>JARFJB010000125.1:0-440000 GCA_036346205.1 Vesta saturnalis | reverse complement strand
ATGTTTATTTTCAAAAGTTTTTTTACAGGTTTGAGTAGAAGAAAGTATGCCATTTTATGTCTTTAAAATAATTCCGCTCAATTGGGAACCATGTCTTTGTAAACACTCTTCTAACTTAGATTGAAAAATTTTGAGGTATTCGACGAAGCAGGAGAGGTTGAATTCGCTCAATTTCTTGTTTGATGTTCGATGCTAATTCCCGGTAAGGTTTGCAGTCCATTACTCTATACCCCGCTCGTCCGAAATCCGCAAAAAAATCGCATGCCAAAAGATCAAGAGATTTTGCGGCCAAATTTATTTGCCAAGAGTCAATGTTTACATGACTTGATTATTGTTTGACAGTTACTGACATTTAAACAGAAATATAGAGAAGTGATCAGGCGTTCAGCGTGCGATTTACGTAAAATTGTTTTATAAAAATAGCGAGTATGTACTTCGATTGTTTCATAATAATTTCAATGTTCTACGATATGGAAGTGTGCCGTCAGCATACAGTGGGTAAGAAAGTTTGAAGAAACTGGCTCCACATTAAATTTGAAGCATAAAGGGGAAATAAGGTCTGTAAGAACGAAGGAAAACGTTGACTTAACTTTCCACCCTTACAAAATTCAAGTCGTTGAAGAGTTGAAAGATGGTGATACGCTTGCTCGCAGGATCTTCAGCGAAGAAATATTGCGGTGTGTACATGAAGATGAAAACTTTATTCACCACATGTTTATGGTAGATGAAGCACATTTCAATTTAAACGGATATGTAAACAAGCAGAATAGTCGCTATTGAAATAACGAAAACCCAGGAGAGATATACCAAAACCCATTACATAGTCCGAAACTTACAGTATGGTGTGCAATTCCATCATCTGGAATTATTGGGTCATATTTTTTCCAAGACGATAGAGGAAACACCACAACTGTTATGGCAAACCGCTACACACACATGATCAGAACATTTGTGACGGAAGAGTTACCTAGGTTTCCGGACATCAATTATTTTCAGCAGGACGGGGCTGCAAGTCATTCTGCTCGCATGATCCCTAATTTTTCAGCATGTGATGTTTTTCCTTTGGGGATTTCTGAAGACCAAGGTATACAGTAATAGACCACAAACCTTACCGGAATTAGCAATAAACATTAGACAATAAATTGAGCGAATTCAACCTGTCTTGCTCCGCCAAGTAATGAAAAATTTTCAATGTAGATTAGAAACAGCCCGCTCTTCCCTTAGGAAGGGATTGAAATACGTCACTTTTCCTTTTTTACCGACCGCACATGTACACAAATATGAAATAGGGTGTGGCAGGGCTTTGAGGAAGCGTTTACACCGAACTTCTCTCCATCAAACACTTCTCTCAAGTCCTGTCACACACCCTGTTCCATATGTTTCCCGACCGGAGAAATAGGATCCTTCGACTACTGGACTCGCTATCCCGATCCTATTTCCAGCAAAGAGCCGTCGTGTGCGTATCTGGCCCGCGGACGAAGGTTGCCGTAATCCCAGAATCCACTCCTTAAATCCCTCCGAAATGGATCTCATGGCCGGGACAGTTCGTCGGAAACGCTCCCTACTTAAGATCTTACTACCCGAACACAACATACACACTCTCTCAATTACCGAAACAAAACTCACTTAACTATAACACTTATCACACATGCCTACACAATAGCATCCATATAACTGCCCTTATAATCAAAAATTGCTTCCCGTCAACCCCCTTTCAACTTCCTGCGCAACTACAGCATCTCGAATGTGTTGCTGTGACGGTGCGCCCTTCTACCCCGATCGTTTTCTTCTCCTACTACAACCCACCCGGTCACAATACGCTATCCGATGACTTCTTAATTTACGCCTCTAGCTTTCCTAACGCAGTCATCATAGGTAATTTCAATGCCCGTCAACCCAATTTGGTGATTTCGGAAGCAATGTCAACGGTATTAGACTATCATCAGCTCTATTACAGTTGTTGCTTTTTCGAGTCATGCTAACACAACCTACACATGTCGAGCATCTAGGTGCCTCAATAATAGACCACATCCTTGTTTCTGAACCCATTATTTCGACCGTGAGTGCTTTCTAGGCACCACGATCACATTAGATCATCTACCACTACTGGTCAAAACTTCCATTTTGTCCAGCCCCCTCCAGTACTTCCTCAATCCACAGTAACTAAAGATTTTACGAAAAGAGACTGGAATGTGTTCTTGGAACACATCTCCAACAACCTTCCAACACTCAATCTTTTAATAACCCAAAATCTCGACAGAGCCATTAGACACCTAACTTCCGTAATTACGGAAGCGGTGGAAATCTCAGTCCCACTGAAAAACATGACATTTCCCGCTCCCACGGTATATCGTGAACTGGACCAAAGAGAAAAGACGAATTTATCATCAATTCTTGCGATCTAGGGTTCCTGCTCTCAAAACACAATCGCCTTAATACCTTAATCAGGTGAAAATCAAACAAACACGCCGAAGACTCCTGGACCAAAGCCACCTTCCAGTTACACCACAGAAATGGAAAACTCTTCTGGCAACAGTTTGATAGAGTGACCAGAAGGAAGGTAACCTCTAAGTCCCACTTAACTGGTCAAGAGGGCAACGTAATCTCCTTCGACGAAGGAAAGGCCGATTTCTTCAGTCTTCACCTTCAATCCACTTTCCGATTCCCAGAAGATCCTCAATTCGACACCCAGTTCAAGGAACTCCTAGAGAGTCATTAGAGAATCCCCCATCACCCCAGACCATTTCAAAGAGTATTTTAAAATCACAATTCAGCCCCAGGACATGACGGCCTAAATCGCAAAGTTCTCCGACACATGCCCCATCCAGTGCCTACGATTACTCTCCGAAATTTATAACAGATTCCCAATCCTATCGACGGACTTAAAATCGGTCTCCACCACCATGATACCAAAACCGCACCCCGACGTCACCACGCCCTCTTTCTATATTTCAATATTTCTATATTATTTAATGAACTACTTCTAATTCGGATTCCGTTCCAACCGAACGTGTCACTATCCCTTGTTGAAGCTGCCTACGGAGGCCATCAGAGCAGTCCATAACAATCAATGAAACCTGACTGTGTTTCTGGGCATTAAGTAAGTATCTGACAGGGTCTGGCAAGCCGGTCTCCTCCACAAGATACCCACCCTTACCACACCCGATCCCTTCCCCAAACTCTACCATCGCACCTGACTAATCGGTCAGTCCGAGTCAAAGTAGGCAACACCTTCTGCAATCCGTTTCAACTCAGAGCAGATGTACCATAAGGTTCTGTTTTAGCCCCGATCCTTCACACTATCTTCGCTTCCGAAATTCCTGAAGTAACACAACACGGAGTAGTAGTTACGCGGTTTGCGAATGACACTGCCTTCTGGGCTGTGCATCGGAACAGCGACACGGCCTCCCGTCTCATATCCAAGACCCCGAACTTTTCCAACTGGACCAACCGGTGGAGTCTTCGTCAATCCCACCAAACCCAAGTAATCCTCTTCCGGCATCCTAACTACCACGCAGATAAATTTCCAAATCTAGTCAACAGCAATGTTTCCCTTACCTTAAACCACGAAAGACTCCCACTCCAACAAGAAGTCACTTACTTAGGATCCTCTTCACTAAAACCCTGAATTGGCTCAACGATGTACGAAGAACACTTAACAGGATGAAAAGCCGAGCAAACCAATTGAGCGCCCTCCAGGGTAAATCAGAGGTTTCCACACCAAAACACTACAAAACAAATCTACAAAACATACATAACATACACCCTGTTGTGGAATTACAAGCACCCATATACACAAACATAAACCCTAATCACCTCTCCTCTAATGCCTCCTGTGAACGCCGAATACTCAGACGCATACACAGGATACCTTTCAGGTACCCTAACTATCTCACAATACAACACGCAAACATACCACCCATCACACAAAGAATACAAACATAACAAAGAAATTTTGCTTACAAAAGAATTTTCGGCGACAATCCCAACCAGAGATCCTTACCACTCCCTGTGTGTGCATGTGCATGTGGGTGTGCGTGTGCGTGTACGTGTGCATGTGTGTGTGCGTGTGCGTGTGGGTGTGCGTGTGCGTGTGCGTGTGCGTGTGCGTGTGCGTGTGCGTGTGCGTGTGCGTGTGCGTGTGCGTGTGCGTGTGCGTGTGCGTGTGCGTGTGCGTGTGCGTGTGCGTGTGCGTGTGCGTGTGCGTGTGCGTGTGCGTGTGCGTGCGCGTGCACGTGTTCGTGCCACTCCGGGTGCCTCACTGTCTATATAATCACTTAAAATATTCCGCAACCACTCCATACCGGTTTGTTTGAGTTGCTGAAGGGTTGTTGTGTCCTGGGTTTGATGTATAGAATCTTGGTATCCGCGCCCTTCTTCCCTTATCAGCTCCAAATTCTTTCCTCTATACTGCAGTAGAGACACTGCTCCTACTACTGCAACAGTTGTCGCAGGCGCAATGCAAGAATAAATAATAGAGTAAATTGTTAATGTGCCTATCCATAAGTAAATTATTAGGAAAACTATAAATTATATAAAGTATACCTACTTTTCAAAGAATCTTCTAAAATCATCATCGCATCACTACTACGCATAGATATAATATGAATATCTTTAGAAAATGTGTGCATGGGAATGGTACTAAGTGAGGTTTTGTTGCAGGTAGCCACACCGAACCATCGTGCGAGATATTTGGCAATAATTTTGCTCGTTTACTGGATGAAGCAATTGTACGGTAAATATGTAACTAAATGTTACAATAAAATTTTATGAGTACATAAAGGTAAATATGTTAACGTTAACAAAATCGTCAACAAGTGGAAGTGGTTGTTACGATTAACTGATTCAATAAAAAATCCAACAAGAAGAAAACGCCTGTATAAACAAAATCCTTAAACTACAATAAATGAAACGTAATCTATAAGTAATAAGTCAAGACGTGAGAAAGTATTTCATATAATCACGACAAGGTTAAGAACATGTGTTAATAGTTATAATCATAATATAAACATCAGTAAAAATGATAAACAAATTGCAATGTATTCGCCTGTCTGATATAATCAAAGACAATGAACTCAAGTTTCTGTAAATACTATTGCAACGTAATCTAAAGGTAATGAACTAAATTAAAGTATTACGCAAGCGTAAGTAACAGGTGTACATGTCAATCACTCTAACAAACAAAGGCAAGGATTATGAAAGTGAATCATTACCAATATGTTACATACACATAAACCAAAAATATAGCTTTTGGGGTCATTGACTTCAATTTTGGACTAACCTGAATTTCATTAGCCTCTATTTTTGACAAGTCAATGACCTTTGCGGAGTGGCCAATAGCAGTATAATCTCAGGTTAACGACTTTGTTACTCTGGTCATTCACCCTAATTGTTTTTTAGGTCTTTGGCCATAGCTTTGATCTATAGTCAAATACAAGTTATAACCAGTTTGTGATATTTGACCTTGAATTTGGCTTATGTGCAACTTTGTACGTCATTATATTACAATCGATTTTAATTGTAAACCTAAAGTACTTCTATAGTTACTTAAATTATTAATTGAATATTAGGTATAAGAAATAAAATATTTCCTAAAAGTGCATTATTGCTTAATCAGCAGTTAGACAGCGTGCCTCATATTTTTGCATAGCAGGTTACAGTTTTGAAGGTAACTATGAATAAGGTTATGCCAAGTGGTAGTGATACCGTTAATTTAACAAGAAGTATTATTCCATTGTTGAAAACAAAAAACAAATTTGTAAAGCACATCGGTATAATTAACACTAATGGTAAGGTATCGCAATGGTAAGTTCAAAACAAACAAAAAACTTATTTACCTTACATCATATAAAACCAGGTAAATCAACAAATTAAAAGCCTTAATCCGGCGTTTCTGCTAAAGCTTCAAAATACTTGCACATAATCACAGTACAAAATCGTGTTAATAGACCAGCTGATAGGTCACCAACCTTATTTCCTCTAAGTTTACTTTACGTTAAATCTTAATAATGAAATTTTATCTCAAAAAAAAAAACGAATAGGAAATAATCCAGCAGAAAAATCTCTCATAAATTATTGCGTTAAAAGCTTTCATCAAAATCGCAAAAAAGAATAAATGAACTGTAATCAAAATATATTATTTTTTAAATTTAGTACTTCACAAATGATGTTAACGCTGTGAAGAAGGAATGAATGCATATATAAAAAATCATGATGTCGGTAGTTATCGTCAAATCACAAACAAATAAATCTACTTCCGGAAGGAAATAAAGCGTAATATTTCTTACATAAGATTCTAATTATTAAATCGAGATTGTAAGATTCAAATTCCCAAAATCATCTATCTTAATTACCTTCATTTTAGTTAACACAAAGGTATAATACTGGCGTCGGAAACATAAATTTGACAAATGTTCGTAATGTGATGAAGATGAAGAATGATAAAAATAGCAGACCATATGTAAATTTACGATGAACTGTTTAATCCACTTTTGTAAAATTATCTAAACGGCCTAAAGAGCTTCTAAGCAATATTATAACCCAAAGAAAGCGTATTCATTCTCCTAAACGACTTCATTAAAATCACCAAAAAGGAAAGTAATTACCGTAATTCGTACAAAATGATCAAGCAAAATTTTTCCGTTCCATCTCACAGCTGTAAAGGCAATACTCATGCAATTAACCCCTTTTGCTAATGGATTGACGGATACCAAAAACTCTCCAATCTCCTTTGACACGTTCTAGTACGGCAACTTTACTGTCTTCAAATTTGAACTATCCGATTATTTAGTGGCGAAAATACTTAAACCAAAACCAGGTGGTTTAATAACTTTTTCATCTGGTTTACTATACATAACGGTAATTTATTTACAAAACCACTTAAACTCAACGGAACCTTTTCGTTATCAACCACAGTAACGCAACCAAATTTATACCCAACCATATCATTTAATTCCTTTTAGTCGAATCTGCGATAACAAACTTTAAAATAAGAATTCCCTGTAACAACATTTAATTTAACATTCATCATATAACATTTTAAATAGCTTAATATTCGAAAATATTCTACGACAAACTTCATCCACACGTGACAACCTGTCAATGTTTACATGTAAATGTAAAATATCGTGCAATCTTTATCCTGAATCTTTTTACGAAATGTCTTTCAATTTATTTTATAGCTTGTTACATACATATGTTTCATGCCATTGCCTTAAATCGGCACCAACATCAATAATTTCATTTTTGGCATCAAAAGCTTTTACATCAATTTCCGGATTGTGAAGGGCCTTGATATCTACGTTAACAAAATTCCTACCAATATTCTTCCACAGAAATACGAATCCACCGTTTACCAAGTGAAATCATGTGGATTTACTGTACCGGCACATCTTTTAAGAGCTTTTTAACAGCTTTAATTTTGCCAGATAATCCCATTAATGATTGCCCAATCATCTAGTTTTGATAATTTTTGTTTCTTAATACTAGAATTGTGTTACTCAATGTATTTTTCCATAAATAGAATTTCCTTTCTTAATGTATAAATAAGTTTAACAATAAGTTCTTTATTTTGAGTCAATTGCAGAATCCTCCTTACTCGTTTGACTTTACTGGTCCTCTGCAATGAATGCCATTTTTCAATGCAGTATCAGATAGCTTTAATAATATTGATTTCGTCACTTGCCTGAAGTACTGCCAATTACTCACAAGAACATTTTTTTTCTGTCAAGCACAAAGACTAATACGTTACACACGTCACCAAGAGCAATTTCTAGCTCAATGACCAAGCGAAGAATGAAACTGTGATGCAGAATTTTAATACTATTTCCCTCGCCCCTTTTTTCCCACTCATTTTTCCCTCACTCCACGGAAACCACACACGGAAACCCCCTCTGCTTTGGTGCGAATCCTAACCCTGGTCAACCCTTTCTAGTAGAGTTGTACCGAGCTAATGGCCAATAGACATAGGGTTTTCCGGTATGTGGATTCACACCTCCTTTAGCTAAGAAACATATACTTAGCCAAGATCAACCGTTTTTAGTGGAGTTTCATTTAGCCGAGATATGAGCCCCTTTCAGTCGAGAAGCAAATCCTCTTCGCGCCAAAGTATGAACTAATCCATTTTAGTGAAAATAATTAGCCGAAATAACTTTCTGTACTACCTACACTCTCTAACGTGGGTGTTATCGACATAACTGGCAATGTTTATTTTTTGTGGCATTATTTACTTATTCAAAAAGCTTTCATTCCAAAATACGGATTTCATTTACGTTACAGGTTGCAAAAACCAACTTTCATTTCAAAAATACCGTTTTGATTTAACGTACAGCTTTCAAAAAACAACTCTCGATTCAAAATAATGATTTGAATTAAGTTACAACTTTCATTCCAAAAATACTGACTTGGTTTAAGTTACAGCTTGCAAAAACAACTTTGAATTAAAAAATACTGATTTGAATTAAGTTCCAGCTTGCAAAAAACAACATTTATGTCAAAAATACTGGCTTGATTTAAGTTAGAGCTTGGAGAAACCAACTTTCAATTATGAAACACTGATTTGATTCGAAAAATGCTGGCGTGATTTACGTTACAGCTCGCAAAAACCAACTTTCATTTCGAAATTACCGGGTTGATTTAAGTTACAGTTTCCAAAAACCAACGTTCATTTAAGAAATACTGTTTTTATTTAAGTTACAGCTTGCAAAACCAACTTTCATTTCAAAAACACGGGCTTGATTTAACTTACAGCTTGAGAAAACCAACTTCCATTTCAAAAATACTGGCTTGATTTAAGTTCACAGTACGCAAATACCAACTTTCATTTCGAAAGTACTACTTTGATTTAACTTACATCTTGCAAAAACCACATTTCATTTCAAAAATACTGCCTTGATTTTAGTTACAGTAGGAGACATAGGGCCGGTTCTAAATCAAATTTTGGCGGAAAATTTAAATTTCAAGGTCGCGCTAGCAATTTAGCTGAGTCAAGGTCATACGTTAATTCATAGAAATTATTACAATCCTTAGAAATCAATTCCCAAGGTTAATTGGCCTGCAAGTGTATCCTTAGAATTTTCAAGGCCGAGTTCATTGCGTGTGTGGGTGATCCTTTGACCTTGAAATTTTTCAGGGTCATGCGTATGTTGGTATGAAATTTAAATTTTCAAGGTCGCGCTGTTCAAGCAATTCTTTTGACCTTCTTGGCTGGGCCAAGCTCATGTGTTAACCCTTAGAATCAAAGTTATTACAATTCTTAGAAATCAATTTTTAAGGCCAAAGATCTGCAGGGGTATTGCAGTTCTTAGAAATCAATTTTCAAGTTTAAAGTTAATTGACTTGCAGGGGATATTACAATTCTTAGAAATCTAACCAGTTCGTGGAAACATGAAGAATGATATGTTGTTGTCAAGCTAAAAAGTAGATCAAGCTTAAATAATTCTTATATTGGCTAAATTGAGTCAAGCTCTTCAAGTCAAAATTTATTGCTATCATATTACAATTCTTAGAAGCTCATGGAGAAATCTACAAATAGAATTTTCAATGTCAAAGTTTAGTAGTTATTTCTCACAAAAACTGGTACCAGTATTCCAACACAGGTAGACGTTTCCCCACAACGAACTTCGTTGTTTTTCTGCTTTGCTTCTGACTGTAATGTTTGTAATGACTAAATGAATGAGACAAGATTGTCTAGATATAGAATCCGAATTGTTTAGTAATTGCTACCTGGAACATTGATGAACAATGCATTAGAATGAGCCAAGGTTATAGTTGTATAATGGTGGTATGGTGCCATGTATAATAATAATATGTTGTTCATGGTATATATAATATTGGTGTAAAATTTAAAAAAAATGGTGTAAATGTTTTAAAGCGTTCTCCATACAAATTGTTAAAATAACTAAAGACACATATCATTCATTAAAAAATAATGTCGTTGGCTCAGAAGGTAGATTAATTCAGGGCTGGTTCATGCTTTTTGATTTGCTTAATTACCACAAGTTTCTGCTTGGTTATTTTCACTTAACATCAATATAGTAATTTCAATGCAACAATAATAAAATTATCTCGGACGCCAAGTTATTTTCTTCTATGCTCGGAATAACTAAACCCAGGATACAATAAAAAATTCACCAAAATGTCAAAATAAAAAGTATACAAACTACGCCTATTAAGCGTTTAAATTTGGTATTATATAAAATAAATCTTAAAAATAGCCTTATATTAAGAAATCATTAGGGTTATAAATACCTGTTACAAAATTTTGTACAACTTCTTGAGAACCTCTGATTATTATAAAGAATGCGGAAATGCAAACCAAAGATGATGTAATCTTCGTATTAATGTTGCACAATATATCGTATTTTCAATGTTTTACGTTGTAAAGTATACCAAAGTTGAAATTACTTCTTATATTCCTTGAAATTTGAATAATCCAAAATTTATTGCACTCTTGAAGATAGATCTGCATTAAATGCAACCATAAAGGGAAGGTGTACGTAAAATTAAAAATTAAAAGTTAAAGTAGAAGTGTAATTAAAAGTGGTAAAAGTAGGAAAAGTGCCTGCAAAAAGCAAATGTTTTAGATTTTAATATAATACGAGTTAAATGTATCTTACCATTAAATCAATGGCACTTTTCACAAAATTTAGGTGGAAATCAAAAATGGCTTCCTGTTCAAAACAGCGTACATCAAGCAATGCTAAAGAGGACGCTTATTCTATCAGGTGATGTCGCGATGCACGAGAAATATGTGCAGAAATTTAATTCCATGATGTGGAAGTATAAACCTTTAAGAAAATATGCAAATTAAGTTTGCTACCACAACTTATAGATCATTAATTAACAAAAACCCTTTTTTTTATATTTTACAACAAAAGGAACGAAGAATGTAAAAGATTCGTTACACAGTTGTCTAAGTTCCCAGCTATAAAATCCGAATACGAATAGTTGAGGTCTAAACTAAAAATGGAGCAATATAAATTATTTGTCAAGATTACATGCTCACCTATGTGTTTTTCTCAAGGTTAGTGTTTCCAAAGTAAGCATTCCTTGACGGTTAAATTCTTGGAAATAGCAAAATAAGCGTTCCTAACTAGATGACTGGCTTTTTGCATGCTCGGTGTTGGTCAGTTCTAAAATAGGATCAGTTCATGGAAACAAAAGGAAGAATACTAAAAAGTATATCAAGTTTAGATGGTTCTTGCTAAATTTGTGTTTGTAATAATAAAACGATTATTCTTACAGTATGCGGGTTTTATTTACTTTATCTTTACATAATTCCACTGTTCTAACCACCAGGATCTGTCTCAGGATGAGCTAGTTGTTGATGGAACAAATGTAGAAGAAATCGGTTCATGGAAAAACGTGAGAGACTAGAAGGTCAAATTGTTGGAAATCTAACTAGTTTAGCAAAATAAGTATTTCTTGAAGGTTAAATTCATGGAAATAGCAAAATAGCGTTCCTAATCAAATGGCTGACTTTGTACATGCTCGATATTGCTCAGTTCTAACAATAGAATCAGTTGGTGGAAACAAGAAGAATGATAAGTCGTTATCTATGCTAAAAAGTATATCAAGGCTAGATGGTTCTGGCCAAATTGCTGTTTGTAATAATAAAAAGATTATGCTTACAATATGTGGGTTTGTATTTACTTTATATTTTACATAATACTACTGTCCTAACCACCATGACCTGTCTTAGGATGACGTAATTGTTTCTCCCAAGAACTGGATCCGTTTCCCAAATACACATAGCCGTTTCCCAAAACGAGGGTCTGTTTCCCAAATATGGATAATTGTTTCCCAAAAACGGGGTTTGTTTCCCCAGAAGCGGCAGATGTTTCCCACAGAAATCGTTCATTCATCCTAGCGGACTGCTGAAGAACAGGACGCTGGGTCCTACATTTGGGATATCAAGCTCAGGATTTTCTCTGATAGTTAGATGATTTTGGCCAAACTGTTTGTAATAATAAAAAGAGCATGCTTAGAGTATGTGGGTTTTTATTTACTTTATGTTTTACATAATACTACTGTCCTAACCACCAGGATCTGTCTCAGGATGAGGTAGTTGTTTCCCCCAAGAAAGAAAAAAAGGGGGCGGCTTCCCAAAAACGAGGGTCTGTTTCCCCAGATTCGGTAGCCGTTTCCCACAGAAAACAACTCAAATAGCTCATTCATCCTAGCTGACTGCTGAAGAACAGAACGCTGGATCCTATATGCGAGTGATCAAACTCAGGGTTTTATCTGATTACCGACCATCAGCATTCGGAGTAAATTTAACTCAGCATGATACCTCAAAAATATCAGGTGACCATAGTCTGAATCCTCCTATTACTGGTTAGGATACTACACATCTAGGCTTCTAAAAGCTGGGGGAGAACATTTTGTAAAGTAGATCGATTCATTTAACGACGCAGGTAGCTGGTATCTCCTAATAAGGTATTTCCTACCACCCGTTGTTAGAAAATTTTGTACCTATCGCAGAAGGATTTTCTTGAACCCACCCATGGTTGTATATTTGGAAAATCTTATAAATTGGGTTATTCAGATTCAATTGAGTCGGTTGGGGTGTTGAAATACTCGCTGTGGAGAAACATTATTGCACAACTTTATGGGAATTATAATTCTTTATACTACTATTTCATGTTAAGGGTTGAATTTACTAACAACGCATTTAAGTGCTTTCAAATGTATTTCTGTTAAGTAAAGTAAAATTCAGAGTGACTTTAAAGTAAAATTTTATTTACAAATTGTTATAGTACGGCTTAATTCATGAATTTCAAACAGCTACATCACCAAAAAGCTAAATATTCAGATTTAGCCATCATTTACCCATCTGAATGAATTCGAATGATATATTTCAATTTTTAAAAGATCACATAAGTTAAAAGTTCGGAAAATCTTATAAGTTGGGGTATTCAGGTTCAATTGGGCTGGTTAAGGTGTTGAAATACTCCCTTTGCAGAAACAACATTTGAGTATTATTGTACAAACTTATGGGAATTATAATCCTTTATACTAATATTTTATTTCATGTTAAGGGTACTAAGAATCTATTTAAGTGTTGTTCAAATTATTTTCTTAATCACTTCACTGTTTAGCATATCTTTGAATTTTTGAGGTGTTGAAGGATCCTTGGAGTATTTTACCTCAAATAATAGAAGTAAAAAGAGAAACTAAACATTTTTGTCAAACATTTAGTTACATACATATATCTAGAAGAATGCTTTCAAAGAACTATTTAGTAACATTAAAATTAAATTCACTGCTAATGAAGCACGTTTTGCATGTTCCTTATATTCCATCACACATTTTTCCGAAAAAATATTAACCTTAGCTAATTCACTAAATACACCGCTAAATATCCAAACAGTCGATAGTATGAGCACGTTTTACGTGTTCCTTATATTTTAGTCTAAGACTATATGCAAGTAAATCTGTTAACGTTAACAAAATTGCTAACAGGTGGAAGTGGTTTACCACAGGAACCTATTAAGCAATTCTAGCCGTGTGAACATATGAGGTGATATTCCCAGTAAAACCTTAGTAAAGGTCATTGAAAAATTATTGATAAAGTTGCATAATTTCATATGGCCATCAATGTAGACCTTAAATGCGTAAATTCATCTATATTTATGATTTTTTCCTTGAAATATTCATATAGAGTAATGCTGGTGTGAAAATAAAGAGTTTTAAGTTCAAGAAGGAAACTGTATCATCAGCATTTTTAAGTAAGTTTCCTAAAATCACATAAATCAAATAACCTTTTTTGATTGAAATATATGATTTGCATGTTGTAATGCGTTTAAAATTTTAACAGCGACTTCAATTTATCGCAATAAATTTTCATAGACAAAGAGATTTCAAGTGAGAGCTAAAGTATCTTATAAATAAAAACAAGGCACTTTGGGCAATTATAAACAGTAAATCGGGAATAGTCCTAAATATTAATGAATAGACAATAATGGTCGTTAAGTAGCTGACTGCACATCGTTGGCTTTAATACGTTAATTTTTTACTTTACCTTATTTTGATACAAAACGAGATTTTGCATGTTACAGCAAAATCTAATTTTAGGTAATAAACATTTTTAAGAGAGGTGCATTAATTATAAAACAATAATTCTAAGTAGATGATGACATTTGCAAGTCTTCATTTTGTTGTTACATTCTTGCTGAAGGTCATAACAGGTTCCCTTCATGCAGTTTTTTATGTAAAATGTAAAATACTATCAATCTTTAATGCCCCCCCCCAAAAGTGGTACTTATCAAACAAAAGTTTTCAATCATGATGTTTACCTGAGGAACTTTCTAACTTCTAGATATTGTCTTTTTATTACAGTTTAAAGGACTTTTTTAAATGTTGGGCTGAGAGTCTGAATTTAAAAAAATAATTGGATATGCAAAAGTTCTTAAAACTGTAATAAAAATGCAATATCTGGACGTGAGAAGGTTTCTCCGGTAAACATCATGACTGAAAATTTTGATTTGCTAAGTACCACCCGGAACATTCTTGATGAGTAATGCGTTTTATATGCCATTGAATTGTTCTCAATTTTTTTCTAATCCTACCACTGTAACAGGGGGTACTTTACATAAAAAAACTGCATGAAGGAAATCTGTAATGACTTTCAGCACGCATGTGACAGGAAAATGAAGACTTGCAGACGTCACCACTATTTTTGTTTTATAATTATAACCTCCTCCAGTTGAAGTCGGAGTGTTATTTTATATAACCGCCCTTCTTTGGGTGTAATCCAGCGCGGTTTTATTTTGCCTCGGCTATGCTCAGTCGTGTTTATATATTTCTTACTAAACGAGGTGTGGATTCGTACTATTTAGTGGGCTGAACACTGTCACTTTAAATAATTATACTAAAGCGATTTAAGACGTATATTATTTTATAATTTTACAATAATATTAATAACAAACTATACTCAAACTAAATATAATTGGTATCAGCGGGGCTCCTGCTCTCGCCTGGGGGATTCTGCCAATCCGGGTTATTGGGTGCGAAGTCGTTTCTGTGAACAAATATATATATATATATATATATATATATATATATATATATATATATATATATATATATATAATATCTTAATCTATTCCCTACCTTGTTTTTTTCCAACTCGCGTTTGAAATTGAATGTATTCTTAATAGTTAAATTACAGTCCTGTCTTACAGAAGCGCATGCGGTAGCCTTATCAGATATGGGGTGGAAGCGCCAGCGCAATGAACTCGAGTTGTTTCTAGGTCACGGGGGAAAATCAATACTTGTCCCCGCTTATACGCACTGTATGTTCAAACTCTTCAGTCTCTCTGGAGCGCTGAAGTTTGTATGTCGTACTCTAATGAAGAAATACAAGCTGAAGGTTCGCGTAAAATAAAGGCGAGATCTCTGGAATTATATGTTTAGAACCGGTTTGAGAACGCGTTTTGTTCTCAAAAAGCATTTAGACTATTTAATTAACTGGATTAAGTCCGAACGGCGCAACTAAATTCAACTATATACAAATTATAAAGTAAACGAAATACTTGCTATACTAAAATGAATTTACTTTTATTAAGGTTAATCGTAATATACACGCGGTCGTATTTTTATTATTTACTACAGGTTAATATTCGATAATTTACGGATTATCTAATGTTTTAATTTCCGGCGTATTCTAATTTAATTAAGAACGGTTTCGCACTAGGTATTTCGCGACGTTTATTCTTAATACAAATTTATGCAACAGGTTTCTTGTGTACTTTCTGCGATTAAAGACACCGTGGGTTTAGATTGTGTTTGCCTGTAGGCGGTGTAGTAAGCGGGGGCCTTAGCTCCAACAGTAGATTGTAGGCAGCTGCCTGTCTAACCTGTTTGACTAAGAGAAGGTCGTAGGTCTTTACAGCCCTGTATCAAACCTTCACCCTCAGGTGTTTGCGAGTGACGTCGGGATCTATCCTGCGTTACACTCTTTGTTAGTGTAATGAGTCGGAGATGCAGGGTTTCCCCTTCGTTACGCCCTTTCTGTATGTGGTTGTGTAATGTTAACGTTATAACTCTTGGAGACTAAGCCCGTCGTTATTTACGTTCTATAGTGATTTGTTGTAAATTGTTAGATTATATAACTCTACAACTTACGTGTCTTTTAATTGCAGTTCGGTAACAAACCTTAGGTCGCCCGGCGCGAGGTGGTGCGCGATATCACATGATCGCGATGGACTCCGCGACAGCGATTAACAGGTAGGTCATTACAAAAAGCAATCGGTACTAGCGGCTACAGGATATCAGGAACGGCGTGGCGGTCTCGGTCACGATCGAGCAGGTATTTCACGTACGGTACGGATGAATGAACGAAGCGAAGTGCATTCAATAGGATTCCCTTGAATTCTCCTCTTCTTATGGTCTGGTTTGGTCTGGGTTCGGCTGGTCTAGGCTCGGCTGGTCTAGGTCTGGGGTCGGCTGGTCTAGGTCTGGGGCATTCTGCAGTGGGTCGCGGGTTTGCAAAGGTGCATTTGTGGGCGGCTTCGTGGCTACCGTGCGGGGGATGCCGTTATTGGATTGGTTTAAATTGCTCTGACGTGCAAAACTTACTGGTTTTTAGAAATACACGTCAGCGGTGATTAATGAATTATTTGTGGTGTAATATCCCGCAATCTTTTGTAATTTTAAATATAGGGTGGTCCGCGAATAATTTATTCTAAAAAACATACGTAAAGGACGCTGGATCTTTATATAATTAAAGCACCTCTCTCAAACATGTTTATTACTTAAAATTAGGTTTTGTTCATGAAAAATACAAAATCTCGTTTTCTATGAAAATTTATTGCGATAAATTGAAATCGCTGCTGAAATTTTAAACGCATTCGTTTCATACATTTCAATCAAAAAAGCTTATTTGATTTATGTGATTTTAGGAAACTGATGAACTTAAAAATGCTGATGATACAGTTTCCCTTTTGCACTTAAAGCTCTTTATTTTCACACCAGCATTACTCTATATGAATATTTTAAGGAAAAAATCATAAATATTGATGTATTTACGCATTTAAGGACTAATTGTGATAGTTTTCTTCACATTGAAGGCCATATGAAATTATGCAACTTTATCAATAATTTTTCAATGACCTTTACTAACGTTTTGCTAGGAATATTTCTAGTTGCTGTATTGGGGCTGTTAACATCTGGGATGAGTAATCGAGTTTTCATATGTTTCTCGGTTGCCTTTGGGATTAGTGATTAGTACGGTTAGGTTGTACTGTTGTACTGTTGCTAATTCTGGCCCGTTTTGAAACAATTGCTTTTTGTTTGAAAACATATTTCTATCCCCTAAGACCTTGGAAGCTGATTTCTAAGAATTCTAATACCCCTGCTGCTCAATAAACTTTGATCTTGAAAATTGATTTCTAGGAATTGTAATAATTTGATTCTAAGAATTAGCACATGACCTTGACTAAATTCTGCCAAGAACGGCATTGACTTTGACACTAGGAATTCCTTGAAGAGCGTGGCCTTGAAAATTTCTCCGCCAACGTACACATGACCTTGAACCTTTTCAAAAGTCGAAGTGAGCCATAATCCCACAAACACATGACCCTGACAACGCACCGCGAAATGTAGTGTGGATCTCGATTCTGCCAATTTCTGAGAATTGCCCCCTGTAGGTGACCTTGAAAATCCTATTCATAAGACTATCCATACAGGTCAATAAACCTTGAAAATTAATTTGTAAGAATTGTAATAACTTTGATTCTAAGAATTAACACATGACCTTGAAAATTTATTTCTAAAAATTGTAGTAACTTTGAATCTAAGAATTAACACATGACCTTGACTCATTTCTGCCAAGAACGGCAATGACCTTGAAATTTGTCAAAAGTCGAAGTGAGCAAGAATCCCCCACACTCATGACCTTGACAACACACCTAGAAAAGCAGCGTGGATGTCAATTCTCCCACAGTCTTCAATTTTGACCCTTGAAGAAATTGACTCAATTTAGCCAAGAAGACCCAAATTTCTTGAACAATGGAGCGTGACCTATGAAAATTTAAATTTCACACCAACATACACATGACCCTAAAAAAGATTCACCCACACCTTCAATGGACTTGACCTTGAAAAATAAAATTCCTCGCCAGCACGACCTTGACACTGAAAAATTTCAAGGTCAAAGAATCACCCATGACCTCCAATGAACTTGATCTTGAAAATTTATTTCTAAGAATCCCCGATCAATGAAGTTCTAAGAATTGCTGGGTGTGACCTTTCCCGTCCTTGAAAGGCTCTATGAACTTTGAGCTTGTCGGCAAAAGGGTTTGGCCCGGGCCATTTACCGAAAATTTCCAAAATATACAATTTTCCCACGCTCTTTTAAAGTTTCCCACGGTCAACAGCCTACTAAAGAAGTAGCGTAAGTCATTAGTATGGTTAGTATTACATTCTATCCATTAGCTGTGGGTTTTTAATATCAAAACTATGTTTATGTTTTCATTTAACCATTATCAAATCAATGTCTTAAGGATGAACGTTAATCTTGCTTCTATAACCAACATGCTTTGATCGAAGCTGGTTTCCGATTAACATCTTAAATTTATTTCTTTATAACTTGACGATTTAAAATTGAATTGTAATTATAAATCTGTTTATGAATATGATTAAGATAGTACCTACTCAGATTTTTGTAAATTCGTTCTAAACACAAGGCTTAAACCATCGTATCTGTATTTCAAACACCGCTCACCTTTTAGGTAATTAACTAGTTAGCTTCTTATTCCAAACACGTTAGAATAGTGAAGGGCTGTTATTGTGGTGACGTAACTGAGGAAATCCAGAAAATAATTACTTTATATTAATGAAAGTACTGTAATTCAAAAACCTCTTTATGTATTTAACTGAGATTGAATTGTTTGAGATTGATTTGATTGAGAATGCAGCCAGAGATAAAAGAGGAGGTAACTGAAGATCTAATAGATAAGTAGGATGATGCTGTTGATATATGAAATGTAATCTTAAAAATAGTGTTATTTATAATAAATTATTAAAAGCTCTTTAGCGTTTTATTACTGGTAATAACCTAGATGTTTTGATAGAAGTCGATTTCGGTAATTATGGACCTTAACAAGGCTCTTAATACTGCCAAAAGGGCCCTAGCTACGGGGCGTGGATCATAAATACGTCATTAAGGGGTAGAAAATGGCGCCTGAAAAGAAACCGACAATTAAGATGCGTATGCACGGTTGCCTACCCTCCAGGGGTTGGAATTAATAACTACACAGGGTGCATGGTTAGCGTAATTTTTGAACGGCTTTTTTCTAAAATGAACTCTTAAACATTTTTGGGATGGATCACTTTGTTTGGATTAAATTCGTTTGGGCGGTTAGAAGGTGTATTTTCATCAGTATCACGGTGAACACAGAAATTGTCTTTTTATTGTACGTTGGTGTGCACTTGTTTAACTTGTACGAAAGCAAATTTGTTCAATGTTGTATGTGATAGAAATAAAAGTTTACTCACATTTAATATTTAGCATATATTTATTTATTTAGTATTAATTTAATTTAATAACTAGGAATATCACTTGTAGATATGAAGTTGATAAGAATGAGAAAATGCTAGGTTACAAAATATTATTTCATATTGCAAAATAAAAATTATTTTGGCTTAGCAATTTTAAAGTTACATACAGATTATAGTTTAAATTACTATCGACAACACATTGATAAAATACACGTGTAACCTATAGGACATTGCACAGCAGTTCTACAAAATATGGCTATGCCATTAGATGCTAATAATGGAATCGTGTTTGTGACAGGACAACGAGGTAAACCTACAAAGAATTTTTTTTGAGATTTTGAGAAATACTTCCACCTTATTTACATATTATAATTGTTAGAGGGGGCACAAATACGATAACACAAAACGTATTTGGGGGGCAAGTAGATGGTGCGCAAGATTGTTTACCTAAAATTAAACATTTTAAAAAATACATTTTTATCAATTCTGTCAATTTACACCAAAAGATTAGCATACGTACCAAAAGAAAAACTCACTTTATCAGCATTACATCTGACGAAAACAAAAAATTATAAAATAATTGTCTAATTCATAGTTAATACTTACAGCATAATCACTGCAGCGAAAATTAGAACCTAGGCGTTAAAATATTTTTTAATGTGTAACTGAATTAAAAATTACTTAGAAATAAAACCTTACTTTCGGTATGCCCATCATGTTATCAGGTAATTGTTTAGTATAGTAATTTTATGAAAAATTTTGGGAATATATACCTTGAGATACCTTATCTTCTATTTTTACAACATACGTCGGAAAGCTTTTTTAAAAAAGTAAATGATTATATTGTTTGTAAATTGATGAAAAATAAACTAATTTTCAACCTTGTTGCAAGTATATGGTATGTTGAACTTGGTAGGTATTGACCATAGTAATGTGTTTTTGAGTTTATTTGTGCTTTGATTAATATACGATTATGTATAAAGTTTTTATCTTAAAATACACGCGTCCTATAATTATACTTTCTAGAAGTCAAGTGCGCCTTATTTTTTATATCATAATTTTACATACCCCAGACGCAAATAAATAGTAATTAATAAATTTAAAATTATATTATGCAAGCAATTAGGAGTATAGAAATGGAAACAACTTAATAGCAATGGGGGTAATGTGTGCGTCTGTGTGCGTCAGTTTGCGTCTGTGTGGATCTGTGTACGTCTGTGTGCGTCTGTGTGCGTCTCTGTGCGTCTCTGTACGTTTGTGTGCGTCTGTGTTCGTCTGTGTGCGTATGTGTGCGTTTGTGTGCGTCTGTGTGCGTCTGTGTGCGTCTGTGTGCGTCTGTGTGTGTCCGAGTGTGTCCGTGTGTGCCTGTGTGTGTCTGTGTGTGTCTTTGTGTGTCTGTGTGTGTCTATGTGTGTCTGTGTGTCTGTGTGTGTGTCTGTGTGTGTGTCTGTGTGTGTCTGTGTGTCTGTGTGTCTGTGTGTGTGTGTGTGTGTGTGTGTGTGTGTGTGTGTGTGTGTGTGTGTGTGTGTCTGTGTGTGTCTGTGCGCGTCTGTGTGCGTCAGTTTGCGTCTGTGTGGGGCTGTGTGCCTCTGTGTGCGTCTGTGTGCGTCTGTGTGCGTCTGTGTGCATCTGTGTACGTCTGTGTGCGTCTGTGTGCGTCTGTGTGCGTCTATGTGCGTTTGTGCGTGTGACTGTGTGTGTGTGTCTTTGTGTGTCTGGATGTGTCTGGGTTTGTCTGTGTGTGTCTGTGTGTGTGTTGTCTGTGTGTCTGTGTGAGTCTGTGTACGTCGGTGTGCGTCTGTGTGCATCTGTGTGCGTCTGTTTGCGTCTGTGTGCGCCTGTGTGCGTCTGTGTGCGTCTGTGTGTGTCCGTGTGTGTCCGTGCGTGTTCGTGTGTGCCTGTGTGTGTCTGTGTGTGTCCTTGTGGGTCTGTGTGCGTCTGTGTGCGTCTACGTGCGTTTGCGTTCGTCTCTGTGCGTCTATGTGCGTATGTGTGCGTCTGTGTGCATGTGTGTACGTCTGTGTGCGTCTGTGTGCGTCTGTGTGTGTCCGTGTGTGCCTGTGTTTCTGTGTGTGTCTATGTGTGTCTATGTGTGTCTGTGTGTGTGTCTGTGTGCGTCTGTGTGCGTCTGTGTGCGTTTGTGTGCGTCTGTGTGCGTCTATGTGCGTCTGTGTGTGCCTGTGTGTGTCTGTGTGTGTCCTTGTGAGTCTGTGTGCGTCTGTGTGCGTCTACGTGCGTTTGCGTGCGTCTCTGTGCGTCTATGTGCGTATGTGTGCGTCTGTGTGCATCTGTGTACGTCTGTGTGCGTCTGTGTGCGTCTGTGTGTGTCCGTGTGTCCGTGTGTGCCTGTGTGTTCTGTGTGTGTCTATGTGCGTCTATGTGCTTCTGTGTGTTTATGCATGTCTGTATGTGTCTGTGTGTGTCTTGTGTGTCTGTGTGTGTCGTGTCTGTGTGCTGTGTGCGTCTGTGTGTGCGTCATGTGTGCGTCTGTGTGGCCTGTGTGCGTCTGTGTGCATCTGTGTACGTCTGTGTGCGTCTGTGTGCGTCTGTGTGCGTCTGTGTGCGTTTGTGCTGTGACTGTGTCTGTGTTGTCTGTGTCTGTGTGTGTCTGTGTGTGTCTTTGTGTGTCTGTGTGTGTCTGTGTGAGTCTGTGTACGTCGGTGTCGTCTGTGTGCATCTGTGTGCGTCTGTTTGCGTCTGTGTGCGCCTGTGTGCGTCTGTGTGCGTCTGTGTGTCCGTGTGTGTCCGTGCGTGTTCGTGTGTGCCTGTGTGTGTCTGTGTGTGTCCTTGTGGGTCTGTGTGCGTCTGTGTGCGTCTACGTGCGTTTGCGTTCGTCTCTGTGCGTCTATGTGCGTATGTGTGCTCTGTGTGCATGTGTACGTCTGTGTGCGTCTGTGTGCTCTGTGTGTGTCCGTGTGTGCCTGTGTTTCTGTGTGTGTCTATGTGTGTCTATGTGTTCTGTTGTGTGTCTGTGTCGTCTGTGTGCGTCTGTGTGCGTTTGTGTGCGTCTGTGTGCAGTCTGTGTGGTCTCTGTGTCGTGCCTGTGTGCTGTTCTGTGTGTGTCCTTGTGAGTCTGTGTGCGTCTGTGTGCGTCTACGTGCGTTTGCGTGCGTCTCTGTGCGTCTATGTGCGTATGTGTGCGTCTGGTGCATCTGTGTACGTCTGTGTGCGTCTGTGTCGTCTGTGTGTCCGTGTGTCCGTGTGTGCCTGTGTGTTGTGTGTGTCCTTGTGGTCTGTGTGTGTCTGTGTGTCTTGTGTCTGTTGTGTCTGTGTGTCTGTGTGTCTGGTGTGTCTGTGTGTCTGTGCTCTGTGTGTCGTTTGCGTCTGTGGGTGTGTGTCTGTGTGTGCCTGTGTCGTCTGTGTGCGTCTGTGTGCGTCTGTGTGCGTCTGTGTGCGTTTGTGCGTGTGACTGTGTGTGTGTGTCTTTTGTGTCTGGGTGTCGGTTTGTCTGTGTGCTGTGTGTGTCTGTGTGTGTCTGTGTGAGTCTGTGTACGTGGTGTGCGTCTGTGTGCATCTGTGTGCGTCTATTTGCGTCTGTGTGCGCCTGTGTGCGTCTGTGTGCGTCTGTGTGGGTCCGTGTGTGTCCGTGCGTGTCCGTGTGTGCCTGTGTGTGTCTGTATGTGTCCTTGTGGGTCTGTGCGTCTGTGTGTCTACGTGCGTTTGCTGCGTCTCTGTGCGTCTATGTGCGTATGTGTGTGTCTGTGTGCATGTGTACGTCTGTGTGCGTCTGTGTGCGTCTGTGTGTCCGTGTGTCCGTGGTGCCTGTGTTTCTGTGTGGTCTAGTGTGTCTATGTGTGTCTGTGTGTGTCTGTGTGCGTCTGTGTCGTCTGTGTGCGTTTGTGTGCGTCTGTGTGCGTCTATGTGCGTCTGTGTGTGCCTGTGTGTGTCTGTGTGTGTCCTTGTGAGTCTGTGTGCGTCTGTGTGCGTCTACGTGCGTTTGCGTGCGTCTCTGTGCGTCTATGTGCGTATGTGTGCGTCTGTGTGCATCTGTGTACGTCTGTGTGCGTCTGTGTGCGTCTGTGTGTGTCCGTGTGTCCGTGTGTGCCTGTGTTTCTGTGTGTGTCTATGTGCGTCTATGTGCTTCTGTGTGCGTTTATGCATGTCTGTATGTGTCTGTGTGTGTCTTTGTGTGTCTAGGTGTGTCTGTGTGTGTGTCTCTGTGTGTCTGTGTGTGTCTGTATGTGTGAGTCTGTGTGTGCCTGTGTGCGTCTGTGTGCATCTGTGTGCGTCTGTGTGCGTCTGTGTGCGTCTATGTGCTTCTGTGTGCGTTTATGCATGTCTGTATGTGTCTGTGTGTGTCTGTGTCTGTGTGTGTCTGTGTGTGTCTTTGTGTGTCTGGGTGTGTCTGTGTGTGTCTGTGTGTGTCTGTGTGTGTCTGTGTGTGTCTTTGTGTGTCTGGGTGTGTCTGTGTGTGTCTGTGTGTGTCTGTGTGTGTCTGTGTGTGTCTGTGTGTGTCTGTATGTGTGTGTCTGTGTGTGGCTGTGTGTGTCTGTGTGAGTCTGTGTGTACCTGTGTGTGTCTGTGTGTCTTGGTGCGTCTGTGTGCGTCTGTGTGCGTCTGTGTGCGTCTGTGTGCGTCTTTGTGCGTCAGTTTGCGTCTGTGTGCGTCTGTGTGCGACTGTTTGCGTCTGTGTGCAACTGTGTGCGTCTGTGTGCGCTTGTGTGCGTCTGTGTGCGTCTGTGTGCGTCTATGTGCTTCTGTGTGCGTTTGTACGTGACTGTATGTGTCTGTGTGTGTCTGGGTGTGTATGTGTGCCTGTGTGTGTCTGTGTGTGTGTCTTTGTGCGTCTGTGTGCGTCTGTGTGCGTCTGTATGCGTCTTTGTGCGTCTGTGTGCGTCTGTGTGTGTCCGTGTGTGTCCGTGTGTGTCTGTGTGCGTCTATGTGTCTATGTGTGTCTATGTGTGTCTGTGTGTGTGTGTGCGACTGTGTGCGTCTGTGTGGGCTTGTGTGCGACTGTGTGCGCCTGTGTGCGCTTGTGTGCGTCTGTGTGCATCTGTGTGCGTCTAGGTGCTTCTGTGTGCGTTTGTGCGTGTCTGTATGGGCCTGTGTGTGTCTGTGTGTGTCTTTGTGTGTCTGGGTGTATCTGTGTGTGTCTGTGTGCGTCTGTGTGCGTCTGTGTGCGTCTGTGTGCGTCTGTGTGCGTCTGTGTGTGTCCGTGTGTGTCCGTGTGCGTCTGTGTGTGTCTGTGTGTGTCTAAGTGTGTCTGTGTGTGTCTGTGTGTGTGTGTGTCTGTGTGCGTCTGTGTGCGTCAGTTTGCGTCAGTGTGGGGCTGTGTGCCTCTGTGTGCGTCTGTGTGCGTCTGTGTGCATCTGTGTGCGTCTGTGTGCGTCTGTGTGCGTCTATGTGCTTCTGTGTGCGTTTGTGCGTGTCTGTACGTGTCTGTGTGTGTGTGTGTGTCTGTGTGTGTGTCTTTGTGTGTGTGTGTGTGTGTGTGTGTCTGTGTGTGTCTGTGTGCGTCTGTGGGCGTCTGCGTGCGTTTGCGTGCGTTTGCGTGCGTCTCTGTGCGTATGTGTGCGTCTGCGTACATCTGTGTACGTCTGTGTGCGTCTGTGTGCGTCTGTGTGTGTCCGTGTGTCCGTGTGTGCCTGTGTGTCTAGGTGTGCCTGTGTGTCTGTGTGTGTCTGTGCGTCTGTGTGCGTCTATGTGCGTCTGTGTGCGTATGTGTGCGTCTGTGCGTGCCTGTGCGTGTCTGTGTGTGTGCCTGTGTGTGTCTTTGTGTGTCTGGGTGTGTCTGTGTGTGTCTGTGTGTGTCTGTGGGTGTCTGTTTGCGTCTGTGTGCGTCTGTGTGCGTCTGTGTATGTCCGTGTGCGTCTGTGTGCGTCTGTGTGCGTCTGTGTGCGTCTGTGTGCATCTGTGTGCGTCAGTTTGCGTCTGTGTGGGGCTGTGTGCCTCTGTGTGCGTTTGTGTGCGTCTGTGTGCGTCTGTGTGCGTCTATGTGCTTCTGTGTGCGTTTGTGCATGTCTGTATGTGTCTGTGTGTGTCTGTGTGTGTCTTTGTGATTCTGGGTGTGTCTGTGTTTGTCTGTGTGTGTCTGTGTGTGTCTGTGTGTGTCTGTGTGTGTCTTTGTGATTCTGGGTGTGTCTGTGTGTGGTTGTGTGTGTCTGTGTGAGACTGTGTGTCCCTGTGTGTGTCTGTGTGTGTCTTGGTGCGTCTGTGTTCGTCTGTGTGCGTCTGTGTGCGTCTGTGTGCGTTTGTGCGTCAGTTTGCGTCTGTGTGGGGCTGTGTGCCTCTGTGTTCGTCTGTGTTCGTCTGTGTGCGTCTGTATGCGGCTGTGTGCGACTGTGTGCGTCTGTGTGCGACTGTGTGCGTCTATGTGCTTCTGTGTGCGTTTGTACGTGTCTGTATGTGTCTGTGTGTGTCTGGGTGTGTATGTGTGTGCCTGTGTGTCTCTGAGTGTGTCTTTGTGCGTCTGTGTTCGTCTGTGAGCGTCTGTATGCGTCTTTGTGCGTCTGTGTGCGTCTGTGTGCGTCTGTGTGTGTCCGTGTGTGTCCGTGTGTGTCTGTGTGTGTCTATGTGTCTATGTGTGTCTATGTGTGCCTGTGTGTGTGTGTGTGTGTGTGTGCGTCTGTGTGCGTCTGTGTGTGTGCGTCTGTGTGCGCTTGTGTGCGTCTGTGTGCATCTGTGTGCGTCTGTGTGCGTCTGTGTGCGTCTGGGAGCGTCTGTGTGCGTCTATGTGCTACTGTGTGCGTTTGTGCGTGTCTGTATGGGTCTGTGTGTGTCTGTGTGCGTCTGTGTGCGTCTGTTTGCGTCTGTGTGCGTCCGTGTGCGTCTGTGTGTGCCCGTGTGTGTCCGTGTGCGTCTGTGTGTGTCTGTGTGTGTCTAAGTGTGTCTGTGTGTGTCTGTGTGTGTGTCTGTGTGCGTGTCTGTGTGCGTCTGTGTGCGTCTGTGTGCGTCTGTGTGCGTCTATGTGCGTCAGTTTGCGTCAGTGTGGGGCTGTGTGCCTCTGTGTGCGTCTGTGTGCGTCTGTGTGCATCTGTGTGCGTCTGTGTGCGTCTGTGTCCGTCTATGTGCTTTTGTGTGCGTTTGTACGTGTCTGTACGTGTCTGTGTGTGTCTGTGTGTGTCTTTGTGTGTCTTTGTGTGTCTGGGTGTGTCTGTGTGTCTGTGTGTGTCTGTGTCTGTCTCTGTGTGTGTGTCTGTGTGTGGCTGTGTGTGTCTGTGTGAGTCTGTGTGTGCCTGTGTGTGTGTGTCTGTGTGTGTCTTTGTGCGTCTGTGTGCGTCTGTGTGGGTCTGTGTGCGTCTGTGTGCGTCTGTGTGCGTCTGTGTGCGTCTATGTGCGTCTGTGTGCGTCAGTTTGCGTCTGTGAGGGGCTGGGCGCCTCTGTGTTCGTCTGTGTGCGTCTGTGTGCGTCTGTGTGCGACTGTGTGCGTCTGTATGCGACTGTGTGCTTCTGTGTGCGCTTGTGTGCGTCTGTGTGCGTCTGTGTGCGTCTGTGTGCGTCTGTGTGCGTCTGGGAGCATCTATGTGCGTGTCTTTGTGTGTCTGGGTGAGTCTGGGTGTGTCTGTGTGCGTCTGTGTGCGTCTGTGTGCGTCTGTGTGCGTCTGTGTGTCTGTGTGTCTGTGTGTCTGTGTGTCTGTGTGTCTGTGTGTCTGTGTGTCTGTGTGTCTGTGTGTCTGTGTGTCTGTGTGTCTGTGTGCCTGTGTGTCTGTGTGTCTGTGTGTCTGTGTGTCTGTGTGTGTGTCTGTGTGTCTGTGTGTCTGTGTGTCTGTGTCTCTGTGTGTCTGTCTGCGTATGTGTCTGTGTGTCTGTATGTCTGTGTGTCTGTGTCTGTGTGCTGTGTGCCTGTGTGCCTGTGTGCCTGTGTGTGTCTGTGTTGTCTGTGTGCTGTGTGTCTGTGTGTCTGTGTGTCTGTGTGTCTGTGTGTCTGTGTGTCTGTGTGTCTGTGTGTCTGTTGTCTGTGTGTCTGTGTGTCTGTGTGTCAGTGTGTCTGTGTGTCTGTGTGCTGTGTGTCTGTGTGTCTGTGTGTCTGTGTGTCTGTGTGTCTGTGTGTCTGTGTGTCTGTGTGTCTGTGTGTCTGTGTGTCTGTGTGTCTGTGTGTCTGTGTGTCTGTGTGTCTGTGTGTCTGTGTGTCTGTGTGTCTGTGTGTCTGTGTGTCTGTGTCTGTGTGTCTGTGTGTCTGTGTGTCTGTGTGTCTGTGTGTCTGTGTGTCTGTGTCTGTGTGTCTGTGTCTGTGTGTCTGTGTCTGTGTGTCTGTGTCTGTGTGTCTGTGTCTGTGTCTGTGTGTCTGTGTCTGTGTGTCTGTGTCTGTGTCTGTGTCTGTGTCTGTGTCTGTGTCTGTGTCTGTGTCTGTGTCTGTGTCTGTGTCTTCTCTGTGTGTGTGTGTGTGTGCGTGCGTGGTGAGTGCGTGCGTGCGTGCGTGCGTGCGAGCGTAAGTTCGTAAGTGCGTGCGTGCGTGCGTGCGTGCGTGCGTGCGTGTGTGTGTGTTTGTGTGTGTGTGTGTGTGTGTGTGTGTGTGTGTGTGTGTGTGTAACAGTTTCTATGTCCGTGTCAGTGTCCGTGTGCGTGTCCGCGCCCGTGTCCTTGTTCGTGTCCGTGTCCGTGTCCAAGTACGTGCGTGCGCGCGCGTGTGTGTGGGGGGAGGGGGTTGTCAGTAAATAATTATCGGGTCTGCATGGCTTTTATTAGGCTTAGAAACCTTAGATTTACATAAATTAGAAATTTCTTTAGTCGAGACCTGGGGAGTATGTTTTGTGCTGATGTGTGTATGTTTTCCGAGTTTTACATAACTAAGGGGTCTTCTATACATCCTATGTTGTGCTGTCACCTTTGCAACTAAATTGCGCTGTTGCCAATTCTCGTGTTTGATTCTGTGTAAGGTTTTAAGTCTCTAAATATTATTACAGACTTGTTTATAAATGCACTGTACGATATGACCGGATGTTTATTAAGAGGTTATGTATTATTTTACGCATTAAAATGATTTTAGCTTTTGTGAAAGCAGCCATTGAAAATCGGATAGAATTTCTAAAACTCGTTTTATAAGATATACAATGTTAACTTAATGTTGTAAACATTATTTGGCTATGATTAATTTGACATTTTTAACCTAATGCTTCTTGTGCCAGTTATGTAAACAAAAGATAGACCCTGTGCATGTTTACCGTTTGCTAATTTTAATGTATGCTCTGATTATCAATCAGAACATTGGGAAACCTGTTTAATTCCACCACATTATACATTTATTCCTAGAATGATTTTTAAAGAATATTTTGTTCGTATTTGTATTGCAAGCCAGCATTAGGTTTCGTATTTTCTATTTAATAGCTTTTAATCCACAATGCTACCGACTTCGTGTATTAATAAGTCTATTTTTGAAAATAACATACACTTATCGTTTTTAATCTAAACATCAAAATTCGGGTTCTTGTTAAAATGGGTGTATTTGATTCGCCCAAAGGAGGAAAAGCCTTAATTCAATGGAGCATCGTAAGACACTTTTGTTAAAGCAATTACACGATAATGGGCTATCTTCGTTTTATAAGGGGTGTAAAATATTTTGAGTTACAATAAAAATTGTTATTTTACAAATATACTCATATTTTGATTGGTGAAGAAATTATTATCTGTGAGCACGCACCAACTTTTATTTGGTTTTTCATAGTTATAAACCAACATGTATTCCTTATCTGAAATATGATTTGAAATCTTTATTAGTGATTTACTCATGTGCGTTAGCCACTGTTAAAGCGGATCATTTTTGTTTAAACATGTCCTGCATAAATGGGATAGATCAAAAATACTATATTTGATTTAAATATCTGGTGTGGAATAATACACGACCTTCCAACCTACAAAGTGGAAATTAAAAGAAGTGAAATCATGTTGTTAACAATTTTTTTAGGATAATTAAACAACCTCTATTTAATACGACAATTATGAGAACAGGCAACTTTGTAGAAACAGAAATAAGCGGGATATTTTAAAAGAGCCAATTTATTCAGAAAATGTTTATTTTCAAAAGTTTTTTTTACAGATTTGAGTAGAAGAAAGTATGCCGTTTTATGTCTTTAAAATAATTCCGCTCAAATGGGAACCATGTCTTTGTAAACACTCTTCTAACTTAGATTGAAAATTTTCGGGCATTCGACGAAGCAGGAGAGGTTGAATTTTCTCAATTTCTTGTTTGATGTTCGATGCTAATTCCCGGTAACGTTTGCAGTCCATTACTCTATACCCCGCTCTTCCGAAATCCTCAAAAAAATCGCATGCCAAAAGATCAAGAGATTTAAACAGAAACATAGAGAAGTGGTCAGGCGTTCGGCGTGCGTTTTACGTAAAATTGTTTTATAAAAATGGCTTCGGTGCAACGATTGTTTCATAATAATTTCAATGTTTTACGATATGGAAGTGTGCCGTCCGCATACAGTGGGTAAGAATGTTTGAAGAAACTGGCTCCACATTAAATTTGAAGCATAAAGGGGAAATAAGGTCTGTAAGAACGAAGGAAAACGTTGATAGAGTGCGAGTAGCATTAACACGTAGTCCACTGCGTTCTGCAGTGAAACATGCTTCTACACAAAACACATCGTTACGACGAATTTTACATAAAGACTTAACTTTCCACCCTTACAAAATTCAGGTCGTCGAAGGGTTGAAAGATGGTGAAATGCTTGCTCGCAGGATTTTCAGCGAAGAAACATTGCGACGTGTACATGATGATGAAAACTTTATTCACCACATGTTTATGTCAGATGAAACAAATTTCCATTTAAACGGATATGTAAACAAGCAGAATAGTCCCTATTGGAATAACGAAAACCCAGGAGAGATATACCAAAAGCCATTACATAGTCCGAAACTTACAGTGTGGTGTGCAATTCCATCATCTGGAATTATTGGGCGATATTTTTTCCAAGACGATAGAGGAAACACCACAACTGTTACGGCAAACCGCTACACACACATTATCAGAACATTTGTGATGGAAGAGTTACCTAGGTTTCCGGGCAACAATTATTTTCAGCAGGATGGGGCTACAAGTCATACTGCTCGCGTGTCTATGAGTGCTTTAAGGGAACTTTTTCGGGACTGACTCATTTCCAAACATTGTGACATTTCGTGGTCCTCAATCCCTGATTTTTCAGCATGTGATTTTTTTCCTTTGGGGATTTCTGAAGGGCAAGGTATACAGTAAAGAAATTGAGCGAATTCAACCTATCTTGCTCCGCCAAGTAATGAAAAACTTTCAATCTAGATTAGAAGAGCGTTTACACAAAAATGGGTTTGATTATCATCATTATGTTTAATTTTAAACGCTAGTTCCTTATTAAGACTCTGCAATTTCAACACTAGGCATTTTCAGATATATGTTTATATAGTATTAAGCAAAATATTATATTAATAAAAACTGATCTATGTTACATTTTAACTTTGAAAATAACCGTTTAATACATGACCTCAAAATTTACATATTTAATACATGATCAGCTGGGAAAGAGGAAGTCTTAATTAATTTTGAAAATAAGAAAATAATACACTAAGAATAAGTTTGAAAGATTAAGTAAAGAAAATAGAACTTGTACTACTAATGTGACACTGACAATATACAGTCAGCCAAAGAAATTCATATCACAAGTTTTACTGATATTTAGCTTTAACAAACCTCTTACAAGCACGTAAAACAGTACCATTGAGTAATGTCATTACTCAATGACAGTACTAAATTGTAGAGTTGAATATACTGATTGACCTAACACGCATCTCCTTAAAAAAATCACTCTTTTTGAAGAATTATCAACTTAAAAAACAAACAATATAAAATCCTTTTGTTCTCTGTAAACTAAACCCACGTGCTTAGTGTTCAATTAGAACGACTAAATCGGCATTTCTTCTCACTAACAAACTGAAAATGCTTAATGTACGTTCAGTGCATAATGTGGCGATCTGTTTTACCGTGTAGAGGTGAAACTGTTGTAAATAATCAGAATCATTTACCAATTGTATTAATTATTTGTCAATTAAGCAATGTTAGTTAGATTGCAGAAGTCCCAAATAATCAATGTTTATTCCCTCCGACGTTGGTCAGAAAATATTAAGAATTTTGCTACATCAATACTGGTCTAACAACCAATCTCTGAATTATTGTCACCACCTGAAACCGTCCCCGCCTTCCGCAGATTTCAGTAAAACGGGAGATCCGCGCTACCGAGCTGGTGGAGTAGTGGTGATACGACCTGCTTAGCATTCGAGGATAATGGGTTCGATTCCCATTGCCGTCTACCTTACATGAGGATTTTCTGGAGGTTTCCTCATACACATGTAGCGGCATTGTCACTGCGTATATATACACCATGTGCGGCTACTTAGGCGTATGTTGGGGTAGTATTTTCCACCTGACCCCTAATTATTCTTAATCCCACCATGCATATATATGTAGTGTATGTGTATGCTGAGAATCCATGATTGTACCTGAAGGAAAGCTAAGACAACCCGCTCTTCCCTTACGGAGGGATTGAAATACGTGACTTTTCCATTTCTTACCGACCGCACATGTACATAACATATGGAATAGGGTGTGCCAGGGCTTGGAAGAAGTGTTTACACCGAACTTCTCTCCATCAGACACTTCCTTCAAGTCCTATCACACACCCTGTTCCATATGTTTTCCGACCGGCAAAATAGGATCATTCGGCTACTAGACTCGCTATCCCCATCCTATTTCCAGCAAAGAACCGTCGTGTGCGTATCTGGCCCGCGGACGAATGTTGCCGTAATCCGAGAATCCACTCCTTAAATCCCTCCGAAATGGATCTCATGGCCGGGACAGTTAACGCCGGGGCATTCGTCGGAAACGCTCCCTAATTAAAATCTTACTACACGAACACAACATACACACTCTCTCAATTACCGAAACAAAACTCACAAACATATGCACACTTAACTTTAACACTGATCACACCTACCTACACAATAGCATCCATATTTCTTCCCTTAAAATCAAAAATTGCTTCCGTCAACCCCCTTTCAACTTTCTGCGCAACTACAGCATCTCGAATGTGTTGCTATGACGGTGCGCCCTTCTACCCCGATCGTTTTCTTCTCCTACTACAAACCGCCCGGTCACAACACACTATCCGATGACTTCTTAATTTCAATGCCCGTCAAACCAATTTACTGATTTCAGAAGCAATGTCAACGGTATTAGACTGTAATGAGCTCTATTACAGTTGTTGCTTTTTCGAGTCGTGCTAACACAACCTACACATGTCGAGCATCTAAGTGCCTCAATAATAGACCACATCCTTGTTTCTGAACCCATTACTACATCACATCAGATCATCAACCACCACAGGTCAAAAGTTCCATTTTGTCCAGCCCCCCCCCCCTGTACTTCCTCAATCGACAGTAACTAAAGATTTTTCAAAAACGGACTGGAATGTGTTCATGGAACACACCTCCAACAACCTTCCAACACTCAATCATTTAATAACCCAAAATCTCGACAGATCCATCAGACACCTAACTTCCGTAATTACGGAAACGGTGGAAATCTTAGTCCCCTTGAATAACATCGACATTTCCCGCTCCCACGGTACATAGTAAACTGGACCAAAGAAAAAAGGAGCGTCAATTCTTGCGATCTATGGATTCTGCTCTCAAAACACAATCGCCTTAATGCCTTAATCAAATGAGAAGCAAACAAACACGCCGAAGACTCCTGGACCAAAGCCACCTCCCAGTTACACCACAGATATGGAAAACTCTTCTGGCGACAGTTTGATAGAGTGACCAGAAGGAAGGTAACATCAAAGTCCCAGTTAACTGGTCCAGAGGGCAACCTAATCTCCTTCGACCAAGGAAAGGCCGACTTCTTCAGTCTTCACCTTCAATCCATTTTCCGATTCCCAGAAGATCCTCAATTCGACACCCAGTTCAAGGAACTCCTAGAGAGTCATTAGAGAATCCCTTTCATACCCCCATCACCCCAGACCAGGTCAAAGCGTACTTTTAAAATTCTCCGACATCCCCATCCAGTTCTCCGATTACTCTCCGAAGTTTATAACAGATTCTCAGTCCTATTCGACGGACTTAAAATCGGTCTCCACCATCACGATACCAAAACCACACCCCGACGTCAGCACGCACTCTTTCTATAGTTCCTTTTTCCTTCCCTCCTGAGTTGCGTCGGAAAATGCTTCGAGCAAATTCTATCCAGGCGACCTAGAGACCACCTTGAATTCAATGAACTACTTCCAATTCGGATTCCGTCCCAACCGAACATGTCCCTTGTTGAAGCTGCTTACGGAGACCATCAGAGCAATTAATGAAACCTGGCTGTGTTTTTCGGCATTAAGCAAGTATGTGACAGCGCCTGGCGCGTCGGTCTCCTCCACAAGATACGCGCCCTTACCGCACCCGATCCCTTCCCTAAACTTCTACCCTCGTACCCAACTAATCGGTCAGTCCGAATTAAAGTAGGCAATACCTTCCGCAATCCGATTTAACCCACAACCCCGATCCTTCACACTATCTTCGCTTCCAACATTCCTGAAGTAACACAAAACGGAGTAGTTGTTACGCGGTTTGCGGATGACACTGCCTTCTGGGCAGTGCATCGGAACAGTGGCACGACCTCCCGTCTCATATCCAACACCCTCCGAACTTTTCCAACTGGGCCAATCGGTAGAGAGTCTTCGTCAATCCCACCAAACCCAAGTAATCCTCTTCCGGCATCCTAACTATAACGAAGATAAATTTCCAAATCTAGCCAACAGCAATGTTTCCCTTACCTTAAACCAAGAAAGACTCCCACTCCAACAAGAAGTCATCTACTTAGGAATCCTTTTCACTAAAAGCCTGAATTGGCTCCCCGATGTACAAAGAACGCTTAACAGGATAAAAATCGAGCAAACCAATTGGGCGCCCTCCAGGGTAAATCAGATGTTTCCACACCAAAACACTACAACAAACCTACAAAACATACATAACATACGCCCTGTTGATGAATTACAAGTACCCATATATATAAACATAAACCCTAATCACCTCTCCTCTAACGCTTCCTATGAACGCCGAATATCCAGACACATACACAGGATACCTTTCAGGTACCCTAACGGTCTCAAAATACAACACGCAAACATACCACCCATCACACACAAAATACAAACATTACAAAGAAATTTTGCACACAAAAAAATTTTCGGCGATAATGCCTACCAGAGGTACTTAACACTCCCTGTGCGTGTGTGTGTGCGTGTGCGTGTGCCTGTGCGTGTGCATGCGTGCGCGCGTGGGTGCAATCGTGTGTGTGTGTGTGTGTGTGTTTGTGTGTGTGTGTGTTTGTGTGTGTGTGTGTGTGTGTGTGTGTGTGTGTGTGTGTGTGTGTGTGGGTGGGTGTGTGGTGTGTGTGTGTGTGAATTAGTGTGAGTGTGTGTGTGTGTGTGTGTGCGTATACGTGTGCGTGTGCGTGTGCGTGTGCGTGTGCGTGTGCGTGTGCGTGTGCGTCTGTGTGTGTGTGTGCGTCTGCGTGTGCGTTTACATGTGCGTGTGCATGTGCGTGTGCGTATTTGTGTGCGTGTGCGTGTGCGTGTGCGTGTGCGTGTGCATACGTGCGCACGTGGGTGCAATTGTGCGTGTGTGTGTGTGCGTGCCACTCCGCGTGCCTCACTGTCTATATAATCGTTCAAAATGTTCCGTAACGACTCCATACCGGTTTGTTTGAATTTCTGAAGGGCTGTTGTGTCCTGGGTTTGATGTATAGAATCTTGGTATCCGCGCCCTTCTTCCCTTATCAGCTCCAAATTCTTTCCTCTATATTGCAGTAGAGCCACTGCTGCTACTACTCAAGCAGTTGTCGCAGGCACAATGCAAGAATAAATAATAGAGTAAATTGTTAATGTGCCTATCCATAAGTAAATTATTATGTAAAGTACACTTACTTTTGAAAGAATCTTCTAAAATCTTCATCAGATCACTACTACGGATAAATGTAATATGAATATCTTCATCAAATGTATGCATGGGAATGGTACTAAGTGAGGTTTTGCTGCAGGTGGCCACACCAATCCATCGTGCGAGATATTTGGCAATAATTTTGCTCGTTTACTGGATGAAGCAATTGTACGGTAGATATGTAACTAAATGTTACAATAAAATTTTATGATTATATAAAGGTAAATATGTTAACGTTAACAAAATTGTTAACAAGTGGAAGTGGTTGTTACGATTAACTGATTCAATAAAAAAATCCCACAAGAAAAAACGCCTGAATAAACAAAATCCTTGAACTACAATAAATAAAACGTAATCTATAAGTAATAAGTCTAGACGTGAGAAAGTATTTCATATAATCACAGCAAGGTTAAGAACATGTGTTAATAGGTATAATCATATTATAAACATCAGTAAAAATAATGAACAAATTGCAATGTATTCGCCTGTCTGATATAATCAAAGACAATGAACTCAAGTTTTTGTAAATATTATTGCAACGTAATCTATAGGTAATGAACTAAATGAAAGTATTACGCAAGCGTAACAGGTGTAAATGTCAATCACTCTAACAAACAAAGGCAAATTTTATGAAAGTGAATTATTATACCAATATGTTACATACACATAAACCAGAAATTTAGCTTCTGGGGTCATTGACTTCAATTTTGGGCTAACTGTGGGAGTCAACGACCTGAATTTCGTTAACCTCTATTTTTGACAAGTCAATGACTTTTGCGGAGCGGTCAATAGCAGTATAATCTCAGGTTAACGACTTTGTTACTCTGGTCCTTTACCTCTATTGTTTTTTAGGTCTTTGGCCATAGCTTTGATCTATTTATATATATACAATTTTTTTAAAGTCAAATACAAGTTATAAGTTTGTGATGTTTGACCATGAATTTGGTTTATGTGCAACTTTGTACGTCATTATATTACAATCGATTTTAGTTGTAAACCTAAAGTACTTCAATTATTAATTAAATATTAGTTATAATAAATAAAATATATATTTTTACATAGCTGGATACAGTTTTGAAGGTAACTATGAATATGGTTATGCCAAGTAGTAGTGGTACTGTTGATTTAACAAGAAGTATTATTCTATTGTTGAGAACAAAAAACAAATTTGTAAAGCACGTCGGTATAATTAACACTAATGGTAAGGTATCGCAAGATATGATTCAAAGTAAAATTTATTTAGAGGGAAACTGGAATAAAGGGCGTGCGCGGGTTATTAATTTTGCGATTAGGATAGCTCGTAATACATAAAACCGAATAAGGGAAAGTCATAAATCATATGGGCGGTAGTTTATTTATAATCGACAATATAGGGGTCTAAATACCTACATGCCAGTATTCCACAGCTAAGTTCAAAACAAACAAGAAACTTACTTACCTTACATCATATAAAACCAGGTAAATCAACAAATTAAAGGCGTTAATCCGGCATTTCCGCTAAAGCTTTAAAATACTTACGTACTCATGTAATCACAGTAAAAAGACGTGTTAATAGACCAGCTGATAGGTCATCAACCTTATTTACTCTAAGTTCACTTTACGTTAAATCTTAATAATGAAATTTTACCTCAAAAAAAAAAACAAACAGGAAATAATCTAGCAGAGAAATCTCTCAGAAATTATTACGTTAAAAGCTTTTATCGAAATCACAAAAAAGAATAAATGAACTGTAATTAAAATATATTTTCTTTTAAATTCAGTACTTCACAAATGATGTTAACGCTGTGAAGAAGGAATGAATGCATATTTAAAAAATCATAATGTCGGTAGTTATCGTCAAATCACAAACAAATAAATCTATTTCCGGAAGGAAATAAAGCGTAATCTTTCTTACATAAGATTCTAAATATTAAATCGAGATTGTAAGATTCAAATTTTTTTTGTAAAATTGTCTTTAACTTTATTAAAATCACCAAAACTAAACGTAGGAAAGTAATTACCGCAATTCATACAAAATGATCAAGCTAAATTCTTTCGTTCCATCTGACAGCTGTAAAGGCAATACTCATGCTCTTAACCCCTTTTGCTAATGGATCGACGGATACCAAAAACTCTCCAATCTCCTTTGACACGACCTTCTAGTCGTCAAATTTGAACTATCCGATTATTTAGTGGCGAAAATACTTAAACCAAAACCATGTGATTTAATAACGTTTTCATCTGGTTTACTATACATAACGGTAATTTATTTACAAAACCTTCATTAACTTTTACATACACAAAATTTATTAGCTCAATATGTATAATTACAATTACTGTCTTGAACAGCTGTTTGCGCGGGTGTACTTTCTTGATGCACAATTAAATTTGCCAAACTCCAGGATATCACAATTCGCATAAGCACGGTTATTCCAAAAATGGGGAAAGCACTAAAATAAACATTAATCCTCTTAAATGGGCACGAAAATGTCATTTCTGATTACGAGTACCCACATAAAAATCCCCGATTGGTTGAATCCTGTTTAAGATCCACACAAGGTGAACGGAAAGATTTCCTCACGGTAGCTTCAAGTAACTCGGGTAGAACGTAGGAAAATGCTGTGTGCTCAACGCTACATCAGACGCTGAGAGGTCGGCCACCATCCTCCACAGCCTAACTTTAACTAACTAACTAACCGAAAAACAAAACTCTCCTTTCCCCACAAGATCACGTCATCTTTTTAATTTTCACATAAAAATCTTCCATACTAGAATTCCATGATAGACATTTCCCAGGAAAAAAACAGTCTGGCTACCGCGAATTGAGAAGCACACATTCTATTTTTCAGAATCGCAGTTACTAAAATAAATGTTCTATATTCTATATTCTAAAAATTGCAGAACTACTTAAACTCAACGGAATCTTTTCATTATCAACCACAGTAACGCAACTAAATTTATACCCAACCGTATCATGTTTCTCTTCATCCTAAATGAAATTTAATTCCTTTTAGTCGAATCTGCGATAACAAACTTTAAAATAAGAATTCCCGGTAACAACGTTTTAATTTAACATTCATCATATAACATTTTAAATATCTTAATATTCGAAAATATTCTACGACAAACTTCATCCACACGTGACAACCTGTTAATGTTTACATGTAAATGTAAAATATCGTGCAATCTTTATCCTGATTCTTCTTAAGAAATTTCTTTCAATTTATTTTATAGCTTGTTACATACATGAATTTCATGCCATTGTCTTAAATCGGCACCAACATCAATAATTTCATTTTTGGCATCAAAAGGTTTTACATCAATTTCCGGATTGTGAAGGGCCTTGATATCTACGTTAACAAAATTCTTGCCAATATTCTTCCACAGAAATACGAATCCACCGTTTGCCAAGTGAAATCCTGTGGATTTACTGTACCGGCATATCTTTTAAGAGCTTTTTAGCAGCTTTAATTTTGCCAGATAATCCCATTAATGATTGGGTGCTCTCAAGTTTTGGTAATTTTTGTTTCTTAACACTAGAATTGTGTTACTCAATGTATTTTTCTGTAAATAGCATTTCCTTTCTTAATGTATAAATAAGTTTAACAATAAGTTATTTATTCTGAGTCAATTGCAGAATCCTCCTTACTCGTTTAACTCTACTGGTCCCCTGCAATGAATGCCATTTTTTAATGCACTATCAGATAGCTTTAATAATATTGATTTCGTCACTTGCCTGAAGTACTGCCAATTACTCACAAGAACATTTTTTCTGTCAAGCACAATGACTAATACGTTACACACGTCACCAAGAGCAATTTCTAGCACAATGACCAAGCGAAGAATCAAACTGTAATGCAGAATTTCAATACTGTTTCCTTCACCTCTTTTTTCCCACTCATTTTCCCTCACTCCACGGAAACCATACACGGAACCCCCTCTGCTTTGGTGAGAGTCCTAACCCTGGTCAAGGTCAACCCTTTTTAGTAGAGTTGCACCGAGCTAATGGCCAATAGACATAGGGTTTTCCGGTATATGGATTCACACCTCCTTTAGCTAAGGAACATATCCTTAGCCAAAATCAACCCTTTTTAGTGGAGTTTCATTTAGCCGAGATTGAACCTCTTTCAGTTGAGAAGGAAATCCTCTTCTCACCAAAGTATGAACTAACCCATTTTAGTGAAAATAATTAGCCGAAATAACTTGCTGACTACGGGCACTCTCTAACGTGGGTGCTATCGACGTAACTGGCAATGTTTATTTTTTGTGGCATTATTTATATAGCCATTCTAAACATAGGTGACTGCAAATAACATTATCAAATTCCTGTTCCTGATTGTAATTGTTATAGATTTTACATCCCCGAAAGTAGTTAATCACTTGGTGTGGTGGTCGAAAATTGCGGAAAGTATCGTTATACGATACCCTTTTATCAGGTTTGCGATGTGTTGCATAATTACATTAGACACATTTGAATTCGCTACTTGAAGGGCATTTTCTTAAAGATGGTATTAAAATTATTTTCGTAATGCCTTGCCTAATTGCATTGGATGAATCATTACTTGAAGCGAGTTTTGAAGATGGGCATTAAAATTATATTTAGATCGAATTTTATGAAATCATGTGTAGTATCTTAATTAAATTCATAAACAAACAAAACACAACGAACTTCGTTGTTTTTCTGCTTTGCTTCGGACTGTAGTGTTTGTAATGACTAAATGAATGAGACAAGATTGTCTAGCTATAGAATCCGAATTATTTAGTAAGTGCTACCTGGAACATTGATGAACAATGCATTAGAATGAGCCAAGGTTGTCTAAGTGCCCAGCAATAAAATCCGAATACAAATAGTTGAGGTCTAAACTAAAAATGGAGCAGTATAAATTAATTGTCAAGATTACATGCTCACCTATGTGTAAGGTTAGTGTTTTCAAAGTAAGCATTCCTTGACGGTTAAATTCTTGGAAATAGCAAAATAAGCGTTCCTAATCAGATGACTGGCTTTGTGCATGCTCGGTGTTGGTCAGTTCTAAAATAGTATCAGTGCATGGAAACAAAAGGAATAATACTGAAAAGTATATCAAGGTTCTTGCTAAATTTGTTGTTTGTAATAATAAAAAGATTATTCTTACTGTATGCGGGTTTTATTTACTTTATCTTTACATAATTCCACTGTTCTAACCACCAGGATCTGTCTCAGGATGAGCTAGTTGTTGATGGAACTAATGTAGAAGAAATCGGTTCATGGAAAAACGTGAGAGACACGAAAGTCAAATTCTTGGAAATCTAACTAGTTTAGCAAAATAAGCATTCCTTGAAGGTTAAATTCATGGAAATAGCAAAATAGCGTTCCTAATAAAATGACTGACTTTATACATGCTCGGTATTGCTCAGTTCTAAGAATAGTATCAGTTGGTGGAAACAAGAAGAATGATAAGTCGTTGTCTATGCTAAAAAGTGTATCAAGGTTAGATGGTACTGGCCAAATTGCTGTTTGTAATAATAAAAAGATTATGCTTACAGTATGTGGGTCTGTGTTTAGTTTATATTTTACATAATACTACTGTCCTAACCACCATGACCTGTCTTAGGATGACGTAATTGTTTCTCCCAAGAACTGGATCCGTTTCCCAAATATAGATAGCCGTTTCCCAAAACGGGGGTCTGTTTCCCAAATACGGATAACTGTTTCCCAAAAACGGAGTCTGTTTCCCAAAAACGGGGTCTGTTTCCCCAGAAGCGGTAGATGTTTCCCTTAGAAATCGTTCAGTCATCCTAGCGGACTGCTGAAGAACAGGGCGCAGGGTCCTACATGTGGGATATAAAGCTCAGGATTTTCTCTGATAGTTAGATGATTCTGGCCAAACTGTTTATAATAATAAAAAGAGTATGCTTGCAGTATGTGGGTTTTTATTTACTTTATGTTTTACATAATACTGCTGTCCTAACCACCAGGATCTGTCTTAGGATGAGGTAGTTGTTTCCCCCAAGAACTGGATCCCAAATACAGATAGTCTGTTTCCGAAAAAAACGGGGTCTGTTTCCCAAAAACGGGGGTCTGTTTCCCAGATTCGGTAGCCGTTTTCCACAAATAGCACATTCAACCTAGCTGACTGCTGAAGAACAGAACGCTGGATCCTACATGCGAGTGATCAAACTCAGGGTTTTATCTGATTACCGACCACCAGCATTCGGAATAAATTTAACTCAGCATGATACCTCAAAAATATCAGGTGACCATAGTCTGAATCCTCCTATTACTTGTTAGGATACTATGCATCTAGGCTTCTAAAGTTTGGGGAGGACATTTTGCAAAGTGGATCGATTCATTTAACGACGCAGGTAGCTGGTATCTCCTATTAAGGTATTTCCAACCACACGTTGTTAGAAAATATTGTACCTATCGCAGAAGGATTTTCTTGAACCCACCCATGGTTGTGTATTCTAAAAGTTCGGAAAATATTATAAATTGGGGTATTCAGAGTCAATTGGGTCGGTTGAGGTGTTGAAATACGCGCTGTGCAGAAACGTTATTATTGCACAAATTTATGTGAATTATAATTCTTTATACTAATATTTCATGTTAAGGGTTGAATTTACTAACAACGCATTTAAGTGCTTTCGAATGTATTTCCGTTAAGTAAAGTAAAATTCAGAGTGACTTTAAAGTAAAATTTTATTTAGAAATTGTTATACTACTACTTAATTCTGAATTTCAAACAGCTACATCACCAAAAAGCTAAACATTCAGATTTAGCCATCATTTACGCATCTGAATGAATTTGAATGATATATTTCAATTTTGAAAAGATCACATAAGTTAAAAGTTCGGAAAATCTTATAAATTTTATAAATTTTCAGGTTCAATTGGGCTGGTTGAAGTGTTGAAATACTCCCTTTGCAGAAACAATATTTGAGTATTATTGTACAAACTTATGGGAATTATAATCCTTTATACTAATATTTTATTTCATGTTAAGGGTACTAACAATGTATTTAAGCGTTTTTCAAATTATTTTCTTAATGTAGTTAATCACTTCACTTTTTAGCATATCTTTGAATTTTTGAGGTGTTGAAGGATCCTTGGAGTAGTTTACCTTAAATAATAAAAGTAAAAAGAGAAATTAAACATTTTTATTCAAACATTTAGAAGAATGCTTTCAAAGAACTATATAGTAACATTAAAAATAAATTCACTGCTAATGAAGCACGTTTTGCATGCTCCTTATATTCCGTCACACATTTTTCCGAAAAATTATTAACCTTAGCCAATTCACTAAATACACTACTAAATATCCAAACGGTCGATAGTATGAGCACGTTTTGCGTGTTGCTTATATTTTAGTCTAAGGCTATATGCAAGTAAATCTGTTAACGTTAACAAAATTGCTAACAGGTGGAAGTGGTTTACCACAGGAACCTATTAAGCAAGTCTAACCGTGTAAACATATGAGGTGATATTCCCAGTAAAACGTTAGTAAAGGTCATTGAAAAATTATTGACAAAGTTGCATAATTTCATGTGGCCATCAATGTGCAGAAAACTATCATAATTAGACCTTAAATGCGTAAATTCATCTATGTTTATGATTTTTTCCTTAAAATATTCATATAGAGCAATGCTGGTGTGAAAATAAAGAGTTTAAGTGCAAGAAGGAAACTGTATCATCAGCATTTTTAAATAAGTTTCCTAAAATCACATAAATCAAATAACTTTTTTTTATTGAAATATGTGATTTGCATGTTGTAAGGCGTTTAAAATTTTAACAGCGACTTCAATTTATCGCAATAAATTTTCATAGACAAAGTGAAAGCTAAAGTATGTTATAAATAAAAACAAGGCACTTTGGTCAATTATAAACAGCAAATCGGGAATAGTCCTAAATATTAACGAATAAACAATAATTGTTGTTAAGTAGCTGACTGCACGTCGTTGGCTTTAATACATTCATTTTTTACTTTACCTTATTTTGATGCAAAACGAGATTTTGCATGTTACAACAAAATCTAATTTTAGGTAATAAACATTTTTAAGAGAGGTACATTAATTATAAAACAATAATTCTAAGTAGATGATGACATTTGCAAGCCTTCATTTTGCTTGCTGAAGGTCATAACAGATTTCCTTCATGCAGTTTTTATGTAACATGTAAAATAATATCAATCTTAAACGCCCCCCCCCCCTCACGGGTGGTACTTATGAAACAAAAGTTTTCAATCATAATGTTTACCGGAGGAACTTCCTAACTTCTAGATATTGCTTTTTTATTACAGTTTCAAAGACTTTTTTAAATGTTGGGCTGAGAGTGTCAATTAAAAAAAATAATTGGATATGCAAAAGTTCTTAAAACTGTAATAAAAATGCATTATCTAGACGTGAGAAGGTTTCTCCGGTAAACATCATGACTGGAAATTTGTATTTGCTAAGTACCACCCGGAACATTCTTGATGAGTAATGAGTTTTATATGCCATTGAAGTGTTCTCAATTTTTGCTAATCCTACCACTGTAAAAGGGGGGGGGGGAGCATTTAAAATTGATAGTACTTTACATAAAAAACTGCATGAAGGGAATCTGTTATGACTTTCAGCACGCATGTGACAGCAAAATGAAGACTTGCAGATGTCACCATTTACTTAGAATTTTTTTTATAATTAATGCACCTCTCTCAAAAATGTTTATTACCTAAAATTAGGTTTTGTTCATGCAAAATGCAAAATCTCGTTTTCTATGAAAATTTATTGCGATAAATTGAAATCGCTGCTGAATTTTGAACGCATTACGACATTCATTTCATACATTTCAATCAAAAAAGCTTATCTGATTTATGTGATTTTAGGAAACTGAGGTACCGTGAATATCTTAAGGAAAAAATCATAAACATAACATAACATCTAATTATGATAGTTTTCTGCACATTGAAGGCCATATGAAATTATGCAACTTTATCAATAATTTTTCAATGACCTTTACTAACGTTTTACTAGAAATATCACCTCATTTGTTCACACGGCTAGACTTGCTTAATAGGTGCTTGTTCCTATGGTAAACCACTTCCACCTGTTAGCAATTTTGTTAACGTTAACAGATTTACTTTCATATAGTCTTAGACATTTATTCTATCTTTAGTAACGTACGTACATCTAGAAGAAAGAGGATGTCTTCATTGAATGAACGCCCAAAAAGATTAGCACGCATAAAAAAATCCAGCATTTTTTATAATCTTTTGATGCAGCCAGCTGCCTTCATTAGAGCCGCTACCGGTGCATGCGCTTGATGGACAACAAGAAGATATACTAATTATATCAATTCGTGGTGATAGTAATGTTGAGTAACTAGATTCAGTCGGATTATCATTGTCGTGTGCCAAATCTTTAAACACTTAAATATCGAGGAAATTTCGGTGGATTCTTTGAAAAGTAAGTACACTTCACAAAATTTAAAGTTTTTTATAATAATTTAATTGATAGATACATTACTAATTTTATCAATTATTATTTTTTTAGCATTACACCTGCAACAACTGTACCGCCACTGGAGGTAAAAATTTGTATCTGATTAGGGGAAAGGGGCATGAAACCTTGCATCAAACTCCAACAACCATTCAACAGTTCAAGAAAAAAAAGTGGGAGGCGGTTGCAAAACATTCTAAATAACTACATAAAAAGTGAGATATCAGGAGCAGAAAAAGTGAGACAACTAACAATTGAATTGACTGAGGCTAATAATTTTTTGCAACAAAATATAAGGAACACGCAAAACATGATTCATACTATCGAACATTTGAATGTTTAGTAGTGTATTTAATGAATTGGCTAACGTTAATAATTTTTCGTAAAAATGTTTGATGGAATATAAGGAACATGCAAAACGTGCTTCATTAGCAGTGTATTCATATTTTAGTGTTACTAAATAGTTTTTGAGTGCATTCTTCCGGATATACGTAGCTAAATGTTGGAATAAATATGTTTTTTTTTTTAATCCATCTTTTACTGCTATTAGCAGTGAATTTATTTTTAATGTTACTGAATAGTTCTTTGAAAGCATTCCTCTAGATAAAAATATTTAATTTCTCTTTTGACTTCTATTGTTTGAGGTAAACTACTCCAAGGATACTTCAACAACTCAAGAATTCAAAGATGCTAAAAAGTAAAGTGATAAATTAAGAAAATAATTTGAAAGACACTTAAATATATTGTTAGTACTCTTAACATGAAATAAAATATGAGTATGAAGGATTATAATTACCATAAGCTTGTGCAATCATACTCAAATGTTGTTTCTGCACAGCGAGTTTTTCAACACATCAACCAGCCCAATGGAATACCCCAATTTATAAGATTTTCCGAACTTTTAACTTGTGTGATCTTTTAAAAATCGAAACATATCAATCAAATTCATTCAGATGCGTAAATGATGGCTAAATGTGAATATTTAGCTTTTTGGTGATGTAGCTGTTTGAAATTATTGAATTAATTAGTAGTATAACAATTTTTAAATAAAATTTTAGTTTAAAGTCACTATGAATTTTACTTTACTTAACGGAAATACATTTGAAAGCACTTAAATGCGTTGTTAATAAATTCAACCCTTAACATGATATATTAGTATAAAGGATTATAATTCCCATAAGTTTGTGCAACAATAATGTTTCTCCACAGCATATATTCCAACACGTCAACCCACCCAATTCAACCTGAATACCTGAATTTATAAGATTTACCGAACTTTTACAATACACAATCATGCGTGGGTTCAAAATCCTCATGCGATAGGTACACAATTGTCTGACAATGGGTGGTTGCAAATACTTTAGTAGGAGTCTACCAGCTACCTGCGTCGTTCAATGAATCGATCTACTTTTCAAAAACTCAACCGACCCAATTGAATCTGAATACCCCAATTTATAAGATTTTCCGAACTTTTACAATACACAACCATGGGAGGGTTCAAGAAAATCCTTCTGCGTTAGGGTGGTTGAAAATACCTTAATAGGATGAACCTGCTACCTGCGTCGTTAAATGAATCGATCTACTGTGCAAAAAGTTCTCCCAGAGCGTTTAGAAGCATAGATACATAGTATCCTATCCATTAATAGGAGGATTCAGACCACGGTCACCTGATATTTTTGAAGTATCATGCTTAGTTAAATTTATTCCGAATGCTGGTGATAGGTAATCAGATAAAACCTTGTGCTTGATCACTCGCATGTAGGATCCAACGTTCTGTTCTTCAGCAGTCAGCTAGGATGAATGAGCTATTTGACTTGCTTTCTGTGGGAAACAGCTACCGCATCTGGGAAACAGACTCCCGTTTTAGTAAACGACTCTATATTTGGGATCCAGTTCTTGGGGGAAACAAAACTATCTCATCCTGAGACAGATCCTAATTGTTGGCCAGAACTATCTAACTATCAGTTAAAACCCTGACCTCGATAGCCCACATGTAGGATCCAGCGTCCTGTTCTTCAGCAGTCAGTTAGGATGAATGAGCGACTTGACTTGTTTTCTGTGGGAAACGACCACCGCTTCTGGGGAAAAAGACCCCGTTTTTGGGAAGGAAACCTCGTTTTTGGGACACAGATCACCGTTTTTGGAAACGATTATTTGTATTTGGGATCGAATTCTTGGGGGAAACAACCACCTCATCCTGAGGCAGATCCTGATGGTTAGAACAGTAGTATTATGTAAAAGATAAAGTAAATAAAACCCCAAATACTGTAGCATAATTCTTCTTGTTTTCACCAACTGATTCTATTGTTAGAACAGCAATACCGAGCATGTACAAAGTCAGTCATTCGATTTGGAACGCTTATTTTGCTATTTCCATGAATTTAACCTTCAAGGAATGCTTATTTTGCTAGAAATAGTTAGATTTCCAAGAATGTGACCTTCAAGGCTCTCACGTTTTTCCATAAATCGATTTCTTCTACATTTGTTCCATCAACAACTAGCCCATCCTGAAACAGATCCTGGTGGTTAGGACAGTATTTTTATGTAAAAGATAGAGTAAATAAAACCCGCACACTGTAAGCATTATTATTACAAACAACAATTTAGCAAGAACCATCTAACCTTGATATACTTTTTAGCATTCTTCCTTTTGTTTCCATGAATTCATTCTATTTTAGAACTGAGCAACACCGAGCATGCACAAAGCCAGTCATCTGATTAGGAACGCTTATTTCACGATTTCCAAGAATTTTACCTTCAAGGAATGCTTACTTTGAAACCACTAACCTTGTGAAAAACACATTGGTGAGCATGTAATCTTGACAAATAATTTACCTTGCTCCATTTTTAGTTTGGACCTCAACTATTCGTATTCGGATTTTGTAGTTGGGACACTTAGACGACTTTGGCTCATTCTAATGCATTAATCATCAATGTTCGGGGTAGTACTAAAGAATTCGGATTTAATAACTAGACAAACTTGTCTTATTCATTTAGTCAATACAAGAACAGTACGAAGCAAAGCAGAAAAACGGCAACTTGTGTTGGGATACTGCTACCCGTTCTTGGGAGAAAGAACTATTAAACTTTGACCTTGAAAATTATATGTTTAGATTTCTGCATGAGCTTTTTAGATTTCTAAGAATTGTAATATGGTACCAATAAAATTTTACCTTAAAGATTTTTCCAATACAAGGACGTACTTTGTAGCATAGACAACAACCTGTCATTCTTCATGTTTCCATGAACTGTTTAGATTTCTAAGAAATCAGCCAATAAACTTTGACCTCGAAAATTTATTTCTAAGAATTGTAATATCGTACCCCATCAGGTCAATAAACTCTAACCTTGAAAATACTATTTTTAGATTTCTCCATAAGCTTTTTAGATTTCTAAGAATTTGATCTTGAAGAGTTTAACTCAATTTCATCCATTTAACCTTGACCTACTTTTTAGCATAGACAACAACCTGTCATTCTTCATGTTTCCACGAACTGATTCTATTTATATTTCTAAGAATTATAATATGATACCCCCAGCATGTCAATAAACTTTGACCTTGAACATTCTATTTTTAGAATTCTAAGAATTGTAACATGACGTGACCTTGAAATTTAAAAGCAAATGGTGGGGGTAGCTGGATAGAAAATCTTCAACACGAAAAAAATCTTTCATTCTAGTTGCTGTCTTGGGGCTGTTAGCATTTGGGATGAGTAATTGAGTTTTCATATATTTTTCGGTAGCCTTTGAGATTAGTGATTAGTGCGGTTAGGTTGTACTGTTGCTAATTCTGGCCCGTTTTGAAACAATTGCTTTTTTTTTGAAAACATATTTCTATGCCCTAAGTTAAAAGTTCGGAAAATCCCTTAAATTCTACAAATTGGATAATTCTTCAAGTTTCCACAAACTGATTAGCTTTTTAAGATTGTAATATGATACCCCTGGAGGTCAATAAACTTTAACCTTGAAGATTGATTTCTAAAAATTGTAATATAATAGCCCTGCATAAAGTTTGACCTTGGTAGTTGATTTCTAAGAATTCTAATACCCCTGCAGCTCAATAAACTTTGACCTTGAAAATTAATTTCTAGGAATTGTAATAATTTGATTCTAAGAATTAGCGCATGATCTTGACTAAGTTCAGCCCAGAACGGCATTGACTTTGATACTAGGAATTCCTTGAACAGCGTGGCCTTGAAAAGTTCTCCGATAACGTACACATGACCTTGAACCTTTCCAAAAGTGCGAAGTGAGCCATAATCCTTCACACACATGACCCTGACAACGCACCGCGAAATGTAGTATGGATCTCGATACTCCCAATTTCTGAGAATTGCCCCCTGCAGGTGACCTTGAAAATTCTATTTACAAGACTATCCATACAGGTCAATAAACCTTGAAAATTAATTTGTCAGAATTGTAATAACTTTGATTCTAAGAATTAACACATGACCTTGAAAATCTATTTCTAAAAATTGTAACTTTGATTCTAAGAATTAACACATGACTTTGACTCAGTTCTACCAAGAACGGCAATGACTTTGAAATTTGTCAAAAGTCGAAGTGAGCAAGAATCCCCACACTCAAGACCTTGACAACACACCTTGAAATGCAGCTGGATGTCGATTCTCCCACAGTCTTTAATTTTGACCCTTGAAGAGATTGACCCAATTTAGCCAAGAAGGCCAAATTTCTTGAACAATGGAGCGTGCCCTATGAAAATTTAAATTTCACACCAACATACACATGACCCTAAAAAATTTCAACGTCAAAGATTCACCCATACTTTCAATGGACTTGACCTTGAAAAATAAAATTCCTCGCCAGTAAAAATTTTAAGGTCAAAGAATGACCCATGACCTTCAATGAACTTGATCTTGAAAATTTATTTCTAAGAATCCCCGGTCAATGAAGTTCTAAGAATTGCTGGGTGTGACCTTTCCCATCCTTGAAAGGCTCTATGAACTTTGACCTTGTTGGCAAAAGGGTTTGGCCCGGGCCATTTGCCGAAAATTTCCAAAATATGGATCTCACGATCCGCACAATTTTCCCACGCTCTTCTAAAGTTTCCTACGGTCAACAGCCTACTAATGAAGTAGCGTAAGTCATTAGTATGGTTAGTATTACATTCTATCCATTAGCTGTGGGTTTTTAATATCAAAACTATGTTTATGTTTTCATTTAACTATTATCAAATCAATATCTTAAGGATGAACTTTAATCTTGCTTCTATAACCAACATGCTTTGATCGAAGCTGGTTTCGGATTAATATCTTAAATTTATTTCTTTATTACTTGACGGTTTAAAATTGAATTGTGATTAAAAATCTGTTAATGAATATGATTAAGATAAGATAGTACCTACACAGGTTTTTATAAATTCGTTCTAAATACAAGACTTAAACCATCGTATTTGTATTTCAAACACCGCTCACCTTTTAGGTAATTAACTAGTTAGCTTCTTATTCCAAACACGTTAGAATAGTGAAGGGCTGTTATTGTGGTTACGTAACTGAGGAAATCCAGAAAATAATTACTTTATATTAATGAAAGTTTACTGTAATTCAAAAACCTCTTTATGTATTTAACTGAGATTGAATTGTTTGAGATTGATTTGATTGAGAATTCAGTCAGAGATAAACGATGGGGTACCTGAAGATCTAATAGGTAAGTAAGATGATGCTGTTGATATATGAAATGTAATCTTAAAAATAGTGTTACTTATAATAAATTATTAAAAGCTCTTTAGCGTTTTATTACTGGTAATAACCTAGATGTTTTGATAGAAGTCGATTTCGGTAATTATGGACCTTAAAAAGGCTCTTAATACTGCCAAAAGGACCCTAGCTACGGGGCGTGGATCATAAATACGTCATTAAGGGGTAGAAAAATGGCGCCTGAAAATAAACCGACAATTAAGATGCGTATGCGCGGTTGCCTACCCTCCAGGGGTTGGAATTAAAAACTACACAGGGCGCATGGGTAGAGTAATTTTGAACGGCTTTTTTTCTAAAATGAACTCTTAAACCTTTTTGGGATGGGTCACTTTGTTTTGATTAAGTTCGTTTGGGTGGTTAGAAGGTGTATTTTCATCAGTATTATGGTGAACACAGAAATTGTTTTGTATTATTGTACGTTGGTGTGAACTTGTTTAACTTGTACGAAAGCAAATTGTTCAATGTTGTATATGATAGAGATAAAAGTTTACTCATATTTAATATTTAGCATATATTTATTTATTTAGTATTAATTTAATTTAATAACTAGAAAGATTACTTGTAGATATGAAGTTGATAAGAATGAGAAAATGCTAGGTTACAAAATATTATTTCATATTGCAAAATAAAAATTATTTTGGCTTAGCAATTTTAAACTTATATACCGATTATGCTTTAAATTACTATTGACAACACATTGATGAAACACACATGTAACCCATAGGACATGGCGGAGGAGTTCCACACACTACGGGTATGCCATTAGAAGCTAATAATGGAATCGTGTTTGTGGCAGGGCAACGAGGTAAGCCTACAAAGAATTTTTTGAGATTTTGAGAAATACTAATTCACCGTATTTACATAGTACAAATATTAGAGGGGGCACAAGTACGATAACACAAAACGTATTTGGGGGGCAAGTAGACGGTGCGCAAGATTGTTTACCTAAAATTAAACATTTTAAAAAGTACATTTTTATCAATTCTGTCAATTTACACCAAAAGATTAGCATACGTACCAAAAGAAAAACTCACTTTATCAGCATTACATCTGACGAAAACAAAAAATTCTAAAATAATTGTCTAATTCATAATTAATACTTACAGCATAACCACTGCAGCGAAGATTAGAACCTAGGCGTTAAAAGATTTTCTAATGTGTAACTGAATTAAAAATTACTTAAAAATAAAACCTTACTTTCGGTATGCCCATCATGATATCAGGTAATTGTTTAGTATAGTAATTTTATCTTATTTTTTTACATACAACGTAAAGCAAGTATATGGTATGTTGAACTTAGTAGGTATTGACCATAGTAATGTGTTTTTGAGTTTATTTGTGCTTTGATTAATATACGATTATGTATAAAGTTTTTATCTTAAAATACACACGTCCTTCTATAATTATACTTTCTAGAAGTCAAGTGCGCATTATTTTTTATATCATAATTTTACATATCCCAGACGCGAATAAATAGTAATTAATAAATTTAAAATTATATTATGCAAGCGATTAGGAGTATAGAAATGGTAACAACTTAATAGTAATGGGGATAAGAGTGGGGCATTTTAACAAAAAAAAATGTAAATGAAAATGTGCCATAAATTAAAAAATTAATTTACTCTTCCTTAAGAGATATCGCTGATCGAAACATTTTTAAAATTGAAAGAGATGTCATCAGCAGTTCTCGTGTAAAAAAGTTACATATTGTAAGAGATGGTTGTATTGAAAAAAAAATGTTTTCATCTTCAAGGGACTAATAAACTTGTCATTGTTACTGTTAATTTCGATAGTTGCCTAAATACCTTTGCTTTACAATAATTAAATTAAAATGGTTTATTTTAATTTGCCTCGGTCTAGCTCAAATCGGGTCTTGTCTTAACAAGACGGGAGTGGTTCGTATTTTGGTGCTTAACACTGTACACTTTGAATAATTACAACAAAAATATTTTAAACGTGTATTACCTATTTGTACAAAATTAAATAATCAGGTACTAAATGAAATAAATTAACAACAAAAAACAAACCTTATTTAAGGTTACCCGGAGGTCCTTCCTGGCAGCGCCCGTTTTGGTAGGTCCCCCGTGGACGGTAGTGGTGATTACTGGATCCTGAGCCGTTTCTGTAGTAATATAAATTATTGTGGTTCAATTGCTAGTGTGTTATGACCCAAAAATTCTACTAATGACGATTTAATTTGGTTTATTACGACCGTTCAGGCTGGCCCGGCCCTGTAAACGGTGGCGGGATATTTGTCCGCATTGTCGCATTGGTGTTTGTAACCAGGTCAAAGAGAAAATTAATAATTTAAAGTAACCTTGGTGCGCATGACTATTATTATACGTGACTGGATATGAACTGGATATGAACTTAGTACTTGGAATGCTTCACACAGGACAAGTTAATATTTAAACGTTTCTAAATGCAAATTGTGCGTACATCTTTGATTATTTACTCTAACTAATCAGGATGGTCTCAGGATTTCTTAATTAATTGAGAACGTATTTACAGTAATGAATACCTAACATTTAATTATGCCCGGAAATAAGACGTATTAATTCTTTATTATTAGAAAAACGTCTGTTTTTGCTAACGCGTCTAAGCGAAACTTATTCTACCTATTAAATACAGGGAAGACGGAGTTTATCACGATCTTTTACGTTAGTTATTATTAAAAATTGCTTCTATTATTAATTATTGTAAACGAATTAATCTGAGGTGGCGAGTTTACACGACCTTTTAGGACTGCGTGTACTAAATTGAACAATTCTGAGAATTGTATCCGACGGAATGCAGGTGTCTTAAGTACGTGATTATTCTTGGGATTAAAATGAGAGAATTTACACGTATAATGTGCGTAATCTCTTCGGATACTGGTAAATTAGTCAGGCCTTCAGGAACGAAATAATGGATAGCTTTTCGTTGCAGGAAAATATACTCGCGATACGGGAATGTTTATCTTACCGGATTTCCTCTATTAAGAAATATTATTAGAAGAATATCTAACAAAATTTATATGCGATTTGCGAGACGCAGGAGTACGTTTGATACAATTTATCATGTAAACGCACCAGGAGTTCGTCTTTATTTAACTGGAGGATCACGCGGGTGATCTCTAAGAGTACGGCTTCTGGTATTGAGATTACACGTACACGTACACGTACGTGTAATATCTGGTTAATGGAGAGCCCTTTATAAGATTCTGGGTCCAGCCCGTCGACTGCTGTACATAGGGATCTCCTGGTGGAACGGTAGAATTAGAGCGAGTACCCTTCTTGCCGCTGGAGTAAATGGAAGATGACTACAGGGCGTTAACCCGAAGTAACAACGTCATCGTTTGTGTGTATGTGTGCAGAAAGTAACTTCAGGTTATACAGCCTGTCGTATACTTCTAGTGTGTGTATGCTGGCAGAAGGTAACTTCAGGCTTTACAGCCTGTCGTGTACTTCTAGTGTGTGTACTGGAACGGTTAGATAACTTCCGGGCTCTGCAGCCCGTCGTTTCTCTAGGTGTCTGGTGTAATGTTTAAGAAAAGTAGTGCAATAAAACTTACGTGCTGTTAACCTTAGCGTATCTCATCCAGCAGTTTGATTGTATAATGCTGATTTCCTGGTGAGGGCGGCGAAGTAACGCGACTAAAGACACACGACGGTTCAGGATGAACGGATGCGGTAATTGACAGGTCGGCGACGTACCCAACGAAACTAACTACGGCAGGTACGCGCGGTCTGGATCTCGGTTCTAGATTCTGGATGCTGGAGACGCGAGAGTAGCAGTATAGCGGAGTCGCGAAGTCGCGGAATAGCAAAGTAGCCGGAATAGTAGAGTAGCAAAGTATCGGGAAGTAGTCGCGGAGTAACAAAGTAGAATATCTTCCGGTAGCGCCGCGGTTTTTATAGCTAATTCGCGGTGGGTGAATCCGGCTTCTATGCAGGGGGTCCTTTGGCTGTGATTGGCTGAGGGTTCTCGGACGTAAGAGCATTTTATGCTTTTTAATATCTACGTCGGAGGGATTAAAATTAATTATTTATGATGCAATATCGCGAATCTTTTATAATGGGTTTTACTTTTATGCAACTTTATCTATTTTGATTACTGTAGGGCAATTAAAAAAATAATTAATTACAAAAATTTTAGTAAAGTCATGCTGGATCCTTACAGACTTTTATTTGTGTACTTATCGAATCACATATGCCTTGCTGTTACTAATAATGGGCCTAAGACAGTGTGATTTTGGTAGAAAATTTCAGATAGACAAAATCTGTCAGAGTGGCGCACACTTATCATCAGTCATCACCCCGAAGGATAATTATTAGTCTCTTGAAGATAAAATAGTATATTGCGATCGACGGGTAAGTTGATCAATATTTCGCTCAACTTGAGCTCAATAATGATCAACTTACACGTCTTACATAATAATCTACTATATATATATATATATATATATATATATATATATATATATATATAATATAATCATGATACTCATGATAATCATGATACTTAAAATTAAACAAAAGATAAAGGCATTTTTTATTAATAATGTTGGACCACCCCTATTAGTTTTAGTCCTTCTGGGAATGGATTCCAACAAGTGGTCGATTTCTTCCTGAGGTACTGCATCCCAGGCAATCTGTAATTCACGCCTGCGAGCTTCTAGTGTCTGTGTAGGATTGGCTAATTGCTTGAGTCTTCTACCAATCATGTCCCACATATGTTCGATGGGCGAAAGGTCGGGAGATCTGGGTGGTCACGGCAAGGTATTGACGTTAGCCTCTTCGAAGCGCTCCATAAAATGCTTTACAATGTGGGGCGGGGATTATCCTGTTTGAAAGCCGGGTCCTACATCCCTTGGAGGAATGGAAGGATATAGGGTTCTACCACTTCATCAACATTTTGGTGGGCATTCATATTGCCTCGGATGAATACCAACTAAGACCTGCTTCTATAAACAACAGCACCTCATACCATAACCCCCACACTGTGTTGCACATGCCGTTCAACAGAAAACTGCACATTGCGACGTTCTCTACGTCTACGTCTCACTCTCATGCGACCATTGTGCACTCCCAAACAGAATCGGGATTCGCCACTGAAGACCACTCTATGCCATTTCACGTTCCAATCCGTCAGCGAAACACAAGATATGGTGGATAGAACTGCAAGCCAAAAGCTCTAATTCGACGGTATACTGTATGAACGCTTACAGGATGTCCTTCTTTTCCAAACCATTGATCGGCTATTGACCTTGTACTCGAGAATCGGTCTCTTAATGCATTAATCAGAGATGGCGGCCCTGGACCACATTTGTCTGGCTTGGCCGACCACTTCCTCTTCTACGACGTTCTTGACCTTCTCTAGAGCATGCTTGATAACACCGTACTACAGAGGATTGATTACGGTTAAGACGATTATCAATTTCTCTGAATGAAAAACCACCTTCACGTAAGCCAATAATGCGACCTCTGTCGAATTCACTCAGTTGTCGATAATTTTCACATTGCCGCACTCTAAGCATAATCGCAGCCTCGAAATTCAAAGACAAGCACAAAATCAAAAGAAATGCAACCAAAACCCATACCGAAATCGACTTAATTTCTCAAGAAATACACCCGATAATTTCGATTGTTACAACAAGTGAAACGTCAAATTTTCCATGGATACTGTATTATTTTGAATTAAATTTTAATCAATTACTACATTTGACTAGTTAAACATTTCTGCCAAGTTTGGTGCAAAAATTCTAACGCCATCTTGGTGTTGCATTTTTTATGTCACAGAGTATATATTGGTTGCTGTTAACTGATTATATTATAAAAAGTGCTCACTGCAGTACTTAGCCTGTTACTATTATAATTACTTGCAGTGCTTCAGACAAGACATATTTATATTTGAAGCATTAATTGTATCGATAAATTCTAGGTTTGATAGAGTCCATTATACATCACTTGCTGATGCAGTTTGATCGCCAGGTATTCAGGTACAATATTTATCATTTATAATAAATCCATTACTGATGATTTATTTTTTAGAAATGGCTTTAGTCGAAAATATTGATTCATGCTTAAAAATGATTGAGCATTTCTACAAACATCACAATACTCATGATGCTACTAAAATCAGAAAAATAAATCATTTCTGCTGGATCAAAAATTTATCAGGATTAGTGCGTTGACAGAGAAGAATATATATTCTATAGATCTCTACACCATTTTAGTTTAGAAATTAAGCTTAGTAACCATGAATTAGACTGGAAGTTAATTAATAAATATAGGATAGAGATGCCTAATCCGGATCCAATGTATATTTTAATTTAATTTAATTTAAATACCGTTAACTATAAGAATCAGAACGTATGTGGCATTGCATATTATCTCCACTGCACGTTTAACGATTCTTTATCAAAATTTGAGTTGCATTGATTGGTTTACCAATGAGCTGTTAGATATCGCTGATAATCTGCAACAGTATTTTGACACTCCGATACCTATGGAAACGTTAAGGGATATTCAAATGTTGCAATTTGGTGCATCCACCCATTGCCATGTTTGCGATCATCCCTATTTTGAACGTGATATTAAAGTGAGAGTTCACCGTCATTTCAGCGCTCGGTTTAGAGATAGCGCTCATCAAGGATGCAATATTCAGTATAAGGTCCCGCGTAAAACCTCAGTTTTTTTTTCACAAGTTTCCAGGTTCTGGGTCACAACTCATATTGCTTAAACCATCCCCGGTAAAATCACATTATTACCCAAGACGAAAGAACGCTACATATCATTCACTAAAGAATATATATATATATATATATATATATATATATATATATAGATATACAATAGTTACATTTAGATTTGTAGATTCATATCGCTTCATGAACGAGTCCCTAGCAAAATTATCATCCTATTTATCATTGAACGATTTCAAAATTGTACACTATAAGCTATTTGAATGATGAGCAGCTGCAGTTATTGAATAAAAAGGGATATATCCGTATGCGTGTGTAGATACCTGAGATAAATTTGACGAAACTAGTCTTCCGGATAAAGAGATATTTTACAACAGACTGAGGTAATCAAATATTACGGATAATGATTATGCGCATGCTCAAAGAGCTTGGCAAAAATGTAGGTCACAATAGCGATGTTTATCTGACGTGATTTGCTTTTACTTGCTGATGTATTTGTAAATTTTAGAACTAAGTGCACAACAACGCATAAACTAGACACGGCATTCTTTTACATCGCTCCCGGGTACACCTGATAATTACAATATAGTTAGACTGGAGCTGCTTACCGATGTAGATATGTTATGTGTTCGGGGAAAAGGCTATAGAAGGTGAAATAACGCAATGCTGTACTAAATATAGCAAGGCGAATAATAAGTATATGGACGATTACGACCCAGCAAACCATCCTCTTATAACGTTTAAAAAGATATGGTTAACTTAAACTTATTAACCCCGAAAGCGGTATTGAATTTACCAGATGATGCGAGCAAGGGATTAATCCTAAGAGGTGGATCTATTAATACCCAACAATTCCAAGAATAGGAAACTGCTCGCAACGTTGCATTTTAAGACTAAGCATGTCATTCATTACCGTAATTTGAAACAATGCTTTCAAGCAGGCCTTGTGCTTGAGAGTTTATCGCGAGCAGAATCCACTAACCCATTTGACAAAAATTTATACAAGCTGTTAAATAATGCTAATTTCAGTAAAACTATGGAATGTGTGAGAAATCACAGAATTGTTAAACTTATCACCAAATGGAGTTGTATGTATGAAGCCAATTATTAGTTTTCCCAGTCTAATTTCTACAACTGAGAATGATTGAATGAGGAACTGATTGCTATCGATTAATTTAAGGTGGAAATATACTTTAATAACCCACTATATGTGGGAATGGAGATTTTATGTATCTAAAAGGTTAATGTACAATTTCCACTATAATTTCATGCAACATCAATTCAACGATGATTGCATGAAGTTATTGTATATAGATACCGATAGCTTCGTGTACGAGATTTAGTGTGAGGACGTAAATTTAATATTTGCTATATATAGCGTGAATGTGATAACTCTGCAGCAGCAGCAGTCTTGAATATTCACCTTTTAACCTATGACAATTGCTTTGTAGCATTGTTTAGAAAAAACTGTTCATTAATGCTATACGTAAGGTAAGACGTATATTTATATTTAAGTTATTAATTTTATCAATAAATTTTAGGCTTCATTAATTACATATTAGGTAAATATTTGTAATAATTCAAATTTAATTTTTTTGTTAATTGCTGTATTCTTAATATAGTGATAAAAATAATTTGCTTTTAGGAACGCGATGACCCTGCAGTAGATAATCAGTCCTAAACATTCACCTCTTAACCTACGATATTCTATAATTACTAATATTGATAAGAATTTACTATAAATACCAAATACGCTACGTATATAAATTTAGTCATTAATATTACATACTTAAAGATGGATCTTCTAAAGCAATTAAATTTAGTTGAAAAAGACTGTATTAAAAGTTTCTATTATGATTATTGATTATAAATACCGGTAAAAAATATTAAAATTATTAATACTCAATATGGAAGAAGGATAGGGTAAGGACTGGAGAAAATAGTATTTTCTCCCAGAGAAATTAACAAAAGAACTAACGGATAAGAAGGTGTACAGTCTTCAATCATACATTGAACAAATCGCAATCGTTTGTGGAGGCGGCATAGATATTGGTAAAGCCAAAATCATGGCTAAACTATCCTTTGTTAATTATACAGGTAAATTATTATTCCGCATTTAAGAATTAATAAATAATATTTATAGGATAGCCTAGCCCATCATGACCGTTATCGCTACCTTGTTATTACTATTGTACATAAATTAAATTTTTATTTATGTATTGTGTATACCATCTAAAAATAATAATAATGAGTAAATCGCTATAATCTTCGCTACTATATGTACTTATCACCATCACAGGTAATAAACGAATGTATGGTGGTTTGAGGATGCAACTAAGCTTCATACTCATTAGTATGAGGTCATACTTTGATTGAACTGATTATAAATAGGGTGATGACAATTTGATAATCAGTAAATTGAATTCAATCGGACGATATGAATGCTGAACAAGGTGAGTATTTAACGGATCTAGGAAATATACGGGTTGCCGATCATAAATTTAATTATTCATGGACTGATATACCTGAAGCGTCTAAAGGTAATTAGTAGAGTGAGGATTTTATGCAAAATGCATATCGCTTATTTTTTATAGTTGATGAATATCGTTTTGTTTTTAGACGAATTGCACTAAATGCAATCATTTGACATTAATTAATTTTTGCATATTTTGCATATTTCACCAAATACTGCATATACTGCAATTTTATGCGTATTTTGCCTTTTTATTCATAATTAACATATATTTCGCATCTTTTCTATATCTTCCAAATTCGCTTTAAAATGCATTATTCTAACTTATTTTAAATTTTGTTATTGTGTCTAACTAAGAAATGTATTTTTATATGAATAAGACAGGTTTAAAGAAAGATTATTACCTGCAGTTAAGTGCAACGTTAATACTTCCGGATTATGAAGTTTCAATGCCGCTATTTCGTAGTATTTGAAAATTCCAATGGTACCTAAGTAGATAGTTAAAGGATTGATTGAGGGAATTCCCTCAATCAAGGGTTAAAGTTATTTGTACTTTTTCAAGGTTTTTCTTTAGTTAATCTTTCTTGAAAATAATTTGAGAGTAACGGACAAAATGCAAAATTTTAAACATTCTTTGGGCGAAGACGTAACTGAATGGTACGGCTTTGTTAAGTGAACTTCAAGATGCCGAAAGTTAAAAATAGTTTAGTTCAAGTATGGATAAAAAATATATCCGAGCTACGTCTGGATGATGAAAAAGTGTTTTGCATAGCCTGTGGAAAAATAGTAAGTACCATTACATATTTTTAATTGATTTCGGAAATTAAACCCTTATTAATTGATGTAGGTTATTGAATTCACCGTTTTATCAGTTTTAAACGCAATTAGATACTTATTTTTAAAATTAATTTTTCCTTAGATCATGTGCGAAAGGAAATCTCAAGTTACACAGCACATTGAAACCTCTCTTCATAAAAGAAAATTAGAAACATTTAAGAAAACAAAAGTTTGTCAGACACCTTTGCGCCAGTCGTTGTTTCAAGAAACGGCCAAAAGAAATGCACAAAAGGAATTTAATTTCGAATTGTGTAGTGCACTTGTTAAAGCCAATATTCCATTAAAGAATGATTTATATCTTGAAACTATGGGGCATATAAAGAAAATTACAAAAAATAAATATCTTTATTTTATAGTAGATGAAACTACAGATTGTTGCGGGCGATATGTTGCAAATTTAATGATTGCTTATTTAAGTGAGGCGCGAGTATATCATATTTAATCGCTTCCAAAGTTCTTGAGAAAACCAATCATGCAACAATAGTTCGCTTTATAAACGAAGCTTTCATGCAATTTTTTATTCCTGACATTGTTGCAACAGATAAAATAGTTTTAATGGTGTCTGATGCAGCACCGTATATGGTAAAAGCTGGACAGCAATTAAAATTATTTTATGAAAATTGAATACATGTAACATGTCTCGCACATGGTATTAATAGAGTAACAGAAACAATTCGTAATTAATTTCCATTAATAAATGGTTTAATAAGTAGTATATTGAAAGTGTTTTTAAAAACTCCATTACGAATTCAATTGTACAAAGAAAAGTTACCTAATATTCCTCTACCACCAGAGCCTGTGATTACGCGTTGGGGTACTTCGTTAAATACAGCTCTTTTTTATGCAGATCATTTGGAAAAAATAAAGGAGTTAGTTTTAGAAATTTCTGATAATTCAAGTACTTACGTTCAAAAAGCTCAATCTATTTTAAAGGAAACACAATTGCGCAATGAGCTGGCATTTATAAAAGCAAATTACTATTTTGTAAGTTCAACCATTGCTAAATTAGAAACGGAAGCATTGTCATTAAATGAATCTATGCAAATAATTAATCAATTTCAACAGCTGATTTCTGCTGTTTCAGGAAATATTGGTAAAACTATTTCTAATAAATTAAATGAAATTTTACAAAAAAAAACAGTGGATATCAGTTGTTACTAGAAGTTAATAAAGTTCTGAAACTTGAGGAAAATTCCGATGATCTTGTTATAAATTTAGATTTGGCCATATTAGCCTCATTAAAATATGCGCCCATAACTTCTGTGGATGTAGAAAGAAGTTTTTCTTTGTACAAAAACATACTATCGGACAGACGCCAAAATTTTCTGCCCGAAAACTTGGAAAAATATTTAGTTATAAATTGTTTTGCAAATAGTAATGAGAGGGTGTAATCTTTATAAATCTATAGCGTATAAGTAAATATGTAATTTTTAAATAACACATAATTTTAAAATAATAATTGCTTTGTAAGTAGTAATGACAGGGTGCAGTTTTTATAAATGTATAGTGTATAAGTAAATATGTAGTTTTTAAATAACACATAATTTTGAATGTTAAAATAATAAGTTTGTATGCAATTTATCTTTTTCCTATTAAAAATTACAAGCATATATACTTTTTTTATATATTAATGTTATAATTTGGAATTAACACAGGTAAATAGAAGATTCAATATTTTTGCAGATTTTGCATATTTTGAATTAATAATGCATTTTTAATGCATATTTTAAGGTTTTTAAGTGCATATATATGCACATATTTCGGCATTTTATAGTGCATAAAATCCGCTCTCTAGTAATTAGTATTGCGGTGTTATAGACATTTTATTAAAACCCTTGTTGTAGAACGTTTATTATTAAAGTGGCGCTATTTCTACACAGTTCTACAATACTCGAAGTTGGAAGTTCGTTAAAGAATAAGGACTTTAAACCTGTAGTACAATTATTTTGGACATCATGGAGCGACGAAGCAATGAATCTATAGAGGCAAATTTTTCTGTCAAAATCTGAAATTACTTTCAGCATTAATAGGTTACAGTTATAATGTAAAATATTATTCATTTTTAACTGAAATTATGCACATTTTCCCCTAAAAGATGTAAAAAATAAAACGCATATTATGTAAAACAGTATGTTAATAGAGCTTGAGCATGGTAGGAAAGTAGTTAAAGGTACTTGGAAGAAAGGGTAAACATTTGAACAAGTTTTTAGCGGGCTCGATATATGTACTAAAGCAGATATCCAAATCCAATTCTTTAGAACATATACAATCGCTTGTTTAGGATCAAATAGTGTTCAATATGGATATTGCATAAGTCGGGAGATGTAGAAGATAAAAAAGGCATTGTTTTACCAGAGGTAGTAGTAATTTCAATAAAATTAGATGTAGCGCTAGTGGGGTATAATGATTGGATCCCCATAATACCATCCGATGCTAACTCATAAAAATGCTTCACATGATATGCAAACATCACCGCATTTCGATTATGCAAATGTTCTAAGCCTAAAGCATGGCCAATCTCATGTAATATTACAGTAAAGCAGCTGATTTGATCCCCAGGGGGATCGTGTGAGTCTCGAAAATACCATCGCTCATCCCAGTCTATATTCAATTCAAATATACTTTGATCATTCTTCGGAAAGTCTGAATGCCCTAGGATATTACCAATATCATCAAACAAATACCCGCATTGTTTACCTCCGATTATTCTAGAATGATTATATCTTTGAAACGATATTAATATATCACAATTCTTAGCACTATATTTAAATTTTAAATTTGAATATTTTGCCCAAACTTTAAACGCATTAGTCGTTAATGTTAATATGCGCATGTCTCTACTCTCTACATGATAACGTAGGATAGACGTGCGCGCGCGTGTGCGCGCGTGCGCGCCTGCGCGCGTGCGCGCGTGGGCGCGTGTGCGCGTGTGCGCGTGTGCGCGTGCGCGCGTGCGCGCGTGTGCGCGTGTGCGCGTGTGCGCGTGTGCGTGTTTTTGTGTGTGTGTGTGTGTGTGTGTGTGTGTGTGTGTGTGAGTGTGTGTGTGTGTGTGTGTGTGTGTGGGTGTCGGTGCGCGTGCGCGTGCGCGTGCGCGTGCGAGTGCGCGTGCGAGCGCGCGTGCGCGTGCGTGTGTGTGTGTGTGTTACATATGTGTTGGTACCATCTGGGTTGGCACATCTCGGAGCGGATTATAATTTTACGATTTCATCATTTTGGATACCATCAATAGGCAGCTCATAGTATTCTTGGTAGGATTTCAATGCACTTCTAATGATCAATTATCTATTGACGCACCAGCATCTTCATTTATGTAACCATATGCACGCAAATAAGTTTCAACCATCTCCAAGTTACTTTCGTCATCACTACTAGTAATTAATGAAGTAGCACTGCACAGTACTGCAAACATTGCAATAGCCTTCATTACAACTAACAAAAATTCACGTTTGCAGAGCAAGAGAAACTAGTTTATTCAAATGCAATCTTTATTGATAAAATAACATATTACTTTTAATCACATGATCGCATAACATGAATCGTATCTCATCGAAGAGCAGGAGGGTTGGATTATTCTTAAGGTTATACTCTTTGTTTGCTTCCTTAGGGTCAAAGTTCCTTTTAAAGATATAACACTATCCTAAGGAGCTGTAATGAGATCAGCTTTTCAATAACCAGATTAATCTCGTCGAGTTACTGTATGCGTTTGTTATGTACGGAAGATAAGTACGACGATCGCATTTCACGATCATATCCTCGTACCTGACCTATCCATATCGTCTTAATACTTTATAGTCGTGATATTGTAGAAAATGATCATCGTCTTCGGTTACCGGTGTGATTTTTATGTTAATTTTATATTTTCTAACCATAACATTTCTATACGCTGTGTGACGTCTGCATAAATATATATATATATATATATTGTAATGTTAATTGGCTTTAATTTATTATTTATTAAATTATTAAATTATGATTACGGATCTCAATGGGGATAGGATATCAAAGATTTTAATTGAATTTACTTTGAGGTGGAAGTATTTATTTTAACTTTAAATGTTATTATTGCACCAAACTAGCTCAGGGATCTCAAAGGGAAAGGGTTCAAGGATTTAGTTGAAGATAATATATTTTGTATAAGAAATATCCTATACTTAATTGAATTTGACGTATAAAATTTGCTCTGAATAAGTTTTGCTTTCTAACGCATGCGTTACTGACTTTAAGTGTAAAATAATTAAAACTGTCAAAAATGTCAAATAATTAGAAATTTTAATGTTTGGATCAAAATGTGAAAATTTAGAAAAGAAAAGGAAATGATTTGCTTCACAGGTGTTTACACAGGTAAATAATTGAAATTCTTAATTAATAACATATAACAAATATAATTGCAGGAAATACCAATAACAGGGTTATAAAAAAATTTTAAAACTCACAGATACAATCCTTCCTGTCGATTGAATGATGTCTTCAAACTTCAGCTGGAGGCAGGCAATGTTCACTCGGATGTTGTTGTTACGAATATCCAACTGCTATCTCGGTTCTCGAAGACACCAACTTCCAATCTTCAAGATGTTTTCCTTCCAAAAACGGCAACCTCCAAACACTTATTTACTATGGTAACTTTTATTAAAAATGGTTTTAAATCTTTATGACTGATTTCGTTTAAAATGTATTATTAGTATCCAAGATTTTTGTTAACACAATTTTATTTTAGTTACCGAAAATATAATATTTATTTAAGAGGAGTTGTCCGGAAAAATAAAACAACTTTTCACCAAATAAAAATGGAATTTAATTTGGTATATCAGAATTATTTTAAATCGGAAAACATGAAAACAAATTTTACACAAAATCGTGACATCAATTAATCGTACAGCAATGATTTATTAACAACGACAGGTATCGGTGACCGAACTATTTAAATTTTGACCGAAGTTATAAAAACAAGTGCTCTCGAAATTATTCGTACCGTAAACTTTCTCGACGAAAATAAATTAGGTTATGTAAACACTAAATTAGCAACACTGTTTTAATCTTTTCACTTTTGGAACAAAAACTGGAGAGAATGACTTCCTGAGCTCTTGCTTTTATAGGTTTCTGGTTGCTACAGAAATTTCAATTTTTTACAGCCATATAGCAAAATTTACAATGAATGTGATTGGCTAATCAAAATTAAGAATTGTACATAAATGGAATTTTGGCCGTAACTTTCTTATACATGGTCGGAAATGAAATTTAAAAACAGAAATGAAAACTATGTGAAATTTCGAATAAAAGGACACCGAATAAGCAATAAATCCTACCACTAATAAACGAAACAACTTAATCTAATCAAAATAAGCTACTAACTATACACCCTTACAAGCTACACTAAAATTACTTGCGAAAATGGAATTCTGAGGACAATTTACATAAGAAAACATATCTTTTTAAATTCGAAACATTTACTTTAATGAAAATTTTAAGTTTTTGTAAATTTGTCTAGAAATCAATTTAGATTTAGCAAAATTTTACGGATAAAACGCTGTATCCTTACAAAAACTTATTTATATTGTGAAAGAACATCTATTATTTGCTTTAAGAGCAAAAACTAAATCTAATAATATGGAAAAAGTATAAAATTATGTGAAAAATCTAAAATTTACAACGTAACCATACTTAAATTTTAAATATGAAATAAATTCATATTAAAATATGTTTTTAGCACATAAAATGTTATGTTTAAGGTTTGTACAACTTGTCTTTATTGTTCACACTACTTATTTGCAATGCATAATGTTATTTAGTCTTGCATTGAAAATATCTCATCGTCTAACACTGTTTTGGGATTTTTACACTATAAATTGTACGGCACTATAAATGTTTGTATGCCAAAATGTTCTAAATGTCTTTCTTCTTGTGAATCATATATTATAAACTTTGTCACTAATTCACTAACAAAAATGTGTGCGAAAATTGTCTATACTATCCATATTATAACCCTTTTAACTAAATTTTGTATTTCCTGCTCTTAAAAACTAAACATACCTTATCCCTAACATAATCCTAACTACATAGTCCATGTTTAAACACCTGTGAAATGTCTACTTGCCAAATTAACTTTGAAAAATTGAATTTTATTGTAAAAATTGCACTACTAAAATGACTCTACGAAAATGGTGATATTTAACATCTTTGACAATTTTGGTAGCAACAAATTGCTTTTTATGATGAAACCAAACTTAGCAAAAGATATTCAGATCAATTTATACCAAATAAATTTATTTTAAACACATCGTGAACCATATTTATGTAAAATTGTGTCTCGCACTTGTCTCGAGCCAGAAATTACCCCTTTTTATGACCCAAATGTCATGTAAGCTGTCCGATACTTCTATTACCTCTTTCTAAACATCTCAAATTCCCCAATTTAAGAATGAAGATATTTTTGTACAAGAAAATATTAAGTTCTTTAATTGACCTACCTATTAAAATTAAATTTTGAAATATGGATAAATCATGGAGATATGAAATTTACCTCTACTACTACCATCCTTTATATTGACTAATTCATATGTAGTACCCCAAAACATTTTTTTACCCTATACGGACCTTCATATGGTAGTAAGAGTTTTGCACACATTTTCGTGCTCTATCTGCAACTGTTAAACGGCGTATGATTACTAAATCTCCTTCCTTAAATGTAACCTTCTTTTTAATTTTGGCAGAATGTTTCTTTTCATAATTATCTAAAATCTTCCACAATCTTTCTTTGACTTCTTGGAGCAAATTTTCAACTTCAATTTCTTCTTCTTGTTGCCTCCAGGGTCTTTCTGGTATAATCTTTTTTATTAATGTTATCGGAGCTACCTGTGTTCTAACATTCGGTACTTCATTGATGCACTTCTCTATGACCTTAAGATACTTCACCCAAGCATTATGTTTCTCATACGTGAATATTCTTAAAAATTTAATCACTTCTTTGATATATCTTTCGGCTGGGTTGCCTTGAGGATGTCTGATCGAACAGAAATAGATCTTTATTCCCATCTCTTCGAACTTCTTTACAAATTTGGCAGTTCTGAAATAAGTGGCATTGTCGGCTAAAATAGCTTTTGGCTTTCCTGTTTCTTCCATGAATTTCTCTATAGAAATCGTAGCCTGTTTTGCTGTGCATTCCCTGCTAGGGTATAATTTTATAAATTTAGAAAAAATATCGACGATTACTAATATATTTTTATATCCGTTCTGACCAGGTACTAAATTTCCAATATAGTCAATTGCTATTATTTCTAATGGTTTACTCACTTTTATACTTTTGACAAGGTTGAAATTAGTGTGGTTCTTCTCTTTAGCTAATATGCAAAGCTCACATTTATTTATAATATTCTTGACATATGTTAAATCCTTCTTTGCATAGAAATTTTCTCTAAAAATTAACCAAGTTTTCCTAATTCCTAGATGTCCGTACGTTTTGTGTAAATCCGTTATGATAAATTTTGCTATATCTTCATTTACTACAACTAACTTTCCTGTATTAAAACTTTAATAATTCTATCATTCAAAATACAGTAATCCTTATATATTTCTTCTTTAGATTCCAAAATCTTCTTTTAAGTTCTAAAATTGCGTTGAATTTTGTAAATTTCTTAATTCTTGTGCCAAAAATGTAGGTTTAATTTGTTCAAATGCACATAAAACTCTATTTTCCTTAATGTCTATATTATCCTTCCTGCTTAACGCATCTGCTACCACATTATCCTTGCCTGGTCTATGAGATATGTCGAAATCATACTCCTGCAGAAGTAACGACCAATGGTACATCCTATGATTCTTAAAATTAGTTATTTTCATAAAAGTTATTGCAGAGTTGTCAGTTTCAATTTTGAATTTGTTGCCTAATAGATAAAATTTTAATTTGTTTACTGCGTAAACAATGGCCAGTAATTCCTTTTCTGCTGTAGTGTATTTGATCTCATGCACTTTTAAAATTCTCGAAAGAAAACAAATGGGTACTTCTTCGTCTCCTTGTTTTTGACATAATTCTGCTGCTATTGCATAGAAAGATGCATCTGTCCTGAGTATAAATGGTAACTTAAAATTAGGGTGTCTTAAAATCATATTTGTAAACAAACTTTCCTTAATACTAATAAATGCTTCTTCTTTTCTTCTATCCCAACTCCAACGTACGTTTTTCTTAACAAGTCTACCAAAGGAATAGATAATTCAGCATATCCGAAATGAACTTACGATAGTAATTAACTACCCTAAAAAGCCTCTCAACGTTCTTAAATTTTTAGGACGAGGATATTCTTTTATTTCGGCCAATCTACTATCATTTAGTTTTACTCCCGTCTGCCCTATTTCATAACCCAAGTACATGACTTCTCTCATAAAAAAGTAACATTTTTCTAAATTTAATTTTAAACCATTTGTGGCTAAAGCTTCCATGATTGTTTTGATGTGTAGACAGTGTTCTTCTTCGTTCTTACTAAATATTAGAATATCGTCTATGTAGTGCATACAGAAATGTTCAAATCTATTTAAAATTTCTTGCATGGCTCTTACTAATGCAGCAGACGAAGAACTAAGTCCGAAAGGTACCACTTTAAATTGGTATATTTCTCCTTCGATACTAAACCCTGTGTACTTCCTACGACTTTTCCAAAGGTATTAGCCAAAATGAGTTCTTAAGGTCTAATTTAGTAAAGATTTTTTTCTCCCAAATTTTACTAAGGAGCACGTCCATATTTTGTGGCGTTTCATATTGAGGTTTAGATCTGGAATTGAGCTTCCTTGCATCAAGGCACAGTCTAATGCTGTCATCCTTTTTCTTTACAACAACCAACGGATTTAAATAACTAGTCTTTGATCTTTCTATGATACCGTTTTCTAGCATTTCATTAATTTCTCTTTTAACCTGCTCTCTTCTGGCGTAGGGAATAGGATATATTTTGTTATGGAACGGAGAATCGTCTGTCACTTCAATTTTATGTACATATTTACTTGCTACGCTAGGTTCTTCATTTATCAACACCAAATTTTCTTGTATAATGTTTATAACTTCTTGCTTGTAACCAATGTGATTGATATCGAATTGCTCATCCTTTATAATTCTTTCCACCTTCAAATACTGGATATGCGGTTTATATAAATTTAATCTTTTATTGTAGGGCTGTACCCAGTTTAATTCATCTTTACCAATTCTTATCTTCATATATTGCGCATCGATAATCAATTTTAATTGCTTAATCAAATCCATTCCGATTATTAACTCCATTTTTAAATTGTTAGTTATAAACCATTGTGTTTGAAAAATCTGTTCCCCTACCTTAGCTTCAGTATGTAGCATCCTATTTATAGTGCTAAGCTTCTTATCCGTAGCCGCCATAACTTCTATTTTGTTTATTCTAATGATCTCATCTTTAAATAAATCGTTATTCTCTACGATGATCTTTTCCTGTATTAATGAAATTTCTGATCCGGTATCAACTAATCCTAATAAATTTAAATTCTTAATTCTAATGTTAACGAAAGGTAATAAAATGTTTGTAGTTTCTGGTTCTGAATTTTGTTCAATTTCTAAAAATTCCGTAGGATGTTGGTAGTTTGTCTTTACATTGTTGACAAGGAAGCTCGTATTTAAAAATTTTGAACGGTGATCTTGTCAAAGTCCTTTTGTGTGTTCTTTTCTTCGTCTTGGGATGCATGTACGATGGCATTGACCCAACTAATCCTTCCACAACTCGGTTCCTCCTTCTCTTCTCGTACCTGGATGTTATTCACCCTCCTATTCTGATCATCCACGATCTCTTGGTATGGCCTTCTATTTTCTTTTTGCATATCATTTCTACGATGATCCTTTCCTTCATTCTCTCTATTATTCTGATGTTCCCGTTCATTATCCTTGGCTTGATTGTTGTAATTAAATCTGTTCTTATCGTAGCCATTATTATATCCTCCTCGTCTTTGTTGGAAGTTGTTCCTCTCTCTTCCCGATCTATAATTGCTTTCTCTATTGTTGCCATTTTGGAAATACTCTCTACGATTATCAGCACGATGATATTGATTTTGATAATCTCTCCTGTCATTTCCATAATTCCTATTATAATTGTCTCTCCTATTGTCCTCTCTTTCGTGCCTGTAATTATATTCCCTTCTGTCATTTCCATAATTCCTATGGTTAAATTCTCTCTTTTCGTAACTGTTCTGATGCTGTTCGTATGCATCGTATCTTCTTAAAAATTGCAGTAGTGATGTTATATTATCTATATTTTGCAGAATAATGTTTTCTGCCACATTATTCTCCAGTTGCCTTGCTAAATATTGAACTATTTCTTGTTCATTCATCGGTGGTGTGAAGTATCTTGCTATTTGGTATTTCTTCATTACATAAATCTCCTCGAAGTGCCATAGTTTTTGTCATATTTCGCCCTTGAAAATTCTTCCCTTATTACATTTTGTTGGACATCACTCCAATATTGTTTGGTAAATAATTCCTTGAAGTGCTTATAATCGGTACATTGCTCTTGTACTAAATTGTACCATAGTTCGGCATTCCCTTTAAGCATCTTTCTCACCAAACGCATTCTTTGTTTATTGTCCTTAATGTCATTAAAATATTCTTCTATATTTTTCAAAAATAGCATTGGCGATTCTTGCTTCTTTCCTTCAAATTTATATGGCATCTCTTGATTCCACATGCAATTTTCCCAGCCTATTTGAAAATTTCGAGGTGTTTCTCGTTCTTTCAACTCTTCTAGGTCATGATCGTGTATTCTTAGTTTATTGCAAATTTCCCCATCTGTTTCTTGTTCTCATCCTATTCTTATCCACCTGAAAACATATTTGTTCGTGGATGTCATGTATCCTTCCTACTCTATCATTTATTTCGTTAGAAGCCTCTTCTCTTAGACGGGTTTCAGTTCTAATATTCTTGTCCAACTTTCCTATCTTGTCATCTACCTCTTCCTTATTGTCAATAATCGTTCCCCATAACTTATCATTTTCTCGGTGCATGCTGTTACTTAATTCTTCCTTCGTTTTGTCCATTTTATGCACCAATTTTTCCTTATCGTCCTCCCACTTACTCACTTGTCTATCGATACTTTCTACCAACTTGTTAAATTTCATTTCCATCTTCTCATCTGCTCTACGTATCTCCTCTTTTCTATTCTCTTCTGCTTTTATTCTATTTTCTTCAAGCTTGTTAAATTTTCTATCAATATTTTCCTCAGCTTTTATTCTATTTTCTTCCGCTTCTTTCCTATTTTCTTCCGCTTCTTTCTTATCTTGCTTCCTACTTTCTTCCGCTTTCATCAGCATGGCGATTATCATGTCCACGTCTAAGCTCTTGCTTTCTTTTACTGGACTTCCCCCTTCTTGTTGTGCTTCAACATCCTTTTCAATATGCTCCATCTTTGTAACTAGATCCTGTTTTTTCTCTTTTACCTCAATATCTTTAGGTCCGTAAACTTTTCCTGATCTAGTTACCCTACGATCTTGCATTCACTAATTGTATTAACTAAATTTGCCCCTTTTTATAAAAATCCTAACACTAATAAACACAATAAACAATAAACAATAACTAATAACAAATAACAATGAACAATGAACGAAAAAATGAAAAACTAAATATCTATAAAATTTTTTGTGCTTTTTATAACAAAATCTTCAAACTAAATCGTGCCCACACGTTGCGGTGCCAATAAATTGTAATGTTAATTGGCTTTAATTTATTATTTATTAAATTATTAAATTATGATTACGGATCTCAATGGGGATAGGATATCAAGATTTTTAATTGAATTTACTTTGAGGTGGAAGTATTTATTTTAACTTTAAATGTTATTATTACAAACTAGCTCAGGGATCTCAAAGGGAAAGGGTTCAAGGATTTAGTTGAAGATAATATATTTTTGTATAAGAAATATCCTATACTTAATTGAATTTGACGTATAAAATTTGCTCTGAATAAGTTTTGCTTTCTAACGCATGCGTTACTGACTTTAAGTGTAAAATAATTAAAACTGTCAAAAATGTCAAATAATTAGAAATTTTAATGTTTGGATCAAAATGTGAAAATTTAGAAAAAGAAAAGGAAATGATTTGCTTCACAGGTGTTTACACAGGTAAATAATTGAAATTCTTAATTAATAACATATAACAAATATTAATTGCAGGGAAATACCAATAACAGGGTTATAAAATTTTAAAACTCACAGATACAATCCTTCCTGTCGATTGAAAGATGTCTTCAAACTTCAGCTGGAGGCAGGCAATGTTCACTCGGATGTTGTTGTTACGAATATCCAACTGCTATCTCGGTTCTCGAAGACACCAACTTCCAATCTTCAAGATGTTTTCCTTCCAAAAACGGCAACCTCCAAACACTTATTTACTATGGTAACTTTTATTAAAAATGGTTTTAAATCTTTATGACTGATATCGTTTAAAATGTATTATTAGTATCCAAGATTTTTGTTAACACAATTTTATTTTAGTTACCGAAAATATAATATTTATTTAAGAGGAATTGTCCGGAAAAATAAAACAACTTTTCACCAAATAAAATGGAATTTAATTTGGTATTTCAGAATTATTTTAAATCGGAAAACATGAAAACAAATTTTACACAAAATCGTGACATCAATTAATCGTACAGCAATGATTTATTAACAACGACAGGTATCGGTGACCGAACTATTTAAATTTTAACCGAAGTTATAAAAACTAGTGCTCTCGGAATTATTCGTACCGTAAACTTTCTCGACGAAAATAAATTAGGTTATGTAAACACTAAATTAGCAACACTGTTTTAATCTTTTCACTTTTGGAACAAAAACTGGAGAGAGAATGACTTCCTGAGCTCTTGCTTTTATAGGTTTCTGGTTGCTACAGAAATTTCAATTTTTTTACAGCCATATTGCAAAATTTACAATGAATGTGATTGGCTAATCAAAATTAAGAATTGTACATAAATGGAATTTTGGCCGTAACTTTCTTATACATGGTCGGAAATGAAATTTAAAAACAGAAATGAAAACTATGTGAAATTTCGAATAAAAGGACACCGAATAAGCAATAAATCCTACCACTAATAAACGAAACAACTTAATCTAATCAAAATAAGCTACTAACTATACACTTACAAGCTACACTAAAATTACTTGCGAAAATGGAATTCTGAGGACAATTTACATAAGAAAACATATCTTTTAAATTCGAAACATTTACTTTAATGAAAATTTTAAGTTTTGTAAATTTGTCTAGAAATCAAATTAGATTTAGCAAAATTTTGCGGATAAAACGCTGTATCCTTACAAAAACTTATCTATATTGTGAAAGAACATCTATTATTTGCTTTAAGAGCAAAAACTAAATCTAATAATATGGAAAAAGTATAAAATTATGTGAAAAATCTAAAATTTACAACGTAACCATACTTAAATTTTAAATATGAAATAAATTCATATTAAAAATGTTTTTAGCACTTAAAATGTTATGTTTAAGGTTTGTACAACTTGTCTTTATTGTTCACACTACTTATTTGCAATGCATAATGTTATTTAGTCTTGCATTGAAAATGTCTCATCGTCTAACACTGTTTTGGGATTTTTACACTATAAATTGTACGGCACTATAAATGTTTGTATGCCAAAATGTTCCAAATGTCTTTCTTCTTGTGAATCATATATTATAAACTTTGTCACTAATTCACTAACAAAAATGTGTGCGAAAATTGTCTACACTATCCATATTATAACCCTTTTAACTAAATTTTTGTATTTCCTGCTTTTAAAAACTAAACATACCTTATCCCTAACATAATCCTAACTACATAGTCCATGTTTAAACACCTGTGAAATGTCTACTTGCCAAATTACCTTTGAAAAATTGAATTTTATTGTAAACATTGCACTACTAAAATGACTCTACGAAAATGGTGATATTTAACATCTTTGACAATTTTGGTAGCAACAAATTGCTTCTTATGATGAAACCAAACTTAGCAAAGATATTCAGATCAATTTATACCAAATAAATTTATTTTAAACACATCGTGAACCATATTTATGTAAAATTGTGTCTCGCACTTGTCTCGAGCCAGAAATTACCCTTTTATGACCCAAATGTCATGTAAGCTGTCCGATACTTCTATTACCTCTTTCTAAACATCTCAAATATATATATATATATATATATGTATATATCCAGCTTTCTGCATTACATCTCTCGGTGGCCGAGAGGTAACGTTATACATTTACCATGCTAGCTTTCCGTAGTTCTACTCTCGCAACCAGCAAATAATTTTTTCAGGGTTTATACTTCTACCGCGCATCAACGTCTATTCGGCAACGAAGACAAAGAACGAAGGTGATTTCCTCAGCAACGATGAAGAACGGGACCGAAAAACCGCTCTTCAGCGGCGACGAAGAATCTACCAGATACCTGAAGAAGGCAGCATTTCACACATGCGCAGTACAAGATTCTTAGATAGCTGACACGTCTCCTCATTGGCCAATAGTACTCACCCTCGTCTCTGATTGTTGTGATGTCACTTCCTGCGCCAGAAGTTAGTTTTACTACTTTAATCTTTCTATTCTACCCCTTAATTATACTGAAACCGCCTAAAGTACCTGATAATAACACAATAGCTAGTTAACAACATTGTGTCCATATAGGCCCGGTGGAAGTTAAGTAACGAAAATGCATGTATCTATAAGAAATAGTAAGTTGTACATAGTTCAGTAAGTCATTTTAATTGTAAGAAATTTTAATTAATTGTAAATATTCAGTTAATCGTAGGTTAGATGATGGAGTATTAACTTTCATTATGTGCGTACTTTAAGGAGTTTCATGAATAACAAATAACAACTAAGATGAATAAGGTTGTTTTTAGGTTAGAATTAAAACAAGTTAAGAATAGAATGATATCAATTTCGTACCAAAATCTGGATAAGAAGCTTTTTTAACTGATCATAACGTCAAACCACGTATTCTGAATTCTAAAAAGAAGCTCTTCTGGTTTTACTTCAATCAATATACATTTTGCATTATAAATAGGGATACAATTACTTATTTTGACATACTCCGCACTTAGAATTCTTACTATTTTAAAACTAACTTAACCTTAACACAACTTCCAAAGGTTAAGAGAGGTAGTGTATGTTATAGCAATGCGTCTCTTCCTACTCCACCTAGACCTTCCCCTTTTTTATTACATGCTTTCGGGAGTTCAAGGAGGTTAAGACGAATGGAATTACACTTCTCTCAACGAAATCGGACCTACCATACTTGTTTCCAAGTTGTGAACAGATTTTTGTACCTTCCGAGACACCTTACAGTGAACGTATACGGTGTGTATTATATATATATATATATATATATATATATATATATATATATATATATATATATATATATATATATATATATATATATATATATATATATATATATATATATATATATATATATATATATATATATATATATATATATATATATATATATATATATATATAGTGTGTGTGTGTGTGTGTGTGTGTGTGTGTGTGTGTGTGTGTGTGTGTGTGTGTGTGTGTGTGTGTGTGTGTGTGTGTGTGTGTGTGTGTGTCTGTGTGTGTGTGTGTGTGTGTGTGTGTGTGTGTGTGTGTTTGTGGTGTGCGTGTGGTCAAAGCGTCATTTGCATTAAATTGTATTATACAAGAAAAATCTTGTCTGGTTGGTTTATATAATGTTTAATTTTTTTACAATCAATAAATGGTCAAAAGTATACTGTTATAATGTTGAAATTGCTTAGGCGTAAAAGTATAAAACAAGATTTACTTTTTTTATACAACTTAGTATAAGAAAAAGTATGCGTAACTTAGAAATAGCCGTCCTGCGACCTATGCACACTTTTTCTTATATATTTACCGAATTGAAAAACCTTAGGAAAAGGTTTTTTAAGTGATTTTTCCCAAAACCAATCATGATGTTCACTAGGTATATAAACATCATTAGTACCTATCTTAAATCTTATCATGGATGCATTGCATCGTGGAAATTAATGATTGTGGCAAAAAGAGCTAGGAAAGTTGAAATAATTCGCCTTTCGCTTAGGTAGAGGACATGAAACTCGTGAGTTTTATTTTTGGTTTGCCCATTAAGCAGTATGTGAACTTAAAATAGTATCCAAATATTTAAAGCAACAATATGTTGTTTCCACACTTAACACAATTTAATCACACTTTTCCCGGCTAAATCGGCTATTTACTTTTGAATGAGTTCAAAATCGTGAAGGGCTAGGTATTTGTATTCCACAACAATGCTTTTTGTGATTAAACTTTCTTTAAACGGCGCATTCAAGGTGCTGCCGAATCAGTTAAGCTTATAAATTAATTATGCAGCCACCATACAACAAAGAGGAGTTCTTTCCAACTAATATGACAGTAAATAGTTCTAAATGGCAGATAAAAAAAGAATTTTCCGAATAAAAGGAACGAGATTTAGCACAATAGTACATACAGTATGAAACTGTGTTAGAACCGTTGAGTACAATGGTTTTTGTAAGATATTAAGATAGGAACTATGGAAGAGATTTTAGGATATTTTATAAGAATACGAAAATACTATTGTATCCTCCTTGGCATAATTGTTTAACTGCTTTTTCCAAAATAAGCCCTTAAACCTTTTTGGGTTGGATAACTTATATACTTACTGACTTCCATAAAAATTGCAACCACTAGAATTTGTTGAACGATTTTATTGAAATTTTCGTCAACGATGTCTTTCATTAGAACAAACAAACAATTAAAATTTGAACAAAATCTAGCTAGTACTTTTTTTTGTTTTTTCCTTTGCACTTAGTAACAATAAATTTGAAGAAATAAACCAATCAGTGTGTAATTAACTGTCAATTTTGCAAATCGTTTGTTCACAATTTCGTTCTGAACTTGGGAACAATGCCAAGAGTACGTCAACATCAACATTTTTCCCAATTGACTGATTTTGAACGTGGTCGTATTATTGGCATGAGAAAGGCCGGACTTTCGCTAAGAGAAATTGCTTGTCGTGTAAACCGAAATGTTACAGCGGTATTGAGATGTTGGTGCAAATGGTCCGACGAAGGGGTGCAACAACGTCGTCCAGGATCTGGACGTCCCCCCAGGGCTATAGATCCCGAAGAACGTCGCTTAAGACTTTTGGCCACAAGAGACATATTTTCAACAACTCGATCGATTGCAAATGATTGGATGAGAGGTGTAGGACCCAGAATGGCAATGTCACCTGTTTATCGCCGGATAAGGTCTTATGGGCTGCGTTCATATCGTCCATTTTTGTCTTCCTTTACCACCGTCTCGTCTACGCAGGCTAGAATGGAACAACGAAAGGGCGAATTGGGCGCAAGAATGGCATCGAATTGTGTTTAGTAGGAGGGTCAGACGGATGCGTGGGGAACGTAAAAATCCAACATTTTTGGTAGAACGCACAACACAACCCTCACACAAGGAGTGATGATATGGGGTGCAATATGTTACGGTAACGGATCACCCTTGGTCTTCATTGATGGCAACTTAAACACCGCTGGTTATATTGCCAGTGTGCTAGAACTCGTTGCGCTTCCATATCTTCAGGAGCTGGAAAATCCCATTTTCCAACATGATAATACGCGCCCTCATACGGCAAGGGCTACAACACGTTTTTTGGAAGAAGCTAACATTGCCGTCCTCCCATGGCCTGATCGGTCGCCTGATTTTTCGCCTATTGAACATATATGGGATGAGGGCGGTAGGCGACTGAATAATTTACCACACCCTTCAGATAACTTACACGATCTTCGGCTACGGATTCAAGAAGCTTGGGATGATATACCACAGACAGCTATAGATCACTTGATTGACAGCATGCCACGCCGTCTAAATGAGTGCATTACAAATCGTTTCGGAGCAACTCATTATTGAAAAAAACATTTTTAGTTTTTGTTTTCAAATTTTAATCGTTTGTTTGTTCTAATGAAAGACATCGTTCAATAAATTCTAGGTGTTGCAATTTTTATGGAAGTCAGTATATATGAAATTTGTTTGGATGATTAGAAAGTATACTTTCATCAGGTTTAAAGCAAACACAAAAATAGTCGTTTTATTGCACGTTGGCGTGAACTTTTTTAACTTATACAAAAGCAGATTCATACAATGCTGTGACCTTATTATTAAGACACCAAATGTCATTACTTATTACAAATTAAAGACAAATTTAGGTCTGGCAATTGCGTAGCCACAATTATAATGTTAAACTTATAAAACAACTAATGTTTAAATTACAGTGGACAACACTGCGATATAATAAAGTTACCAATAAGATATTGAAAACACCTGTAACCTAACGGGCACGGTTTTACCGTTCCACAGCTTATGATTAGGCCGGTACTACTTAACAGCGGAATCTGGCCTCTGGGACAAAGGGGTAAGCCTACAAACAATTTTTTTATTTGAGACTCTGAGAAACACTAATGCCATAGTATTTACATCGTAGAAATGTTGGACACGGTGTCACTGGACATGATGGATATATCCAAGCACAAAACTGAATTAGGGAGCAAACCTCCGATCCACAACGTTGTTGTTTACCTACAATGAAACATTTAGAAGTAAGCATTTTATCAATACTGCTAATTTACACCAAAACGTTATGGTACGTACCAAGCGAAAAACTCAATTGGTCAGCATTACATCTGTGCAAAACAAAATTCTAATTTAAATCTTTAATTCCGATGATACTTACAGCATAATGACTGCAGCGAAGGTTAGAACCTAGTCGTTAAACAAACATTTTTTAATGTGTAAATAAATTAAAAATTATTGAAAACCAAAAACTTACTTTGAGCATGCCCATGACGTTATTATGTAACTGCTTAGAGTAGTGATAACGGATTTTATAAAATATTTTGGGAATAATACCTGGAGATTCCCTATCTTCTTTTCTTATCTTAACTAAATATTTAACACGACGTAAAGCTTTAAAAAACAATCAACGATTAATCTGGTTGATTGATATCCTTAAGCAATATATTTGAGCGGTTCACAGTATAAATTTGCTGAAAAATACTGTTCAACTTATGACAAATATCTAGTATGTTGCTCTTTAGTACATATTGCCCATAAGTACATAGTTATAATATTTTTTTGAGTTTATCTGTGCTTTGATTAATACAAGATTATTTATAGCTTTATCACACGTCCTCCTATAATTATACTTTCTAGTAGTCAAGTGCGCATTATTTTTTTACGTCATTTTACGTATCCCAGACATCACTAAATACTAATTACTAAATTAAAAATTATGCTATAAAAGCGATTAGAAGTATAGAGTCGGTAAACATTCAATAGTAATGGGTGTGTGTGCACGTGCGCGTAAGAGTGCGAGCGCGTGTGGGTGTGAGTGTGCGTGTGCCAGTCCGTGTGCATGCGCCTGTGAGTGGGTGTGCGTGTTATTATTCCTGTGCCATCTGTGTGTGTGTGTGTGTGTGTGTGTGTCTGTGTGCGCGCATGCGTAGGTGCATGTGTGTCAGCACGTATCTCTCCCTCTCCCTCTCCCTCTTCCTCTTCCTCTTCCTCTTCCTCTTCCTAGGAACACCTGTACTGGGAGGGTTTTATGAACACGAATTACAGGAAACAAAATATCATGACGAGTACCTGGTAGAAAAAGTGCTTCGCTCCAGGAATAATAAGTTATTCGTAAAGTGGTAGAGATTGCATGAAAGATTATGGACTAATAAAGATGATATTGTTTTATAACTAGAGAAATGGTTCTTTAACAAAGTAGTAGCTTTCACATGAAATAAAACACAAAAAATGATTGTACTTTAATTTAAATATCCTGTTGTAAATTTTATAATGTTCTTCGTTTCCCTTATATGTGATGTTTTGTTTAATAGTATTTCTATCAAAATATCGAGGCACTGTTAATTAGCATAACATGCTGCTTTCTTAATACATTCAGTAATAGTAGATAAAGTGTCTTTACAAGCAGAATTAATATTTTCTAACCTAGATTTAACATTCGCCGAAATACCCAATGAATCATCACCCCATAATAAATTGTATACGTACATTTTAAGCGGTATGTCACCAAGTAAATTGATATCGTCTAAGATCCTGTCTACTTCTAGCTGCTAAAAGTTAATGAATTGTAACCTTTATTATAATTTTATAAAACCTTTAATGGTAATGTCTAAGTTAATTTTTTTATCAAATGTCTTAATAATAACTTCATTTGCACACTTTGAGTTTATATCACATCAGTTAAAATACATCAGGAATAACAATATGTTGTAATATACTCAGTACAAAGAAAAAGATTTCAGGGAAGACTTTCCCATCAAAGAACGTTTCAGGTACTTTTTGTAGATGTGATCACTATTTGATTACTGCAGTAACATAGCTCTTCTTGCAATTTGTTTTCAAGACTGCTCGAATGATAAAATTGTTTTCTGAAACGGAATAGGAATTAACAAAATACAATGTAAAGTTATATTCCCAAAGTCTAGTGTCAGTAAAATTACAATTTACTAATCGTTTATCATCGTAAGGATTAAGTACTACTTTATTCTGTTTCAATGTAAACACATGTTTCTTTGACCTTACCAGATTATTTACAACTTTTCATCAACAGTGTAAGCATACACAAAGTCTTACAAATTCCAATATAATTTGACCATAATTTTCATCTTTCGTTAAACCAGGAACTTTTTTATTTGCTAATTGAATTCCAAGGATATTGTCAGGATTATAATCAGATGTATCGAACTTATCAATGTCTTTTTTATGCATACATAGATATCAGGAACTAAAAAGACGTATATGAGACTATCTATATCCGTGTACAAGAGATAGGCATTATTGGGAAGCTTGGGTAGCATGTAACCATAATGGAAATTGTATAAACAAGTTTTTGAAGCGTCTAAAACACGAGGGACTGTTTAAAACGTAATAGACAGCTTTGCCGACTTCAATCTATATTTTAGATATACTTTCAAACTTATGTAATGAATTACGCAATAAATTATTGTAAGTTTACGTTATGAACGAATAAGTTCAAAGGTAAATATGTAATTAAGAATGTTTATTAATTTTATTAAATACATAAATAAAAAGTTTACCAAGAGTAGGATTTGAACCTACGACCTGTACTTAGCTAGAGTAAATAAAATTTTTTAGCTACGCAATAGGTTTTTAATTTTGGAAATTGATTCAGGTACGGGTGAAACCATACGTTCGGGTACCAGTGGTAGATCACTGTGACTCATGTAATTCTATGGGATAGTCTCAATCGCAGTCGATTATATAACCAATTTCTGAATCAACAGGATGGTTTATTAAATCCAAAGTTTCAAAATTAGTCCATCCACAAAAGAAAAGTCGCCAAATGGTAATAATTCTGACATGGCGGCTTCATATAAGTTGTTTACGTAGTAGTACATTAAATACACACTTTTGAAAGTGGAATCAAATTTTTCTCCCATGTACTTATTGTTAGCTTTAGCATGCCGATTAGAACATTGAGATACACTACCTCTAATTGGAGCATAGCTTTTAATATTGTAACAAAAACAAAACAACAAAATTTCCATTACAAAAAAATACATTTTCCAACAGTCATCTGTCACCTAATAAAAAAAAACAAACAAAACCCAGTCCTTACATATCTCCCGTATAATTATAGGTCAGATTTATTTGAACGCCTGGTACATTTAATTTTTCAAATTAATTTATTGAATAAATTTTATTTGATAATATACGTATAGTTTTATTAATTGAAATGTAATTATTAATTGGTTGTCATTATATTATATAAATTTAGATGTTCAAACATTAACATAATAATATTCCATGTAACAAAATATTCCATGTTCAAAGACAAGTTTCATTATCGATTTCGTAAATGTGATCATTTTATTGCAATTGACATTGATGCAGTATTAATGTAAGAATATACACGTTGGTTTGATAGTAACCGGAAATTTTCTAAGAGTTTGCTTAAATTTTATAACATCTAACTAATCACCGTTTTTCACTTTGCCACTGCTCTCCGTTACAGGTAAGTCTTATTACCGTACAATTAATAACGCACCTGTTAATTATTATAACCGTATTAACACTTTTAGTTTAGTTAAAATTACGTTTGCAAATATTCCGTGATAAGCAATTTTATCAACTATATTGTTTCTTATAAAAATTCAGCATATTTCCACCCGTTTGCTTATCGGTACTTATTTAATTTTATTTTAAATCATGGTGTAAAAGATTAATTTTATAAAAATCATTTTTTCCTTAATTATCTGGTTGCAAACTTAAATATAATATCATCCTTACCGCCTAATTAATTATTGTATATAATTAAAATTGATTTGTTATCATTTACATAGTTTAATTTACAAATTTACTTTTGATGCTTTAATTTTTTTTTTATTATAAATTCTTAAACCGTGCGTGCAATTTATTTTATATTTCTTTAATTAAAACTGATTTGTTCGCTGTTTGTTTTATAAACATAGATTCTAATTTTTTTATAGCTGACCGCTTAAAAAAATGAACTTACTTTGTTTAAGAGTTGATTTTTGGTTTTGTTTAATTTTCCGCTACCGTATTTATTTAGTTAGAATATCTTTTTTGTTAGCCATTTGGTGAGCTTTGGTTAATTTTTTTTATTAATAAATTACATTTATTTTTAATTCGTGAGTAATTTTGTTACGCTGTGAGAAGTTTTTATTTATAACCGTTTAGTAATAAAATTTGTCTTTTATCAGCGGCTGCTCAATTATCCTTAATTTTCTATTAATCAATAAAGTTTTCTTCCCTCCGTTTTGCAATACCGAGTTGATTATTTTTTTAACCGTTAAATCCTAACTCAGAAGATTTGTTTTTTTTTCGTGTTTCGCAGTCCGTTTGCTGCTTAATATCTGATTACAGCAGCACCGATCCTACTACCGCCACCTCTGGACCCCGGACCAGTGACACTTTTGCCGTTATCTCCAGGAGGAATCCAGTCCTCCGTCCGGGAGAGATACTACCGCTTACTTGGATTGGCGCCCGAGGATCGTTATTGTTTTGCAATTATTTTGTATTTTCTTTTTCCTTAATAAACCTGATTATAATTTTACTAAAACTTATTTTTGGTATGGACCCAGCGACTACTTGTGCTAGTACGGCAACGTAAAAGCGTCACAATATTCACTTTTAAATGCAAAACTTCATGCAATGTCAAACCGGAATCCTTTTCGGAAAATTCCTTTTGTTATACCACTCACGTAAATTGGTTGCAATATCAATGACGAGTTTTTATGGCAAAAGTTTTCAATTCAATAACATGATTTTTAAGTTGAATGAAATTGCATGCTAAAACAACATTCACCTTTAGCCTCGATTGCCTTAGCATTAATTTAACCTTTCGTGCAAAACAATTATGTGTAAAGAAATAGGAAGGTTCTTGATATTTGCTATATTGACTGTCATTTCTGTAAATAACCTACTATTAAAATATTAATCTACATATTACCAACATAATTCGCGCATACTTCTTTTCTCAGAAGCGTTCCATAAGTAAATGAACAAGATTATCGATGAGCAAGAAACTAAATATCTTGCACGTTTTGGTGCGGCCACCTGTAGAACCACTCCCGATGCCTGAATTAATGAAGGTATTCCCGTCATATCTATACGTGATAGTGATATGGATGAATATTTCAGAAGATTCTTTGAAAATTAAGTGTACTTTACATAATTTATAGTTTTTAATAATAATTTACTTATTGATAGACAGTACTGTTACTCTATTATTTTTATAGTATTACGCCTGCAACAACTTTTGCAGCATCTCCACCTCCATTAGCAGCAGCAGTAGTGCCACCTCCACTGCAGGGGGACCGAGGACCCCACAACCCTTCATCAATTCAAACAAAAAAGTGTGATATGGTTGTTGAACATTCTGAATAAATATATAAACAGTGAGGCATCGGGAGTGGTAAAAGTTCAGCGGCTAACTGATAAATTGGCGGAAACCAACGAATCTCTGGCAAGGGTGCGCCAAAATATAAGCGATACAAGAAATGTGCTACACATACTTGAAAATTTAGACGTTTAAGTTTGTTTTTTTAATTAGTGCTTGTTTGTAGTTTTTCAATATTTAGAGTAGCTTTGTTAGGATTAATTTTTAACATATAACAAAAATAAATGTTAAATTGTTTATTTATTAATTATCGTAAAACATTCTCATGATCCTAAAAATGTTACTACTGTTAAAAATGTGTACAAAGATTTAAGTGAAAGTTCATAATATACGATAAGGAAAAAATACAAAACATCTGGAAGTTCGACTTAGATTGATATTACTCATGTACGCAACATGTAAATTTCTACATCAAAATAAAGCAGCCATTTTACAAAACTTTAAATATATTAAAGGATTTAAGCATTAAATTAAAAATAAGATCCATTTAATTCCAATGATATCCTTATATATTATTATTGAAAATATACAATTCATATCTCCAGTATTTGTGTAAACTGTGCAGACATTGAAAACTATGTGACAGTTTTTAAGCGCAGTTCAGTTGTTTTGTTTAATAAAAAGATTTGCACGAGTTCATATAAACAATGAAATTTTTAGATTTTATCAAATTTTATGCATATAGTTTGTTTGAGAAAAAAATGCATTTAAGTTAAGTAATATCTTCACGAGAAAATGCCGCAGTTTTGTTACATTACATTATTTATCTAAATATACTGTTTGTGGATATTAACCGATTTTTGTTATTATGGTATTTAATGATACGTAAACTTTTGTAAATGTGAACAGATTTAATTTTCATACGAATGGAGTGTCTACATGTTGCATTACCGATTTAATTTTACGTAAAATTTTTAAGACAGGGAAAGAAATTTGCTGTCTCGAGTTTCTACCGAATTAATGAATACGTCAAATTATTGAAAATATGTAATTTAGTAACAGAGGCACACGTAAAAATTATAGTTTGGTACTTTTAATATACGATTGACCTCAAAAAGCAATGCTAACTTATCCGCGATAAAGTGAGTGCTATAATTAGCCCGTCTTCACACCTGAGTAAAATGTTTCCATAGAAAAAGCGAAATTATCTCTCATGCTTTGAATTCTCGTTGCAGTTCATTTAAAGTACACTTGTTCTTGTGTGTTAAAATTTGGAAATTTTTGTCTTCCCAATCGATTTTAATAATTTTAATGCTCCAGCAAATTGTATTTTTGTGAGTGTGCGTAAGTAGAACCAAAGTAGTGCGTTTCAAATTTGAATGAGTTAGTTCAGTGACCAGTTTCCATAGTTTTGGTAAAACAATAAATGCAATAATAAGATTGGAAAGTAGGGCCAAATTCAAAAATTCAGGAGAGCGTCATTTTAACATTTATCTTAACCCCTCCCCCCAAAACCCAGCCTACACCTTGCATAAAAGGACGCCCTTGTCGGCTCGTGCTGTTTCTTTTCATTTCCTAGCACGTACGCCTTTTAACATTTATTCGTTATTTTCTACACTTACACATAAATGATTTATCTTCAGTGCATATTGTCGAAGGGTACGCCATGGATTTATGCAATACAAATTACACAATTGAATATCATTGTGTAACATTTATATTATTTCAACCCATACATAACTCTATGGACAACGCATTTAAAAATTACAAGCTTTTTTTACCACTTTGTGAATTATTACATAGAAAAAAACATCTTATCTCTAAATAAATAACTAATTTATGATATTACTCTGTCTACTTTTTTTGTTTATTGCTGTTTTTTCGCCAACGAGCCTAAAAATATATTAGATGATTAGTGATTAATCGGCTTATGAAGCATATTGTCAATTATGTATTTTGATAGTTTTCGGGGTTGGGATTAATAGCAGCCGATGGCTGACACTCCGCCCATAATAAAGGCACTATTATTATTATTTCACTTTTTTGCTGATTTTTTTTCTTCTAGGCACAGTATTTACCAAGTACACATCAAATTAACAATTTATATTACCACTTAATTTTAAATAAATTTGCATTTCACCTAAACACAATTTCTATCTACACTAAAGATTGAAAATTACACATGCTCTATTATGCTGTCTTTAATGCGTTTCTAACCCGAAGCTCCATCATTTTCCTATTCATTTCGAACAACACTAAATCTAGTTTTAATTCTTTAATTTTCTTTATTAATTCATCTAGTCTCTTCTTGCTCTCTTCTATACTTAATATTATTTCTTTACTTTCTCTTCGTATCCTGCTTACCACTTTTGTCATTTCTGCTAATACAAAGTTACCATTTACTGAATCAGGTGCACCCAAGTGTAAAGGGACGCTGTCAGATATTCCATTTTCCTACTACTTTTAATTATTTTCCTAATATTTAGTAACAAGACGCCGTCCGTTATCCAAATTTTCCTGTTATGATTAATTTTTCGCTAAATACTGGGAAACCAGTACTGATATGAAATTCGCGAAATTTATTAAGATAAAGTGACTTGATAAGTGCACAGGTGCCAGCAATTAACTTAAACATATTTCATAACGTTGCAAAAGATTGCACACTAATTAATCATGCATTCTTCCCCCAGACGTAAATTTCAAAAACGTTTCAAAGTTTGTATACGTCAGAGCATCTTCCACCAATCCTGGTCTACGGAATCTCACCCCGAAGCTGTGTATCCACCCGCGCGAATTCTTTGTAAAAACGCGGCACGTGCCGCTAAAAAAGGAATCTAAAGAGAAGAATCTGAAAAGATAATCCGAATAGAAATCGTGTGCTCTATCATCGCGCTCGCGCCGACCGCTACCTGTTTACAACCGTCAGCATGTAACCACCGTCCGGAGCAGAAAACGCGACACCGCGATTTGAATATCATCACCGAAGTCAAAGGTTTAGAGCTGCAGAGATCTAACGTTGAACGTACGTAAGTTGAGATACCTACATCACTATACACCCGGTAAGAGGGATATGCTGGGTTGAAGGCCCAACATACCCTTTCATTACTACACACCTACACTGTGGACTTTGAGGGTAGTTGCCCTACATTCCATTGACCGCAAGAGATCTTGTTGTTTAGTTTAACGGGTAGACACCCAGATTACTAACAAAGGAGACCCACCTAAACAACCTTACACAAACACTAAAAACATCTCGACAAACGCACCAGAAACCGCAGAGTACCTGTAATCAAACGCTCGTCGGGAGATTAAGCTGAACACCTAGTGCACGCCGTTACTCCAGTAGGAAAGAAACGCGTCCACGAAAACTAGACGTGTTCATCCCTGTTAAATTATCGCCTGTACTTAAAGAATAGAGATAATAGTGTCGTCGCCGCCGCCACTACCAAAAAAGCGTAAGTTATACTGTTTGCAATTAGTAAGATTGTTACCTGTAAACCAGAAACCATTCGGTGATCTAGTTCGCAATTCAGATAATTATTGTTTCTGTTAAGTCATAAGAACGTGTTTTCAAGTAATTACTCCTATAAAGAATAAATTACAATTATTCTAAATTTTAAACATCTGCCCAAGACGTTTGTGTCATCAATAAACGCGTTTTAAGAAAACAAACTTAAAACAAAAAACCTTAGCCCATATAAATAAAAACCTGTGTAATAGTATAATTAATATCTGAAGGTAAACAAATAATCCGCCGTTATCGTATCAAATCTACCTTAAAAACGAAAAGCTTTCAAGTATTTAAAAGGGCAAAATTGAATCTAAACGTGAATGAGTTTTATTTTCATAAGAATAAAAACAGGTATAAAACTATATTATTTTTATACGACCGCTTTAAAATATCGATTATTTCTTTAAAGGCAGAGCACTGAACTCGGCGTTTTATCTCGCACGTGTTTTTAGCAGTTTATCTCACTTCCGACTTCTGTATTTTATACAGGGTCGCATTCAAGAAAAAGTATTTATTTTCTTGGCAGTTAATGAACTATAAATTCAAGACCGGTCAGAAGGCGGGAATTAAAAATCGAAACACAACCCTTCTATTAATATTATGTTACAAAAAATCCAGAAGACCACCTAACCCTCCCCCTGGAACAAGCCACTAGAAGGTCGTGTACCGAGCGGACCGCAGAATCAATCTTTCTTTATGTTTATTTGTTTTTATTTAAGTAGTTACGTGTTAAATATTTAAAATTATAACCAAATAGGGAATATATGTTCATAAACTTCTTAATCTATTTGTTCAGAGTGTTGAGAGCAGTAATAACGAACCCCGATCCGTATTTTGCAAGTACAAAATACGACTGAGCTAAAGGGTAAAATGAAAATTATTCATTTTAAATTAGTGTAATAAAGTAAAGAACAATATACAAGGAAGCCTCTTATTATAAATCTGCATCCCTGAAACCACTAACCTTGAAAAAAAAAGTTTGTTTCCATGAACTGATTCTATTTTTACATTTCTACGAATTGTAATATGATACCCCCCCAGGTCAATAAACTGTAACCTTGCAAATTCTATTTTCTGATTTCTAAGAATGGTAATATAACCTTGAAAATTGTATTTTCAGATTTCTAGGAATGGTAATATGATATCCTTGAAAATTCTATTTTTGGATTTAAATTTTGACCTTGATTTTTTGACCTTGAAGAGCTTGAAATTTTAATTTCCCGCCAAAAGTTTGAACTTGAACTTTTTAGCTTAGATTTATCACCACCAGAGGGCGAGTGACCGAGCTGGTCCAGAATCGGCCCTGTACAACTACTAGCTTGCTTTAGCGCGCGATAATGGATAACATTTTTAGAGGTATGATTAGTCTCGAAATGTTGTTTTTAATTGGAGGTTTTAACGTTTTCGGGTTAATATGCAATGGACAAAAAGGTAAAACTTTGTATGCATCCTGTAAACGATGAGGATATTCCAAATATACTTCCAATATCAGACCGCACCATCTGGGAGAAATTACTCATAGCCCAACCATACTGATTGTTAATATCGTTGTACATTAGATCACATCAGGTTTTGTTGAATCATAAGGCGTATACTTGTTATTTGCACTGGCTCTTCTCTTACAGCAAATTTGACTCCCTCAACAATACCACGCTCAACGAAGAAAAACATATCTTGATCACTAAGAAGCTCTAACTCCTACTGTGCATTCTTCAACATAGCATCTCAAGTAAAACTTGGTAGTGTAAAGTAGTGCGCGGGATCATATGTTCTAACACAGCTTGACGTAAACTGTTCAAAGCCATCTGTTAAAAGGAGAACATCGGTCTTCATATATAAGTCTAAGCATCTTAAGGAGGCACAGGACTCATTAACACGTTCATACGAATCAAAATAATTATAATAGTGCCAGATAGTTGCCGGAATGTGCTTATGGTATGCAGTTTTCTCTACAATAGGTTTTAGAACGGCTTTGAGATCTGCATAGAGAGCGAAGGGGGCTTGCATTTTATTTTCAAAATTTTTAAACTTGACCATCTTTTCGCTTTCTTTAGGCATCTTGATGGTAGTATTATTATTTTGCGTAGTCTTCCTTAAGCTTATGTAGTTTGTTTTCTGATCGAAAATAAATAAAATACGAGGTAATTAAATGTACTACTCGAGAAATTCGTCCGAGATGTGGGTGCACAGAACAAGAGACATACTGGTTTTGTCAGAAACTGGTTCCACCTTCTTAATGACCGGTAGTCGTTTCCCAAAACTGGTACCAGTTTTACAAATCTGCTACCCGTTTTTTTACGTCAGGTCAAAAACGGCTCAAAACAGGTCAAAAACAGCTCAATTCAGAGGAAAAAAACTTGCATCAATGTAAAGAAGGATGATAAGGAATGCTTTGCGTGGGCAATGGTTTCAGCTTGATACCCTGCAGATAAAGATCCAAAAAGAGTAACATAATACCCTCACCACTATGTATATATCTTGAAAAAGAATAAAAAAGATTGCATGACTCTCCCAGCATATCTCACTGAAACAAAAAGAGATCAACATGGAACCTGTTCCTAATACAAGACCATAACAATGATCAGTCCACTAAGTACCATTATGTTGGATTCAACACTTTTCGCGACTGTTATCAAAGCAGTTAAGCAAAGAAGAAAAGCAAAAATGGATTTGTGATAGATGTCTGCATTAGTTCCGATCCGAATACAAACTACATAAGCATAAGGAAGACTGTATGCAAAAGAATAATACTGATCAAGATGTCCAAAGAAAGCTAAAATATTGGCAAGTATAAAAGTTTTAAAAATAAAATACAAGCCCCCCTCCCTCTCTATGCAGATCTTGAGAGTGTTTTCAAACCTATAGTAGTGAAAACTTCATACCAAAAGCGCATTCTGGCAGCTGTCGGGTACTACTTTAAATGTTCACACGATGAATCCTCTTCTTTCTATCAAAGTTATCGCGGTGAAAATTGCATGGGATGGTTTGCTGATGACATGAATCAGCTTGCTGAAGATGTTTTTAGTGTTTCTTTGTCCATACAAGATACGCATGACTTCTCAGCAGGAGAGTGATTTTCAAGTACATTTGTGAGAAGCCATTTACGTCAGGACAGAAAATACGTGTTTAACATGGTTTTGTTTGATATGAATTAAACAATGCCAAAACTAAGTAGGGATATAAATTTAGGGCACTGCAAATTGAACTGATTTCTATTAATATTCCTAATTGATAAAGGCAAGCTTAGATATAAATGTTCATAGAATTGTTTTATACACACGGTATTAGCCCTGTACTTTTCCTCAGGTAGATTACGTTACATTTTAATTACTTTAGGACTTTCCATTTCACCTTTTACGCCAACTTCGGAACCTCTTACTGTCAGATCCTTTCGGCAAACAGATTCTATACCTTGCTTTCTGCGTTTCATTAAGTCAATGCTGCTAAAGCTTTTGAAAAGACGGGTTGATATTTTAACTACCTTTAGCCACACTGACTTAATGAAACCCTACAAACTGGTGGCTTCTGGTGCGTAGACCGTCGGTTTCGTAAGACCGGTAAAAGGCAGGTTGCTAGAGGAATATACTTAATATCACGCCCTTACAAACCTCTAGTTAATTTTAAATAAGAGTACGGGACTGGTCAAAGTAGTAGTTAGATAACGGTTTTATAAATATGTGTGAGCACGCGTTTTATTCTCCTTTTATATTTTAAAAAATAATTTTTATCAATGTTATCATAAGGTATAAGGGTTTATATAAGGATTAAAACTATTACTATTAACTTCACGACGGTATAACCTAGTAGAATAATTACGAAACTATGTACAATTTTTATATTAATTGTTTCGCAATGCTAATTAAAAATATTAATATAACCGTCGTTAAGAGGGTTTTCTACTATATGGGCCTCTTTTGTCAAATGTATTAAGATAGGTGACTGGGTTATATATACCGACTTCTTTGCCGGTTAACAATAACTGGCTTTAATTTATTCTATCTATTGATAGAAATATAACACACGAAACTTATGTGAAGCATTATTTACTTCCGGGATAGAATTTTATCTTTGCATTTCGTGACAGAAAAGGTCAGAACTTGGGCCTATATACTTTGGATGTGTATGTCTGTAAATAGAAATCCTTTAGAAGCACTTTCTGAATGCGAAAGAATGCGATGTTGGGCAATCTGCCCTACTATTACGCTTTCATCCGGATAGAAGAAGGCGACGTTGAGCATTATACCTTACGTTACGCTTTTGTTCGCTTGTTTTTGATCGGGTGATATTTAACTTACGTACAGACGAGGTAGTACTCAAACTGTTGCCGCCTAAGGGCTGGACAAGGTAGATCGGTATCGGTCGAGAAGGTATCCCGAGGGAAGTTCCTTAAGAAAAGTCCACTTCTGCTAGCGCAACAAGCATTGTAGACGTACACAGCTTCTGGTTTTGACGTCAGTATCAGTAATAGCAGTCTGAGGTTTGAAATCTTTCAAAGGTTTTCTTATTTACGCCAGAGAAAATGAAATTTGTTAGTGCTAATCTAATAAAGAGAAACATTGTTAATTCATGAATAATTATTTCAAGTTACCTTATGAATGATTCAGCTATTTATATTGTGCAGCTGGACATTACCACCTGCAAATTTTACTGCTGTATATCTGGCATTTGCTTACCTATATAAACAGAACATCGCGTTAATGGAAGTTATATGATCCTTTAGATGGAAAAAAGGGTCCTAAGTTAATGTATTAAAGCGGATTTACATTGATAGGTTAACTCCTTCGTCAGCAACCAAAAGAAGTGTCAATAAATATAGGCTACATAACCAAAACGAACTGATTTTAAATTACATCCTTGTTTAGCAACAACCAGTGTCTGAAGGTAAAAGCGAGGTTATCACGTATATCAACATGAAAGCAAATGTGCCACAAAATTTAAATTATTTCTTAAGCCTAGTAATATCGGTGACATATTTTGACATCTCCGGGTCGGGTTTGGTAATATGCTTGGAGATGTGTTCAGGGTTCGCATTCCAATCTGCATTTGAAAAGCCTTTAATTATGGAACGGACTGGAGGTGCTAGACAAAATAAAGATTTAAAGATTACTCCTGCGTAGGTGATCGAATGGGATAGTGGTTCCTATGAAACATTCGTGATCGAAAAAGCGCTGTGTTCGAAACAAATGATGTGATCGGGCATTGCGGTACCGCGGTCTTCAAAACATGATGTATGTGAGAAGCTGTAGGTGCGGAGGTAATTGAGATCCGCTGGACGGGAAGGAATTTTTGGCAAGGATAGTTATACCTCGGTGTCCATTTAACGTGCTGGGCATTGTGTAGAAATGCGAGTTTCTGCAGTTAAGTGTGCATTTGTCTATGAGTTAGGCTTCAGTGATCGCGTGGATATGTATGTTGTGTGAATAGAAGGTTGTTGAGCCTGTTGTAATGTACGTGATGAAGGATTGGGAAAATTTGGAAGAATTTGAATGTGAGCGATTGTAAAGTGTTTAATTCTAAGGGGTTCGGTGTATGGCGAGTAGGTAAGATTGGAGAGATTTGGAACATTTTCAAGGTCCCACTACACCAGGGTTACACAATACCAAGGTATACAGTTTAAATGTTGACACATTGACATAATAAAAACATATCTCAATGCCCTCTCTACAGTTTAGAAAGTACAGACGAAACAATTCAACATTCAACAGCGAAAGGTGTTTCTGCAATTGGATTCGTATTAGTTTCAAACCATTAACTTTAACGTCACCCATAAACATTTTAACGTCAGTATTGTTTGGAGTACCGAACAATGCGCTGGTTGAACGCATTACGAATTACTTCAACCCCATTATCAAGGAGGAAACACATTTGCTTTATCCCACCTACTCCAACGCTTGTTTAATTCCAAGTTACAAGCAAACAATAGGTTTATTTAATGCCGAACCAATTTTAGGATAGAGTTAGTTAATTACTTGTATTCCAATTAAGGCATGTCTTGGGAATTCAATGCCCCCTTATTTATTTCCTTAAGTGTTCCTAAGTCCTTTAGCACGGTAAGCAAGGCTCAGCCTGTTCAAGAAAAAAGATATAAATTAAAACAAAATATTTTATTAGATTAAAAATATGGTTTTTGGTGTAGTATTTGTGAAACTAACAAATAGTTTTAATCGAAAACTTATAGAATAATTATTGAGTAAATTACTGTGAACTGATTGGACAACAATATGATACATAACTTAAATTATATGAAGTAGTAAAATATTTATCACACTTATAACCTGACGGACACGGTCGTGATAGCAAAGGATATTCACAGTTTACTAGTATCCCGTTAGATAATATTGGAATTCGGTTTCCTTCACAGCGATTAATGCCTAGAAACAGTATTTTCAAATATTGAAAATACCATAATTTCTCTATAGTTACATATTAGAACAATTTGACAGGGTGGTGGTGGTCCAGTGCACGGTAAAGCGACGGTACTACAATATTGAGTTGCTGAACAATATGACGATCCACAAGCTTGTTTACCTACAACCAAATACTTAAGAACATAAACTCTTAATTACCATTAAAATATTTCAAAATAAATTATTACTTGATACGTACCAGTAAAAAAACTTAATGGATCAGTGCTGCGTCTAAAGAAAATGCATTTACAGAGGTAAATTTCGAGTCCATGGTGCATAGTAAAAGTACTTACACTAAAACCACTGTAGTAAAGAAGAGTAGAACCTTGCCATAATTAAAAAACTAGACAAATAAAAGTTAAACATGATTAAAAAATACTTACTTTTAATATGCCCATCATGTAATTCTTTAGGTGTAATAATACATATGGAGACTTAGTTGTATCATTTACAATTATTTATAAAGTTTTTATCTTAATTTACATACGACTTTGGATGATAATTTCCAGAATTCAAATGCGCATTATTTATCATTTTAGATAACCCACACAACAATAAATCAATTGAAACAAGTAAAGTAAGGTCACAAGGAAATGGTTATTTTTGTTTTAATTAAGAGATTGATGTTGGTAGCTCCATTACTGTTATACTGTATGACGTAACAGTGAAAATTCGTAGATCCTATTAGTTGTCAAGCTATGCAAGTGAGTAGAACACGGGCACCTCGCTTTTCACTTTAATTACTTTTTAATGATCTGAAATTCTTCATAATGACCTCATTTTTACAAGGTCATTGCTATGATCGAATGACTGGCGGGATTCCCCGTGTCATTATCCAAATGACCTTTAGATTAATAATATCCATAATGGCTCATTGGTGCTTGCAGATTTTTAATTCGCAGGTTAGAATTTAATTAATTATTGCTAAAAATTGGCGGCTGTCAATTAATCTGAGTCTCGTATTCAGGGTTGCATCAGCATCTAGGTCCTTTTGGTCGATCAAAATCTTAGAGATCCGTATCCAGGTTCCTTTTAGCGGGTTTCAATCAGCATCTTGCGGTGAGGGTTGGGCGCACGGCACTTTTTGCTGAAGCTGGTTTCAACTAGTAGCTTTGGTGACATCATTTTGTCGTAGAGTTGACATCTTGAAATAAGCATTTACTAAACCCAATCGGCGAGTGTTTTGAGGGCTGCATACGCATGTCTGTGTTTTTGATAAGAGTCGGTGCAGACTCTCAGATTGGTCTAGGTTTTTTGTCAGGTTTCAATCAACATCTTGGGGCTGCATCCTAGCTTTCCGCCATCTTGTTTCCCATGTGCATTTTTGGCTTAGCATCTATGTAGTATATGGTATTTGAAATGAACAACTTAATGATTGTTCTGCAGAGGCAGGTTTCAAATCAACATCTTAGACTTGGATCTTGTGACTTGTTTCTATATCTAAAGTGTTTAATAAAATTAATGCGAAAAAATTGACTAACGTAGATTTTCTCAGACTGTTCAGTGTTTTGAGGATTGCATTCCTATCTAGATGCTTTTGATAGACGCAGAATTCAGTGAGGGCTACATACGTATCTATGTCTAGGAGCAGCTTTCAGCTTTGTACTTGTTTCTAGGGTCCCTTTGGAAAAAGTTAGATTCAATTGACATCCTAGATACGCATCTTGCTTCTGCATCTTTTAACACAGGCTGGTCAGCATCTTGGACTTACATCTTATTTATACATCTAAGTCCTTTTCAAAAAAGTTGATTTCAAATCAACGTTTCGGACTTACATATTGTTAATACATCTATAGCCCTTTTTGGTGGAAGCTGGTTTTAACCCATTACCCTAGATACACATCTCGTTTCCGAATCTAATATCCCATTGACAAACTCTGTTCAGAATCTTCGAATTTGATCTTGTTTCTACATCTAAGTCCTTTTGACAGAAGCTGGTTTCAAATCAACGCCACGAAATTACATCTTGTTTATGAACCTAGCGTCCTTTTGACAGACGCTAGGTAGGGACTTTTTGGATGAAGCTAGTTTTACGGAAAACCAACTTCTCGGAAAAAAGGATGCAACTTGAAACAGCTTACAGTGGTATAATTAGAAGTTAGAGTATAGTTTGCAGCGCCCTATTGTAACACAGTTAGAAGATAGCACTTAAAGTGCTTGCGGTATAATTAGAAGTTACAGTTTGAAACAGCACAGGGCCCTAGGCCTCGTATCTAGTACTAGATCACCATTTCAGCTACGGGCTTGGCCTAGCCCCATTTCACGGCGGCCAAAGTTTCTATCAGGGACCTCCTTTCCATCAGACAGGAATTCTTAAGGTATAATTAAACTAGGTAAATGCTAATGCATTACAGGACTTTCTTGCAAAATACTAAAAAATATATGGGGTATTTTTATATCTTTGAAATATTCAGCTGTTTTAGAAATACTCAATAAAAACCAAAAACTGACCCTAATAAACCCCCCTCTCCCCGACATCCAGACTTCTCGGCCGATCTTGACGAAACTTGACCAAAAATTGTAAAATGAGCTAATAAGTGGATTTAGCGATAGTGAAAAAGTCGATTACATAACATATATATATATATATATATATATATATATATATATATATATATATATATACAGGGTGAATCTTATCTAATCCGCCAAAATTAAAGAAGTACTAGAACTCATCATTCTAAGCAAAAAAGTTCATATGTACATGGGTCCGGAAATGCTTCGTTTCCGAGATACAGGGTGTCAAAGTTGAAAACAAAAATCGCGTTTTCTTCAATATCTTTCGACTGTTTCGAAATAGTTTCATGAAATTTCGTATACGGGGTTTTTTTGGGATGACAAATTCAAATTTGTTGTCCATTTAGTTGTGGTTTCTAGAGGGCGCCAACGGCAACCATTTCGACCACTTTAAATCTTTGCAACTTTTTTGTGCTACACTGTATGCCATTTTGGACTAAAAAATCGATTCTCCTGTCTTTTCTGCTACAAAAAGGTATATCTTAGTGAAGTCGCTAGAGCAACCCTTTCCGAGAAAAATCCAACATTAAAAAGAAAAGAAGAAAATTAATATTAAAAGTATACATGTTGTATGTCTAGGCATTCTATCGTATTTAATTATGGATTTTTATTAAAATTTTATTATCAATGAACGCAAAGAGACAGATAAGTACATAAGTAAACAAGTAAGTTACTTAGTAACAATTAAAATTCCTATTGATAAACCTGTCAAAAATACCCTCCGAAAATGTGTATGCATCATGAGTTTTAAAAGCGTTTTTCTCGGAAAGGGTTGCTCCTAGCGACATCACTAAGATATACCTTTTTAGAAGAAAAGATAGGAGAATCGATTTTCTAGTCCAAAATGGCATACAGTGTAGCAAAAAAATTGCTACGATTTAAAGGGGTCGAAATCGTTGCCGCTGGCGCCCTCTAGAAACGACAACCAAATGGACCACTAATTTGAATTTGTCATCCCAAAAAAAACCCGTATATGAAATTTCATGAAACTATTTCGAAACAGTCGAAAGATATTGAAGTAAACGCGATTTCTTTTTTCAACTTTGACACCCTGTATCTCAGAAACGAAGCATTTCCGGACCCATGTACATATGAACTTTTTTGCTTAGAATGATGAGTTCTAGCACGCCTTTAATTTTGGCGGATTAGATAAGATTCACCCTGTATATGTAGGTTGAAAGTTAAAAATAGATATCTCGCTTATCTTTCAAGAACTATGGACTGTTTCATATCATTTTAAAGCAAATTTCGCTCCCTTTCAAATAAAGTAAGAATATGTGTATGTTATACCAGCAATACGAGGAATGTTTTCAATTTCCGGAAAAACCGGAAGTAGTGTTTTCATCAGGATAATATCATTTCGTTAGCGTAAATGAAGAAAGTTTATTTCCAAAATCCCAAGTTTGTAACTAAAATACTTAGTCTTATAACAACATCAATATTAAATATTTGAAAATTCATACCTGCTATACTAGTAACTTTAGAAGAAGCAGGTTAGTTGCATTCATAAGAGTGGCTGGTTGGCAAAAAAGTATAAAAAAAAAAAAATGCTTGGAGAGAATTTCGAATAATTGCTTAAGTTTAACCACTTAGATGTAGACGAATTTATACCAAAATTTATTACGTGAATAAATCTCTTTAAAGAACCTTTGTTTAACTACGCACATCTATTCCAATTCTTTTATACCTTGAACGGTATCGGAAATATATTTCTACAAAAAAAATGTATATGTGACTGTAACTGCGGCCATATTCAATTTTAAAATTTTTAAAAATTGCAAATAATTGCATTTCATGCGAGTTATTGATGAACTGAATTTCAATCTTCTATGTTAAAATTTAAAAATTTGCCCCCAAATAACACCCTTATTTTCACCCCCTGTATACCTATTGCGTTTAAAAGCTTGTTTTGTCGACATAATTGTCTCGTAGGCCTTCATTCCAAATTTCATCAAAATTTTCAGTATATTCGGCTGGCGAGTGACCACAAACACACACACACACACACACACGAGCGCACACGCACACGCGGGTTCAGGGAGTCGTAAAACATCAAAACAACGCAACTTATTTTTCGATTTTTTTTCGACCGGAATACTTTCTTGTTTAGAAAGTAAGTAATAAAAATATAATACGACTTTCAGAGCCAACTTGTGTCATACAGTTTGAAGCACCATCTTGCGACATGCTTACAAGTTTTGATATAGTTTGCAAGGCGATCTTCCTGTATGAATATATATATATATATATATATATATATATATATATATATATATATATATATATATATATATATATATATATACCATCTTGCGACATGCTTACAAGTTTTGATATAGTTTGCAAGGCGATCTTCCTGTATGAATATATATATATATATATATATATATATATATATATATATATGAATATTGAAGAACATTTAGCCAATACAGGAACCATTTAACCTTGACCTATCTTTTAGCATAGTCAACAGCTATCACTTCAACAAATGAACTGTTTGCTCCTACAGGTCACCTTGAAAATTGACCTAGATAGCAATATGCTTGTATAAAAACTACCCCTATCAGTACCTTGATCTAGTTTCACGAACTGGCTCTATTTTAAGGTTTCTAAGAATTCTACTACGATACCAAGAAAAGGTGAACTTGAATAGCTTGACTGGAACCCGTTTGCCAAGTGCAGATGGCCGTTTTCAAAAAACAGGTACCCGTTTTCCAAAATAAGTTAAAAACCGGTACCTATTTTCCAAAAACAGGTCAAAACAGCTCAAAACAGGTATAAAACCGGTACCCGTTTCCCAAAAACAGGTCAAAAACCGGTACCTGTTTTCCAAAAACAGGTCAAAACACCTCAAACAGAGCTTAAAACGGGTCAAACACCGTAACCGTATTCCAAAAACCGGTCAAAACCGGTATTTGTTTTCTAAAAACAGGTCAAAACAACTCAAAACAGATTTGGATGGAAGATCATGGATTACTAAAGACGATATTGTTTTATAAAATTTAACTTATATAACCGTAGAAATAGTTTGTATCAAAGAATGTAGCTTTTACATGTATTATCTAAGTTAATTTTTCTATCAAATGCTGTCTTAATAATAATTTTGACTTTATAGCACCTCTGTTAAACACTCATCATGAATAACTATATATATATATATATATATATATATATATATATATATATATATATATATATATATATATATATATATATATATAAATATTACGAAATGGTTGTTTTATTGTCGGAGAAACTACTTCATCCAGTGACAAGTCCTGGTGGTTAGGACTAGTAGTATGTGAATAAAAACTCACAAACTGTAAGCATAATCTTTTTATTATTACAACAATTTAGACAATACAAGGACCATCTAACCTTGATATACATTTTATCATGGATAACAACCCTATCATTCTTCTTGTTTCCACGAACTGCTTCTATGTTTACATTTCTAAGAATTGTAATACGATACCAGCAAAATTTTACCTTGAATAACTTTACTCAATTTAGCCAATGCGGTAACCACTTAACCTTAATATACGTTTTAGCATGGACAACAACCCTATCATTCCTCTTGTTTCCACGAACTGATTTTAGCTTTCTAAGAAGTGTAACATGATACCCTTCGGATCAATAAACTTTAACCTTCAACGTGTATTTCTTAGACATGTAATATGATACCCCTCACGAGCTGATGTATGTTTAGCTTTCTAAAAATATGACACCACTTCGCATCAATTAACTTTGACCTTTGAAAATGGATTTCTAAGAAATGTAATTTGATACCCCCGTAAGTTAATTCTCTCTTTTTGAAAAATGTCTATTTTTAGGGTTGACCTTGACGCGCTCCTGAAAGACTGGACCTTCAATAGAGATATTCGTATACTGGGGTGGAGGTCAGGACCATATGATACTACCCTCATTTAGCAAATACAACAACTTAACCTTGACCTACTTATTAGCATGGACACAAAACCACTCATTTTCAAATTTATACATTTCACCATAACGATTTACAAATTTCCATTTTTAGATTTGACACGATCCTGAAAGACCATCAAAATAAAGGGGATTGACCTTGACCTATACTGTGGCGGGTCAGGACCGACCATACGTACACGATGGCTTAACTGACTTGACATGCTAATTTCTGAGCCAGAAACTATCCGTACACAACGGATTAACTGGCTTGATATGCACATTTCCTATACTCAGGCGGGTCTGAACTGACCATACGTACATGATGGAAATTTCCCACAAGGTCAAAATATTGTCCGCAAGCATCAACGGATTTGGCCAGGGCCAATTGCCAAAAATTGCCAAAATATAGTTCTCACAATCAATGAACTGACAACAACAACGCTAAATCTGACAACGTCGCATGACTTTGACATGTGACAAGACTGTAAAGGGGGCTAGACGTGACATAGCTATGCCTTGAACATGTTTCAGCTTGTCAAATACTCACCTTTGGCCTACGTATGCGTAAAGCCGGACACATGAGTCATTCATTAGGAATGCTGCTATTTCCAAGAATTTGCCCTTGAAGAGTAAGGTCAAGTAATATCAGATAAGATCGGGATACCTCTGTAGGTGACGTTCAAAACTTCTTTCTAGAAATTATAATAACTGAACGAATAAACACCTATTTTGTTATGTTTTCTTTATTTACTCCACACACCCCAATAAAAGAACTACTTAATCTTGAATCGCTTGACTCAATTTAAACAATACAAGTACCATTTATCCCTGACCTGCCTTGCAGCATAGACAGCAGCCTATCATTCTTCAACAACCTGTTCATGTTTCTCTCACTCACACACACACAGGCGCGAGCGCTTATACATGTAAATTCTCTATGTTACCCCTGACCTGCCTTTAGCATAGATAAAAATCTGTCTGAACTGTAATATGATACCCATGCAGGTGACCTTGAAAATTGATTTCTAGTGAACATAGCCTTGACTCGACCAAATTCTAACAATAGCTTGGTGAAGTTGAATACCATGTGACCTTGAGTCATTGATTAGGAATACTGTTAAATTTGCCCTTGAAGAGCCCCTGCAGGTGACCTTGAAAATTACCCAACACATGGCCTTGACGAATTTAAAGAATTGCTTGTTGTCCTTGAAATTAATGACCCTGTAAAGTAGAATCCCCACATAACCTTGAAAACTGACTTTGATGCTTGAAACGTGTACCTTAATATTGAAAAATCCTTGGATTCGGAACAGGGATCATTGTAAGCCACTTTGCTTACAATAATTAAAATGGTTTATTTTAATTTGCCTTGGACTAGCTCAAGTCGGGTCTTGTCTTAACAACAAGGGGGTGGTTCGTATTATGGTGCTTAACACTTTGAATAATTACAATAAAATGTTTTAAACGTATATTATCCTATTTTATATAAAATTAAATAATCAGACAATTAAATTAGGTGAACTAACAAACAACAGAAAAATTTTATAACAGGCTAACCGGAGTGTCCTTCCTTCCTTGCGCCCGCGTTGGTTGGTCCCCCGTGGACAGTAGTGATTGGATTACTAGCTCCTGAGACGTTTCTGTGGAAACATAAATTATTGTGGTTCAATTGCTAGTGTGTTAGGACAAAAATTTTGTTAATGACGATTTTTTGTGATTTATCATGAACGCTTAGGCCGGCCCTGTAAACGGTAGCGTGTTAGTTATCGGGTGGCGTTGTGTAATTCTCCGCGTATTACATAAGCAGGGGACAACGATCGCGCTGGTGTTTGTAAGCAGGTCAGAGAAAAATCAATAATTTAAAGTAACCTTGGTGCGCATGACTATTATATGTGATTTTGCTTTCAGACTGAATAGATGTGAATTCAGTACTTGGAATTCTTCACAAAGGACAGGTTAATATTTATACGTTTCTGAATGCAAATTGTTCGTGCGCGCTCGATTATTTACTCTAATTGATCAGGATGGTCTCAAGATTTCTTAATTAATTGAGAACGTATTTACATTCATTAATACATAACATTTATTTATGTCAGACAATAAGACGCGTTAAATCTTTATTATCAGAAAACGTATGTTATTGTTAAACGCGTATAGCTTTCCTATAAGCGAAATTTATTCTACCTATTAAATACAGGGAAGACGGAGTTTATCACGAATTTATTTACGTTGGTTATTATTAAAATTTGCTTCTATATAGGACTGTGTTATACCTCCTGTACCCATTGTTGCACCTATTATTAATACTTCACAACGAATTAATCTGAGGTGGGTTTACACGATGTTTTAGGACTGCGTGAACTAAATTAAACAATTATGTGAATTGTTTCAGACGGAATGCAGGTTTCTTAAGTGCACGATTATTCTCTGGGTTAAAATGAGAGAATTCACACGTATAATGTAATTTATTATGATGCTGGTAAATTAGTCAGACCTTCGGAAACGAAATAGTGGATGGTTTTTCGTTAAGTGAAAATATACTCGCGATACAGGAATGTTTATCTTACCGGACGCTGGGTTACGTTTGATGCAATTGATTACGTAAACGCACCGCGGGTTCGTCTTGATTTAACTGGAGGATGACGCGGGTGATCTCTAAGAGTACGGCTTCTAGTATTGAGATTATTTCCAGGTCTTGGCGTCGTTTGTTTGTATTGCTAATTTTTCCTGGTGGTAGGTGCATTGTAGGTGTAATATGTTTAATGAAGAGTCCTTTATAAGATTCTGGGCCCAGCCCGTCTCGTGCTGTATAAAGAGATCTCCCGGAGGAAGTGGTAGAATTAGAGCGAACACCCTTCTTGCCACTGGAGTAAATGTAAGAAGACTTCAGGGCGTCAGAGCCCGCAGTAACAACGTCCTGGATTGTGAGTATGTTTGCAGAAGGTGACTTCAGGCTTTGCAGCCTGTCGTGTACTTCTGGTGTGTGTATGTTTGCAGAAAGTGACTTCAGGCTTTACAGTCTGTCGTGTACTTCTAGTGTGTGCACTGGAACGGTGAGATAACTTCCGGTCGATGCAACCCGTCGTTTCTCTGGGTGCCTGGTGTAATGTTTAGGTAATGTGGTGCAATAAAACTTACGTGCTGTTAACATTAGCGGAGCTCAACCAGCAGCTTGATTGTATGACGCTAATTTACGCACTAAAGATACACGACGGTTCAGTGTGAACGGATACGGTAACCGACAGGTCGGCGGCGTATACAACGAAACTAAGTACGGCAAGCGCGCGCGGTCTGGATCTCATATTCCGGTAGCGCCGCGGTCTTTATAGATAATTCGGGGGGGGGTCCGGCTTCTATACAGGGGTCCTCTCGTTGTGATTGGCTGAGGGTTCTCTGACGTAAGAGCGTTTGATGCTTTTTGATATCTACGTCGGAGGGGATTAGTGATGCAATATCGCGCAATCTTTTGCAATTGGTTTTAATATTATAAAACTTTATCTAATCTGATTACTGCAGGGCAATTAAGAAATAATTAATTGCAAAAATTTTAGTAAAGTTAGGCTGGATCTTTACGACGTGCCTTAAAAAACCTTATACTTTGACATAGGCAATGTGTACGGGAGCTTCAATGACCATGACCTTGAAAAACCTTGTACTTGGGTGCACCGAATGTGTACGAGAAAGTGGATTAGTATCACCTTTGGATTACTACTCATATACACTCATGCGCAAAAAAACCCAACAAGTTAATATGTTGGTAAATTTAAAGTCTTATAGTTTTTTTTTTTTATTTTCAATCCAAATTTCTTGTTTTTTTTGCAAACTGTAGGTAAAAGGACTAGTTTCAACTTACATCTTATGTTAAATGGTTGCATTTTAGTCATTATACAGGGTTAATTGAAAGATAGTTGAAAGAGCCCGAATTTTAAAACACCCTGTGGAATAATTTCTTAATCGAATTCTTTCAAAATACCCATCTCTGTTAAGAACCATTTTTTTCCTACATTCTGTTTTTGATTTGTCTTTAAGTGCATTGGTTCATTTTTAAGAGCGAAATGAACTTGTCAATAACAATTTACTTTAAAAAATGCTATTTTTTGACGAGGTAGCTTTGTTCGTTGTTTTCATAATGTCAGTGATGACAGTATATTTATTTATGTTTGTTTACGCAAGACCTATAATCACTACTATGGTTTTGTGCTGAAAATTGCACAAAAGCTGATGCTCTTGTTGAAGATGGTCGTAATTATGCATATGTTGCAAGAATCCTTGGTGTTAATCGCTCTACCATCAAAAGAGTGGTCGAACGTTTTAGACAAACTGGCAGAAATAAGCGTAGGGCAGGTAGTGGCAGTAAACAAAAACCTATTGATGGCAGATTTCTTCAAGTTGCAACTTTACGGAATCGTCATTTAACATCAAGACAGTCAAGAAATCAACTCCAAGAGGTCCGAAATACAAATATTAGTGTGTGGACAGTTCGCCGAAGATTGAAAGAGTTTGGTGTGTACGCTTGCAGACCAACAAGTGGACTCAAATTAGAGATCGCGAAGTAGCTCCAGCTACGGTATATGACCTTCGTTTAGCCCTTCTCGGGGAATGGCAAAATATTCCTAAAGCTGCTATTCGTAACCTTATCGACAGTATAAACCGACACCTGTAGGCAGTTATAAGAGCAAGAAGAGGTAATACAAAATATTGAGATAAATTTGTTGTTGTTTCTTTAGGTTAGTTTAGTTAACTGCAATAAATAAATTTTCCAATTTTTTTATGTAAGTTGTAAGTGTTTATTAAAACTTAACAATATATTGGTGTCTTTTTATTACACTTAAAGACACAAATCAAAAAACAGAATGTAGGAAAGGAATGGTTCTTAACAGAGATGCGTATTTTGAAAGAATTTGGTTACGAAATTATTCCACAAAGTGTTTTAAAATTAGGGCTGTATAACAACCTTTCAATTAACCCTGTATAATGACTAAAATGCAAGCATTTAGCAAAAGAATGGATATGAAAATTGCAATTAGTCCTTTTATCTCCAGTTTACAAAAAAAAATGAAATTTGGATTAAAAATAAAAAAAACTATAAGACTTTGAATTTACCAACATATTAACTTGTTGCGTTTTTTTTGCGCCTGAGTGTAATATGTGTATGTTACGTTGATGCTTTTATTCAATTTTACTTTAAATTAGCAAAAACTAATTGAAGGGTTGTACGAACCTTTAAACGCTCTTTATTTATACAACGAACATTGAAAAAGAAGAAACTACAGCATTTTTATGATTAAAGTAAGTGTTCAAGTAAGCCACCGTTTGTGATCCCACACAAAAAAATCATGAGGTGTTATATCAGGAGATCTCACAATCCATCTTACTGGTCCCAGGTTACCTATCCACTTGTTCGGAAATTCGAGAAGTTCATGATAATTTGTTCATTATGTAGCGGAGCGCCGTCTTGTCGAAAACCGATGTATCGCAGGGTAGCTAGCGGAGATTCCATAGTTTGTCCCGCTACGTTAGTTTGTAAGAGGTCAATATATCTCGCGGAATTTAAATGTTCGTTGAAAAATACAGAGGTTTGCAACAGCTGAATAACTATGTAAACTGTAGATCAAATCTAATAAAATTTGGACTACAAACTGCCAACATCATAGGCTAATAACTATAATAAAATAAGTGTTTGAATGTTATACACGGTGTCAAATATTTAACGCCCAATTTTATCTAACTTCAAATTGATCGACCTGTATTTTTTTTAAACAATTGCTGATTCAATTGGCGTTCAATATCAGGTTCCATTTACCTAAACCTAACACTGTCGAAGTTATTTAAATTTTAAAAGTGTTTTTGTTAAATACTGTTTCTTTTGATATTTTATATTTTTTTTAAATCAAAATAGTCGATGTTAGGCCTAACAAAACATGAAAGTTGAACCCATTCCAGAGAGGGGTTGGATGATTCTATCTTTTATTGAGATGCCTTATATCTGGAAAGCTTTGAGCGTAAACCTTAGCCCCTACTAAACGATTTTCTATGTATTTCACTTAAAACCATTCCAATTCGCTCTTCAACAGAGTAGGTATGCTTTAAGTGAGAAGTGTTAAGGGTTTCCTATTTAAACGGGGCTGTCAGTCGTGAACTGAGCCCTTAGTCGCACCCCATCTGTTTTTTGTCTGTGGAAACGAAATTTCAATGCAAGAACGAATTAAACACAAGCAATCATCATGGAAAAGAAGAAACACCTAGTACAGTTTTAAGGAACTCTGGACTGTAAACGTCATGTCTCTTCAGCTTAAAAACTAATAATCAAAGTATCAACACCAATAACAACACCCCTCAAACTCTTTTTCATGGAAAAACTGTGTGCTGTGTGGAGTAGGAAATCTTAAAAAGACTTTAATGGTCCTCTCCTTCTGCTACTACAACCAACTGCACAACAAAAAGACGGTGTATGTCTAATCAAGCACATTTTTACCAAAAGAACAAACTATTTTGTTAAATCAACAGCTTTTTGAATGGTTTTTTAACACGAATTTACATTTAAACAGACGTTCCCTGCTGAAACCATACTGGATTGAAATTGGTAAATGTGAGTAAGTATTTTACAAATATTACAAATACTTTTAATTTAAATTAATTGTAATTTTTAAGAATCCGTCTCACACTGGTACGGCTAATGCCTGTATCATCAACAGTAGTACCGAGACACCTTCCCCTCCCTTCTTTTTTTAAGTCACAAGCTCCACCCACACCCTATTTTATATGCCCACGTGGGGGACCGGATTTTCCACCCTTATTTTTACTCGCTTACGTGTAGGGCGTGTTTTTTCACCCCCATTTTTACACTCACGTGTGAGATCGTATTTTCAACCCTTTTTTATCTCTAATTATTTTTTATATACCTCGTGTAGGACGTGTTTTTTCACCCCTATTTTTACATACCCACGTGTGAGACCGTATTTTTCCGCCCTATTTTCGTCCCTAATTATTTTTTACATATACCTACGTGTAAGGTCGTGTTTTCGACCCCTTTCTTTTTTTTATCCCTAATTATTTTTTACTCGCTTACGTATAGGAAGTGTATTTTCAACCCTTTTATCCCTAATTATTTTTACTCACTTACGTATAGGAAGTGTATTTTCACCTCCTATTTTGTGACGCGTGTAGGACATATTTTATATTTTTTCTGATATTAAAAGAAACTAATCAAGGTAAAGGTAACGTATACGTTTGATTTAAATACACTATTAAATTCTATAATGACAATAAACAATTAATGGTATTGCATAATCAGTTAATTACCCTGTTGTCATACAATGTTAATGTATGGTTTCGCGACTATTTAATCCGCGTTTTTATTAATATTTATTAGGATTCCGTTTTTTATCGAAAAAAGAGATTGTATAATTGTTGTCATTAAATTATTATTAGATTTCGTTTAATTCTCATTTATAGATTGAGACCTTATGTCTATGTGAACATTTTATTTATGCATAGTTTAAATTAAAACTGCTTTAAAACGTGTAATTAACTATTCGATTAACCAGCTTTACAGTGATAGTAAACATAAAAAGGAATGAATATCGCGTTTATTTATTTACATTTTAATACGATTTTTCAAGAACTCATAATTAAAACCATAATAAGTGGAGTATAACAGGGACTTTACAATGTAATTTGTAATATGTTTTATTATAAACAATTGTTTAATTAGGTTAAATGTTGGCGCACTTTTCTTTAATTGCATGCAACGACCTTCTAACTATACACGAATTTATAACGATACCACCGATTACGACGACTTTCTACCTATATATATATATATATATATATATATATATATATATATATATATATATATATATATATATATATACCGAGTATATAACGACAACACACGAGCTACATTAGTTTATAACACAATCGCTATGTAGCGTATTTTTTTAATTTACATCCGTACTTCTATAAACTATTAACGCATCATATTAATGAGGCTATCAACTATTTGAAAAAAGGTTAACTGTTAAAATATACGATGAAGATCGTTTAAAGCAAACCTTGTATTATTCTTATATACGAATGATACTTCAAAAATTCTAGTATAATTAACATGAAGATTTTATAAATCTACATTCAGAACAAGGTAACAGTTTTAAACACAAAGGAATTTTATTTGTAAGGGCAGACAATGCTATTACATAAGACGTTTTACAAAAACGTACTTATTCCACCTTGAGAAAATTGTTAACTATGAGAAACAAGTTGGCCTTGAAGTTAGCCTTGAGAAATTGTTAGCCTTGAGAAAAAACAAGTTGGTCTTGAAGTTAGTCATAAATTTGAAGATAGCCTTGAAGTTAGCCTCGGGACCTGGAAGAATAGTATAAAAGCGTACGCTCGGTTTAGTTAATTTAGTTCTTGTTTGAAGAGCATCATATCGCTATGGAATCTTTAACTGTTAACCAAATTTTGAGATTATTCAGTACTGGTGCATTAACCGATGAGGGGCTAAAAAACGCATACAATATTGTTTCTTATAAAATGTTGTGCGAAAATGACACTATCGAATCGATAAATGTTTATAAAGATTTTGTGGCGGCTACACAACGGGCTGGTGGAATGTAAGTATATGTCCGCTTTTTATTTTTAAATTCTAATTATTTTTTAAAGCCCTGCTCAGGTAAACATAGATGATGTGTTTGACGATGATGAGATGATGGAAACTACAGATGCGGAGGATTTGATAACGGTATGTCTTTTTTTTCTATTGTATTACTTACAGAATGAGTACATTACAGCAAAGCCAATCGGGCTCGGGTTCTCAGCAACAGGCCCTACCATCCTCAGGGTTAAATCATATTAATATAATTGAGGAATCAAACACTAACTTTATTAAGAAATTCAATACCACATGTAAAACGCTACGGTTTAACTTCAATGACGAGACGTGCAAGGATAACCCTTAACGTGGTTACAGGTAAAATATACCATTTTACTAAAAATTTATCTAATACACATTTTTACAGAGTGCATTTGAGGAACTGTATTCATACATAGTGAAAGACGCGGCTCCGTCAGACCGTGTAGGGATCACGCTAAGGAACCCGAGTTTCCCAGACAAACCAATTGGCATTTCATTTAGAAGAGTGGACCAGTTGTCGGTGTAGGTGATAATGTCGCTGCTGGAAAAGGTAATGCAGAGCAATGCTAGTTTTTTCTTCAGTGACTTGTTAGTTTTAAACGTTGATAGAGTGTCGCTACCTGTAGGCTATGGGCGCAAAAACCTGACGGGGTTAAAATTTGCAGACTTTTGTAAATCTAAAAAACAAGGTATTGTTGTTGTACCATCAACAATTAACGAAAATAATTGTTTAGCTCGCGCTCTAGTCACAGCTATTGCATTTAAAAATAACGATGCAATGCGCCATAGTATGGAAATGGGTCGTCCATTACTTCAAGAACGAGCTATACAGCTTTGCCAAAACAGTGGGGTAGATCTTAGTCAGGGTGGTAGTTACGAGCATATTCAGGCATTTCAAAATCATTTAGTTTCATATACCATTGCAGTTTGTAATTCGCGTATAGGTGATTCGGTTTATTTTGAGGGTCCTAGGGGACCGAATAGAGTAGTTTTAAATTTAATACTAGAAGAGGAGCATTATAACGTCATCACTAGTCTCACTTCCGCATTTACTTGCGGCTATTACTGCGAAGATTGTAAAAAACGGTGTAATGACAAGAAACGGCATGTAAAATGTATGTACCACTGCCCCGCATGTCATCAGAAACCACCTTGTTCTATTGAAAATCCTAAAATTACTTGTAATGGTTGCAGGAGATTTTTTGATGGTAGTGAATGTCTTAAAAACCATAAGGACGCTAAAGTATGCGAAAAATTGCGTAGGTGTTTAAAATGTCTTAAAACACAAGAAGTAAAGGGTAAACATAGATGCGGATACAGTCGCTGCCCCACGTGCCAGAGCGAAAAACCTATCGGTCATCTTTGCTACATGGCCGTTAACAAGGAGCGTCGTGACAGTAGTAATGGTAAACCATCTATGTTTATCTTTTATGATTTGGAGTGCATGCAAGAGAAGGTGTGTGAGGGGACGAATGATAGATTTCTGCATGAGCCCAATCTATGCGTGGCCGCGAATGTTTGTTCCACGTGTATTCAACACATCGATGATTTAGATGAGCGATGCTCGACGTGTAGCAAAAGAGTGCACATTTTCAGGGAAGACCCTGTTGAATCGTTTCTGTCATATGTTGCCGAGAGAGCGCGAAGGTTACATGCATCACACATAATATGAAGGGGTACGACGGTTGTTTTGTGCTCAGATGCATGCTAGCTAATAATAATCAGTGGAAACCTAAGTCATCTGCAACGGTTTAAAATTAATTTCTATTCAATGTGGTGATATTGGATTCATTGACTCCCTTAATTTCATTCCGTCACCGCTCTTGGCATTTCCAAAAACCTTAAATTTCCCCGAGTCCAAAGGTTATTTCCCATATCTTTTCAACTCATCCGAGAACCAGAATTACAAGGGTCCTCTGCCAGCACTTAAATGTTATTGTGCAGATCAGATGTCAGGGCAAGAGCGACAAAAACTTTTAGATTGGCACACGGCCCACAGTAATTATGTTTTTAAGATGAATGAGGAGATTGAGAGATATTGCCTGATGGATGTTAAGATCCTCGTTAAAGGTTGCATTAGCTTCTGGTCCACCTTCACGACTCAAAATAAAGTCGATCCGTTCGAGGAGGCTACTACTATTGCTAGTGCGTGCAATAAAGTATTTCGTAGGCGTTTCCTTAAAGAAAACACTATAGGGCTTATACCGAAAGGCGGTTATAAACGGTCCGACAACCAATCAAAAGTTGCGATACAATGGTTACGTTGGGTGGAGCATTCACAACAAGTAAACATACAGCACGCAGGGAAATCCCGCGAATTTAGAATACCTGAAGGTGTTAAGGTCGACGGGTATTGTGCTGAATCAAATACCGTTTTTGAATTTCTTGGTTGTTACTGGCACGGTTGCAAGGAATGTTTCCCCAATCAGGCCAACATGGATCATAAACTTGGTGTAGGTACCTCTATGCTTGCCCATAACGAAAACACGGCGGCGCGGTCCCAGTTTCTACGCGAGCGCAGGTATAATTTAGTTGAGATGCGTGAATGTGATTTTAAAAAACAAATACTTGCTAATGATGAGTTACGGGTATTCATACACAGTCTAGGCAATCAAGATGATTTTTAGTAAAATGGTATATTTTACCTGTAACCACGTTAAGGGGTTATCCTTGCACGTTTCGTCATTGAAGTTAAGCCGTAGCGTTTTACATGTGGTATTGAATTTCTTAATAAATTTAGTGTTTGATTCCTCAATTATCTTAATATGATTGAACCCTGAGGATGGTCCGGCCTGTTGCTGAGAACCCGAGCCCGATTGGCTTTGCTGTAATGTACTCATTCTGTAAGTAATACAATAGAAAAAAAAAGACATACCGTTATCAAATCCTCCGCATCTGTAGTTTCCATCATCTCATCATCGTCAAACACATCATCCATGTTTACCTGAGCAGGGCTTTAAAAAATAATTAAAATTTAAAAATAAAAAGCAGACATATACTTACATTCCACCAGCCCGTTGTGCAGCCGCCACAAAATCATTATAAACATTTATCGATTCGATAGTGTCATTTTCGCACAACATTTTATAAGAAACAATATTGTATGCGTTTTTTAGCCCCTCATCGGTTAATGCACCAGTACTGAATAATCTCAAAATTTGGTTAACAGTTAAAGATTCCATAGCGATATGATGCTCTTCGAACAAGAACTAAATTAACTAAACCGAGCGTACGCTTTTATACTATTCTTCCAGGTCCCGAGGCTAACTTCAAGGCTATCTTCAAATTTATGACTAACTTCAAGACCAACTTGTTTTTTCTCAAGGCTAACAATTTCTGAAGGCTAAACTTCAAGGCCAACTTGTTTCTCATAGTTAACAATTTTCTCAAGGTGGAATAAGTACATTTTTGTAAAACGTCTTATGTAATAGCATTGTCTGCCCTTACAAATAAAATTCCTTTGTGTTTAAAACTGTTACCTTGTTCTGAATGTAGATTTATAAAATCTTCATGTTAATTATACTAGTGTTTTTGAAGTTTCATTCGTATATAAGAATAATACAAGGTTTGCTTTAAACGATCTTCATCGTATACTTTAACAGTTAACCTTTTTCAAATAGTTGATAGCCTCATTAATATGATGCGTTAATAGTTTATAGAAGTACGGATGTAAATAAAAAATACGCTACATAGCGATTGTGTTATAAACTAATGTAGCTCGTGTGTTGTCGTTATATATATATATATATATATATATATATATATATATATATATATATATATATATATATAGGTAGAAGGTCGTAGTAATCGGGTGGTATCGTTATAAATTCGTGTATAGTTAGAAGGTCGTTGCATGCAATTAAAGAAAAAGTGCGCCAACATTTAACCTAATTAGACAATCGTTTATAATAAAACATATTACAAATTACATTGTAAAGTCCCTGTTATACTCCACTTATTATGGTTTTAATTATGAGTTCTTGAAAAATCGTATTAAAATGTAAATAAATAAACGCGATATTCATTCCTTTTTATGTTTACTATCACTGTAAAGCTGGTTAATCGAATAGTTAATTACACGTTTTAAAGCAGTTTCAATTTAAACTATGCATAAATAAAATGTTCACATAGACATAAGGTCTCAATCTATAAATGAGAATTAAAAGAAATCTAATAATAATTTAATGACAACAATTATACAATCTCTTTTTTCGATAAAAAACGGAATCCTAATAAATATTAATAAAAACGCGGATTAAATAGTCGCGAAACCGTACATTAACATTGTATGACAACAGGGTAATTAACTGATTATGCAATACCATTAACTGTTTATTGTCATTATAGAATTTAATAGTGTATTTAAATCAAACGTATACGTTACCTTTACCTTGATTAGTTTCTTTTAATATCAGAAAAAATATAAAATATGTCCTACACGCGTCATAAAATAGGAGGTGAAAATACACTTCCTATACGTAAGTGAGTAAAAATAATTAGGGATAAAAGGGTTGAAAATACACTTCCTATACGTAAGCGAGTAAAAAATAATTAGGGATAAAAAAAAGAAAGGGGTCGAAAACACGACCTCACACGTAGGTATATGTAAAAAATAATTAGGGACGAAAATAGGGCGGAAGAATACGGTCTCACACGTGGGTATGTAAAAATAGGGGTGAAAAAACACGTCCTACACGAGGTATATAAAAAATAATTAGAGATAAAAAAAGGGTTGAAAATACGATCTCACACGTGAGTGCGTAAAAATAGGGGTGAAAAAACACGCCCTACACGTAAGCGAGTAAAAATAATGGTGGAAAATCCGGTCCCCCACGTGGGCATATAAAATAGGGTGTGGGCGGGGCTTGTGTCGTAAAAAAAGAAGGGAGGGGAAGGTGTCCCGGTACTACTATCAACAAATCTTTTTCAACTTATATTAGGATTTTCAATTACCGATCTTAAGGTACGGAACTCATTTTCTTCATTACCAGTTAATTTATCATGTTTCAGATGAGCAACATTTCCTGTAGCCCGAAATCTCTGCAACAACTTTTCGAACACCCTTTTATCCGGGTCTTTTCGATCAGGGTACTTTGTGCGTACAGCCTCAACGCAAGAAGACAGTTCTCATGACTCTCCTAGCGTGAGAATCATGGCAACCCTCTGTGGAATAGGATGAACCTTCATTTTGTTTCAAAACATTAATCTAATGCTAATTAAAGAATCAAGATCAAAATAGTTTAGTATAAAGGAAACTTTAATGCAATCTAAATTATAAATAAGTGAAGTATAATAGATTTTAAAGATATAAAATATGAATAGCAACAATATTTAAATAATTAAGTTTAGGTATAGGGAAACCTGATTTGGACTGAAAGATAATTAAATAAGCAACTGAAAAAAATACAGGGCGATCCATTTAAGTAAAGCACGTTTTTTAAGTTTTAAGTTAGATAAAATTGAGCCTTAAATATCTGACACCATGTATAACATGTAATCTTTACAGGTGTCGTATGAATAATTCACCCACTTATGATTAAATACTTCTATCCCAGAGCTATAATTAGCTACGGAAAATAATGGATAACTAGAAGATTTTATGCCACTTTGCTCATCGGTAGATTAATAGGTCCAGGTTCGATAACATTTGATTTGCTTATTAACAAAAATAGAATTGCTTAGATATTTCCGCTTTACAAAAAAAAAGATGTTGCTTCGAACCTGAAAATAAATAATGTAATCTCGGACGCCAATTTGTTTTTAAGGAACAAATAAATCTTAAAAAATAGAAGTCACAAAAATTAAAAATAGCAAGTAAAAAATAATGATAACAATGAGTTTTATTATAATACTTAATTTGATTATAATGATGATCTCTTAAAAACTAATGTTAGTGATTCATAATTAACTGCTTAAACTAAAATGTGAATTAATTAACAATATGAAATACCTGAAGTAATTTCTTTTACATTTTGGGTGTCACTGGAACTTCTGCAGATAAGGAAATGCTGTCGATTCATCACTTTAGATTTGTTCCGCAATTTTAATGGAAGTTGAAGTAAACATCAGCTTGATATCCTGGTAATTCCAAATATATAACAATTTCTTTATAAACCTCCAAACTGAATTGATTTTGTATGGTTCAAAGTAAAATTTGGCAATTGAAACCCCACCTCACAGCAGCAAAAGCTATTGCATCATCTCGTAAAGTCAACGTTAAAATAAAATTAAACCCAAAGTAAAATAAGTGGTAAAAGTATAACCAAAGTTGAGTTGCCTGAAATGTAAATGTCTCAAATTTTGGTATAATAATTTTAATAACTCGCCATATAAATGTGGCTCTCTTAATAAAAAGATTTAAACGAAGCGAAAATGGCTTCTACTTAAACACGTAGCTCAAGCAATGAATGAAGGACGCTCAAAGTAACCCTACGCAATGATCGAAAATGACTCAAAGCGCGGAAAGGGATGTGCAGACGTATTGAAATAATTTATTAAGACTTTTTTACGCCAATAAGGTAGGCAACCAACGCTACCCGAAATGCACTTAAGTTGCCAATATGAACGTAAATTTAAAAATACGCAAAAAGTTTGTTACAAACATTAAAAAAATGTTTATTAGGTATAGCTCTTAACGTAAAAAACTAAGTAAAAGGTTATTGGATGGAGGACCAGTAGGTTGTAAAGGATGGTGTTCATATCCAGGATGAATTAACGGTGACCTTTTCGTAAAATGGCTTCGCTTCTTTATTGAATGTGTACGGTCAAATAAAGAATTGCCAGTATTATTAATTCTTAGTAATCATATTTCTCACCAAATACCTAGATGCCCTCAACTAATCTAAAGAATCTGAAGTAATTCTTCTTTTCGTTCCACGCTGCACAACCCACAAACTGCAACAACTTGATGTGGCTGTGTATAAACTCTATAAACCTGCAATTGAAAGGGCTGTGAACATGTAGTAAAAAACCCGTTCTGGAAGAAGAATAACCCAGTTTGAAGTAGCACAACTGGGGATGATTGCATTTGAAACAGCAACAAATGAGTTTAGGAAATGCGGAATATTTCCTTGCAATAGAGATATTCTTACTGCGCGAGATTTTCCTACAGCAGAGGTCCATGATATTCCTCTGTGGAATTTGTTCAAGAAGAAGGTAATCTTTCATGGCTCCTTTATTTTGTGCTGTGCATCACATTAAGATGATTGTTGAAAACTCAAAAGTTTGGCATCGAGTTGCCATCCAATTTCTTTTTGTTTGAACTGCAATTATAGCTTTGCTTTAACTTTGCAGTTGGCTGTTTATTACGTACTAACCATATCTGTAAAATTAAATACGATTGTAGAATCTTACTTCCACAGAATATGGTTAGGTGAGACGGCACATCTAAATACCTACATGTCATCTCTATGTCATCGTATGTATACAGTCTCGCCTAATACGTTAAGCCATAAAAGCAATACTTTTTTGGTTATGAATCAAAATTGTTTGAAATGAATCAAAGTACATGCGACTTGCCAGTATGGGTCTAAAATTGGCTAACACCCAAGTATCCTTGAAAGATACATTGCATTTCATTAAAAAAGTTTTCGAGATACAAAATTACACAACGTTCGACCATTTACGACTAAGCGTGCAAACACCACGAACCGTACACATATTATATTTAACTAAAATATCTACAGATGGCGGTGTATTACGGAATGGGATTTGCGATCACAGAAACCCTTGGTACGCTATCTCGGTTGAGCAGTGTATCACTCAGCCAAGTCTCCCATGCTTACATGAGCTAAGTAGTAGCAGTTGCAAAAATGAGGTGAATTAAGATAGGTTAGAGTAGCTTTTTTATCACTCTCTTAAAGTATGTTTATTAAACATGGTAGAGACCGAAACGACTGGGACCGAAACGCAGGGATCGAAACGCCGGGTCTGAAACAGTGGAACCGAAATAATGATACTTAAACTTCATTGACTCCTCGTTAGCACAATTTTTTGAAATGTAATATTTCACGGGGTAAAAGATCTTTTATTATCAATACTTTTCTTCAAATGTTTCTAAAATTTATTCAGCATTCAAGTAGTATATTTTTGATAGGTTAAACTATTATCTAAAGCGGCCATGTACAGTTTTTGTTGTATTAAAAAAGAGTTTCAGCCCTACTTGTTCTTTGTTGACTGAGGGTTTGTACAACAAAATACAATGCTTGAATATGTTATTGTTTATACTAATGTAAGATGATATCAAAATGTTTTAATTATTAGTTTGATTAATAACAAAACTCATAATAATTTAATATTAGTCAGCTTGCTTTGGTATGTGTGAGTCCTTGCAATATTGCAGGCTCACATTCCATTAATATGGTAATTTGACTGTAATCTCATTATATTTAGAATTTACATCAGTTCTACATACATAAAGACAAAATTTACATTGATTGGGGCTTGAACCTTGATGGCGCAGTTGGTTAGCGCGGTACTCTAGCAAAGTACAGGTCGTAGGTTCAAATCCTACTCGTGGTAAACTTTACATCAGTTCTACATACATAAAGACAAAATTTACATCGATTGGGGCTTGTATGTCGATACCTCAGTTGGTTAGAGCGGTATTATAGCAAAGTACATGTCGTAGGTTCAAATCCTACTCGAGGTGAACTTTTCTTTTATGTATTTAATAAAATTAATAATTTCTAAATACATATTTACGTTTGAACTTATTCGTTCATAACAAAACATAATACATCTTAATTGTTTAAAATCTCATACTCGGTTCTATAAAATCTAAACTTCAACTGAACTAAAAGGGAAGCAATCATCTGTCCACACTTCTAAATGTACTTAGATTCGGTAAATAACAACTCATCATCTCACATGGAAACTCACGGGTAAAAAAGAATCAAGAAACTGTCAATTCAGAAAATGCACGAAAAAACACTACCAACTACTGTAAAATGAGTCAAATAAGTTCTCAACAATATTTACAAAAGCTACACAAGCAGACTAAGTCACTATTCCATATGATCAACTTTATGGAAATAACTTAATTGATCTAAACTAAGAATTCCAGACGATAATTATGATATCAGAATGTCACAGGATGTTATTAAATTTAGAAAACCAAACGCTTTACGTATTTATACATACGCACTAAAACAATTTAATTCTCTACATAATTTCATTAACAGAAATTCTTTTCCACTAACGATCTTAAAATAATAAAGTTCATCAAGGTACTGAATTAATTCCTATATTACAAATAAACAAAAACAATATATATATATATATATATATATATATATATATATATATAATGTATATTAGTCAGAAGTACCTTTGCTGCTTAATAAACTACATCTCAATTCACCCTCTCGTGCAAACACTGCTCATACACATCTGACACTAAACCGAAAAAGTGCCCCTGCCCCCAGCAAAGGTAGCGTTCCATTTAGGGTAGAAAAATTTTAATTATAAGCATCAAGTCAGAAATACTGAGGTAATTGACCTGCATAAAATTTAAAAGCTGAGATTTACAACTACCATTTTGGACAAGTAACAACAAAGATAGATTCCAATTAAACAAACCATTAGTTCTGTTACAAAAGATAAGTTACAGTGAGTACAGAATTATTCCTTCACAAAGGAAATTATCACATACTAGAAAAGTACAAGTTGTATACAATGTAAAATCACACAGTTCCAGGATAATTAAAAAAACACTACCTGTAAAATACTGAAAATATGAGCATACAAACTGGTATTAATTTTAAACGCGATGTTCAACGCCCATTTTTGTAGTATATAAAAAACCGTAGGTGTTTAACATGAGTTAGCCTCAAGCTGTAATATTTTTTTATTAGATTTATTCGAGGGTCGTTTCTTACTACAAACAATCTTGGGTGAGTGATTTTAGTTTTTTGGATTGTGACAAAAACTGATCCATTTTTATATTCAACACCATCAATTTGGATGTAGGTCACAAAATATCGTTAACTCACCTTTATTGCAAGAGTCTATGTCAGGTGCACCTTTAATAAAGCTTTCTTTTTGGCTGTATTCTAGTATTCTTTATTTCTTGGGCATAAACCCTACCGACAATCGTTCAAGAAATGCTTGAAGTTTCATTAATTTTGATATATCCACGTTTTGTCGAATGTTTATCAATGATCATAACATGGAGTCTTCCAAAAGTGGAACTTTTGTAAGTTTTACTAAAAATTTAAATATATATATATATATATATATATATATATATATATACATTTGTATTATTTTTACCTTTCTTGTCTCTGTCTTTATTTTCTACTTTTTACCTCATTTCTTGTCGGGGTAGTAGGCAAATAAGTGCCAGCAATGACCGGTAGTAGAACGATATCATTAGTAGGTAATGATACATCGTCCGGGGCACGATTTGGCTAGTAACTGGTATACCTACTAGTTTAATTACTAAAAATAACAATATGAATGTCTCGGATCGACCTGGCTACAAGGGGTGGTCAAGATCGAAACAGACAGACCGCGTTGCTGACGACAGTGCAAGGAAAGAATGGTGACTTGGTACGTGGAATGTTAGAGGCATGAATGGTAAAGAATTTGAAATTGCAAACGTAATGAATGAAAACACAGCTTAATATTCTGTGTGTATCGGAGACAAAGCGCAAAGGAGAGGATGCCGTGGAGACGAAGGATGCAGTCTAGAACTATGGTCAGGAGTTGAGACTGAAATGCGTGGCGCTAAAGGAGTTGGAGTGATCGTGAGTCAAAGAGCAAAAAGATATGTTAAACAGTACAAATTGGTATCCCTCGGGTAATGTGGGTTAGAATGAAAGTGGAATTTCGAAGAATTTTTCTTATTGCATGCTGTACACCAATGAATGGAGAAAGAGACCAAGAGTGTGAGAACGTGTGGAATGATGTAGAGAACGTATGTAAGCCAAACGAAAGGGTAGTGATATTGGTAGAAATGAATAGATGGGTGGGTGTATAGAGAGAACATACTGAACGCGTCCTAGGAACGTTCGGAGACCAAAGAGTCAATGAGAACAGTGAAACCCTGGTGAACATCTGTGTGGAAAGAAACTTGTTTGTATCTAATACGTGATTTAAGCATAAAAATGTGCATATGTACACATGGCAAAGAGGTATGATTGACTTGATAGTGAATGATGAACGTCTTAGAAACTTAGTGAGAGATACAAAAGTAATCGGAATGTGGATCGGACCACTTTTTGGTTACATCGAGAGTGTGGGTATAAAGAAGGAAGTCAAACGTAGTGCGAACATCCAGAATTGGGATAGATAAACTATTTAGTAGATAATGGTGCGAGAATGATATATGCAAGTGGTATGAGTAAAGAGTTGAATCCGAATGAAGCGATGTGGAACGAACAAATAAAAGACAATGACGTTGAAAGTGCATGGATAAGCTTGAAAGACTGTGTTATCAATAGTGTGGTGCAGATATGTAGAAGAGCGACTATAGGTAGAGAAAAAAATGTGCTTGGTGAAATGAATCGGTAAAAAAGACAGTATGCAAGAAAAAAGATGCGTACATACATGAGACTGGGAAAAACCAATTATGTGAGGTATACAGATTAAGAAACAAAGAAGCGAAAAAGGCAGTGAGAATAAATAAAGAGGAAGTGATGGCTGTGGAAGGAGAGAACATTCAGAATGATTTTTAATGAAACTGAGAAGGATATTGAGTTAAATGAGATAGGGAAAACGGTAGGAAAGTTGAAAAACGGTAAAGGAGCAGGAGTGGATGAAATCACTGGTGAAATGCTAAAACATGGTGCTGCAACTCTTACACAAAAATTTTGTGAATTATTCAACGTATGCCTTAAGTTTGGAAAAGTGCCGAGTGATTAGACGAACGCGATCATTCTATCACTGTATAAGGGTAAGGGGAACAAGAGTGATTGCAAAAACTACAGAGGAATAAGATTGCTCAATGCACCTAATAAAGTATTTGGAAGAGTACTGATTGATCGAGTAAGTGAAACTACACAAACTAAGATCTGGGACGTGTAGGGTGCCTTCATGTCAGGGATAGAATGTATTGATCAGATGGTTGCTCTCCACGAGGTGATCGAAAACTATTTAAGTGTAAAAAAGAAGCTGTACTGTACGTTTCTAAATCTGGAGAAACCATACGACTGAGTGAAATATTAAATGAATATGGCGTAAGTAGGTTTAATAAGCGGAATAAGGGCAGTGTATAACGGTAGCTGGGTATGTGTTAGGGTGATAGAAGGTGTAAGTCAATGCTTTAATATTGAGCAAGGAGTGCGACAAGGCTGTGTGATGTCACCGCGGTTGTTCAATGTATACAAGGATAAATGTGTCAGGCAAGCATGTACCGATACAAATAGTGTAAGTTGGTGACGTAAATGTACGAATTCTGATGTATGCAGATGACACAGGCTTATTAAGTAAGAATGCGGATGAGCTACAAACTGCTCTGAGGAAGTTTGATATAGTCTGTGAGAGCATTGATCTAAAAGTAAACGTGAACAAAGCAAAGATTGTGGTGTTCAATCGGGAAGGTGAAAAGGAGAGTAGAGTATTTTCCATGCACGATGAAACTGTGGAACAAGTGGACCAGTTCGTATATCTGGCTAGAATGTTCGCTGCAGATGGTACAATGGAGAGCGAGATTGGACGACGGGTCAATGCTGGAAGGAAAGTGATTGGAAGTATATGGAGGATAATGAAAAACGAAGGCACGCGCGTAACTGCGAAACGAGCAATCTATAATCGCATGTGTGTCCCGTGAGTACTCTATGGAAATGAGACACGAGTATGTCAAAAAAAGTATGAAAGTAAAATAAATGTCGTGGGAATGAGATTTCTGAGAAGCGCGTGAGGTAAAATGAGAAGGGATAAGATGAATAATGGTGTATAATGAAGGAGTGTGGCGAAGAAAATACGATGATAGATATATATAAAAGTAGTACACTACGTTGGTTTGGTCACATCGAAGGATTTAACAACGGAAGATTAACAAACCAAATTTATGTGTTATGTGTTAGGCCGCGTAAAACTTAACTGAAAGGGTATGTCAGAGACAATGTATGAATCTTGCGGAAGCTAGGAAGGTATGCAGGGATAGGAAAACATCGAGAAAGATTTCAAAATAAACGAGACCGGGATTGTTTTGTCTACCCCGCAAGGTAATGGCGTGAATGTTATGTTGTTATTAAAAATTTGGAAATCGACGATCAAGACACTTTCTGTAATGGCTTGTGCATTTTTCCGTGCACCACGATAGAAACATCATGTTCTTTTTCATATGCGGTTTTCGATTTCGGAGGCACCAATTTGTTCATGGCACTGGCCTCAACTTCACGCAGTTCATTTATTGGAATTTAATGCGGAAAGGTTGCGAAACTTACGAATCAAATGTAATATTAATACCGTAGACAATTAATAACAGGTTATTAGGAAATTCAATATAAAAGTTGTTTATTAGTTGATGCGGAAACGACAGATTACTTGGGCAACTTTGTAGTGAAAATGATGAAGACTATAATCGCTTGCTGCTGCACACGATGGCTCTCGAAAGGTGTTTGTCTGAATCGCTTTTTCAATCTATTTGACTCAGTACTGGACTTCCTTGAAAACAGAGATGTTGAACTGGGCGGAAACTTGATTGCGTCCAAAAATGACATCGCTTATTTGACAGACCTTTTTAAAATATTCAGTGACGTTAATTTACAATTCCAAGGTGATCAGTTGAATTTAATAAAAACAAAAAACGTCATAGCAGCTTTTGTGGGAATTGAAACGAAATCTAGGAAGAGGTAAATACAACCACTTTCCGACATTATCAGCACTATCGGTGAAACAGGAAGATTTACTTATTTACTGTCAGAGCACCTGGACGCTCTTCATGCTGATTTTACAGAGCGATTCCAGGATATTTTAAATATGAATATACCAAGCTGGGTTTTAGACCCTTTCCCAAATGCAGATACAGCAGAATCATCAAATTTAGAAGAACTCGTAGCACACAACTAATGAAGAATTAAAAGTAAAATTCAGAAATGGATACCAAGAGTTCTGGCTCCAAACATCAATATCAGCTCTCCACCCTGGATTGTGGGAAATAGTACAGAAATTTTTAATTGCATTTCCATCATCGTATTTGGCTGAGCGTGGGTTCAGTGTAGTAGCTAATTTACTGAGCGTGGTGATTTGCGAGTGATGTTAACTACATTGAAACCCGACATTAACAAATTGTTACAACTCCACCAATCTCGAGCATCTCATTGATATTTATGTATCTTATTGAATTTTGTTTTTTTTACTAATTTTGATTCATCGTCTTGTCTTTGCCTTTGTGCAGTGCCCCAGAGCGGGGTGCTCCAGCTTTGTGAATTTGTTTGTTAAGTTATAATGTTGTTCTAACACTTTGTATGATCTTTGTCTGAATTAAATGTTTTTATTATAACATGTTTTAGTATTTTTAATTAATAATACTCACGACCTTCTGCCACGACCGCGAGGAGCGCGATTAGAGAGAGAGAGAATTAAATTTTAAGTTGTGATTATTAATAGGTAATAGATAGATATATAAAATTGGTATAATTAACTATTATGTAACAGGGGGCGTTGGAATTTTCTTTTTTGTAAAGGGGGCGGTAGTCCATAAAAGGTTGGGAACCTATGTATTAGACTTTCCAGAGTTGACAGAAAAGGATTTGAAAATACTGTTTACAAAATCTTATCAGTTATCGCAGCGTTTCCTACTTCGTAGAATACCGACGACGGTGTTCTAAATATGCAGTATTTCTTGGAAAATAAAACACTTCTCAAATACGAAGTCAAGTGTTACCTTCAGTATGTTCAGTATAAAACAAGACGTATGCGATTGTGAAATTGGGGTACAAACCATTGGTTGCTGAGCACACGTGGCCACTATAACTTAACTTAACCTTCACCCCCTTGCGGGGTACGCAAAATAATCCCTGCCTCTTATTTATTTTTCATTCACAATCTTTCTCCATGCTTTCCTATCTCCGCATACCTCCCTAGCTTCCGCAAGATTCATACATAGTCTCTGACATGCCCTTTTATTTTTAAAACTCCTTATCTTTCTTTCCTTTATTATAGATTCTACTACATGCAGCCAAGTTTTACGCGGGCTACCAGGCCCGGTCTTTCCCCTAACCACACTCACATATATTTGTTACGTTAATCTTGCGTTGTCATTCTCTCAATGTGACCAAACCAACGTAATGTACAGCTTATATATATATATATATATATATATATATATATATATATATATATATATATATATATATATGTGTATATATATATATCCATCATCGTCTTTTCCTCACCGCACTCCGTCATTACGCATTCATTTGTTATCTTGTCCCTTCTCGTTTTACCACATGCGCTTCTCAGGAATATCATACCCACGGCATTTATTTTTCTTTCGTGATTTCTTTGACATACCCGTGTCTCACTTCCATACAGTACTGACGGGACGAATACGCCATTATAGATTGCTCGTTTCGCAGCTAGGCTCATGCTTTCATTTCTCATTATCGTCCACATACTTCCAATCACTTTCCTTCGAGCATTGACCCTTCGTACAATCTCGCTCTCAATTGTACCATCTGCAGTAAACATTCTACCGAGATATACCAGCTCGTCCACTTGCTCCACAATTTCATCTTGCAGAGTAAATACTCTACTCTCCACCTTCCCGATTGAACACCACAATCTTAGTTTTGTTCACGTTTCCCTTTAGGTCCATGCTCTCACAAACTGTATCAAACTTCCTCAGAGCGGTTTGTAGCTCATCCGCACTGTCACTTAATAAGACTGTGTCATCTGCATACACCAGAAGTCGTACATTTACGTCACCAACCATTGCACCATTTGTATCGGTACATGCTTGTCTAAGACATTTATCCATGTATACATTGAACAACCACGGTGACATCACACAGTCTTGTCGCACTCCTTGCTCAATATTAAAGTATTCACTCACAGCTCCTCTCACCCTAACACATGCCCGGCTACCGTTGTATACTGCCCTTATTCCATTTTTTAGACCTATATTTACGCCATATTCATTTAATATTTCCCACAGGTTCTCCCTATTCACTCTTGTCATATGCTTTCTCCAGATATACAAACGCACAGTACAACTTCCTTTTTACCTTTAAACACTTTTCGATCACCTGCTGGAGAGCAACCATCTGATTGACACATCTTCTCCCTGGCATGAAGCCACCTTGCACATCCCACATCTTAGTTTGTGTAGTTTCTCGTACTCTATCAGTCCGTATTCTTCCAAATACTTGACCAGGCACGCTGAGCAAGCTTATTCCTCTGTAGTTCTTACAATCACTCTTGTTCCCCTTACCCTTATACAATGGTACAATGATCGCGCTCTTCCAATCCCTCGGCACTTTTCCACACATAAGTAATGCATTGAATAATTCACACAATCTTCGTATAAGCTTTGCACCACCATACTTGAGCATTTCACCAGTGATTTTATCTACGCCTGCTCCCTTATCGTTTTTCAACCTTCCTGCCCTTTTCTCTACCTCATTCGGTATTATTTATTATTTTTAAGGCATGTGCGATATCTGTCAAAAATTCGTCTAGCTCAAATCTTAACGAAGCTTTTCGAAGTTGAGAGTGTAGAACCTGTTATCAACAAAGATAGTGACAAGAACTAAAAAATATGATATGTGGCTGAGAAAGGGTCATATTTTTTTGCAAATTTCATTAAATACATATGTAAATAAAACGAAATAGTTATATACAAAGCGAGCTTTTAACTTCTGATTGAACCTAATCATTTAGAATTGAAAAAAATCCTTAAAATTAAAAATTACAGTGTAATTGAAACGGGTTCTCGACCACTGGAAGCATTGTTTTCACTTCGATCAGTGTTCATTTTTTATAGCAGAAATGTAGCTTCAACTACATGTAGCCGCAACTTTTTCTTTTTTTCTGACATTTATGAAAAATATCGATTTTTTAAGACGTTTTAATAAAACTACGACAAAAGTCTCAAAAAAAAAATATGCAAAAAATTCTGTGGCATCTCCACTCTCTGTTCTAACATTCTGTGTTGAAACGAGAAAAAATGAATGAAAAAGCGTACCGAAAAAAGATTAAGTCTGAAAAAATCACATTTTTACGGTTTATGGGGAATTTATAGGCGTACATTCGATGGGAAAAATCGTCAAAAATTTTGTTTTGAAGTCTTATTCAAGATGATCAGGTCGCCAGGTAACGAGTCTGTGGGAACCGTAGACTCATTTTTAACCCGCTGCCCCCTTTGGTAATTAGATCATTTTCATTTCATACCAAGTTGATTAAATTTTCGGAGAAATTCAATAGCAGAAGAAATGAGCTTACTTAATTCAGTTTTTCGTTTTTTTGTTTTTATTAAACATTACTGAAACATTTGCATATTTCAAAATGTAAAAATATAAAATTATAAATGAATTATGATATTTGCAAAATGTAATTTAAGTTTTCTGGTTCATATTTTACAAACTATTAAGACATTAAAATAAAAAAACGCCATAAGTGCACAAAATACCCCTAAATAAATACATCTCATGTATTTTCATGTACCATACAATTACCCTAAACACATTTTAATTGGTTATGGTATAAACTGGCAGTAAAACAAGGTAACAGATAAACTTGGCTTTTGTACGACTAGCCAGCGGTCGGGGGTGGGTAAGATGTTAATTAATTTTGCGCACAATAGGATAGCATACCATATACAAGGTGTACAAATAGTATCGCACCAAATGGGATTATACAGAAACGGTTTGACATTTAAATTTGACCTTTGATTTGATATGAGTTTCATTTGTTTTGTGCGACTGGCGTTTGTCAGAGGCAGCCATCTTAATTTTTTTTAAATGGCAACCTAGGTTGAGTTTGGTGTCATTTGGCAGATAATTGATTTAGAAATACAGCACGGTATATCATAAGCTCGTTTATTCTAAAATAACGAAGAAAATCAAAATATTAAACAAATAGTTCAAGTGAATAAAACAAAAGAATTGAACAAGAAAACTGAGTTACTTAATCGATGAAAATCACAATAACTGCTCAAATCGTTGTCCATTCACTTCTTGCGACTCTACACGAGAAAAACAAGCTTATGATAGCGTATTGTAGTATTTACTATCAGCTCTAATTAGAAAAGGGATAAAGAGTATTAGAAATTGCTAAAATTGATAACAATCAGTAGAGAACACAGAAATGCTACATTTGAATTAAATTTTTGTGTAAGTTATATTTATTTACAGCCCTTTTGTCTAGAAAATGTTCCCTCTACAAAGTTAATTTGACTTTTTAATTTTCTTCGTTATTTTAGAATAAATAAGCTTATGATATACCGTAGCATATTTCTAAATCGATTACCAAACTCAACCTAGGTTGCAATTTACAAAAATTCAAGATGGCTGCCTCTGGCAAACACCAGTCACACAAGACAAACGAAACTCATATCAAAATATGGGTATTTATGTATGTTTTAACCCCACCAAATGTCAAATCTAAATGTCAAACCGTTTCTACATAATCCCATTTGGTGGAATACTATTTGCACACCCTGTATAAGTCGAAATAAGGGTTAAAATCGTCGTAAAACCGGAAACGGGCGCCAGAGTATTTGAAATGTCACAATTGGGGATGAAATGCCTAATTACGATAGTTCACAGCTCGCTCACAATACGCAAATAACTTGCTTACCTGTACGTAATCTCTGCAGGCGGCACTAGAACGTATTACGTTAATCCAAAAAAACGCAATATGTAAAATAATTTCACTTCATCAAACAAAAAAATGAAATAAAAAACGGTTTAACTCTGTACACAATCGTTTGAAATCCAATTCCTCTGATTACAAGTAATTATGCTCAATTCATAAAAAAAATAATGCAATGATTCATCGGCCTATAAATGTACGTTATAGTTTTTATTCAAATTAAAACTCAATATAATGACGTTAATTCAATGAGCAAATTAAAAAACTAAACATTAAAAATGCGTGTCGTCAGATACTGTGTAATAACAGGTTCACATTAAAAAAAAGTCTAATAACCTAAATATATGTAATATGGATAAAAAATAAAAAACAAATCAGAACCATCGAATTGTCAATACAGATACTATGATCTTAGCACCTAGTTATTCCTTCTCGGTGACACTAGCTAGCTCATTAAAATATACTCTAAAACTGCTTAAAGTGTTCAAAATAATAAATGATTTCTTTCCTTTTTACAAATTAATGATGTGCTCAAACTGCGCTCATCACATAATCTGGATGTAAAAGTTCGTCAGTTTGAATAACATTAATAAAAAACTTCAAATAAATTTGGATAAAAATGCAATAATAAAAGACAAAGAAAAGTTAATCTTTAAATAAAAGGCGTATACAACCGTTTACCGCAACACAACAAAAATAATACAATTATACACCATAAAGTTTATTAACATTCGTCGTCCACAATAAAAAACAGAAATGTTACCTTAAATGGAGATGCCTTTTTTACAAGACATATTGAATATGTGCAAACCTGCGGCTCATAATTGATATCTGACAAGATGTCACAGTTTCAATTATGAATATCGGCCTCTCAATCACTTCTAATAATTTCATTCGAGTAAACTAATAATTATATTAACACGAAGTTCATTTACTTTAATTTATTTTAAATAAAAGGCGTATACAACCGTTTACCGCAACACAACAAAAATAATACAATTATACACCATAAAGTTTATTAACATTCGTCGTCCACCACAATAAAAAACAGAAATGTTACCTTAAATGGAGATGCCCTTTTGTTACACAGACATCCGTGATTGAATATAATGCAGGAGGACCTCGGCTATAGGGTTGATATTAACAAGACGCTCGCAGCCTCCTTTCCAATTATGCCAATATCGGCCTCTCTTTCAACTCACGTTCTAATGCAATTTCATTCGAGTGTGTACACTAATAATTATATTAACACGAAGTTCATTTACTTTAATTTATGCTAGTTAACTACCCACCAAAATCCGGTTTATTTACAGCGCGTTACTGATTATCTTTAGTCTAATAACGTACAAATTCGGGATAATTCTTAATATTCTTAAATTACAAAAACTTTCTTATTTACGGCATGTTATTTGTTTAATAGCGCACTGTGAAATTAATGTTTGTAACCTTGAAACGAACGTTGTATTTTTCCTCAAAATCAAAATGAAACCTCCAGAGAATAATGAGAGCACTTGATACACTCAACGCCATTCTGGATCTCGATATATCTCTAAGGACTAACTGTACCTAACGATAAATTGGTCTCGTGAACTATATGATCCCTTATTGGAATTTTGTGAGGGGGATGAACACCCTATAATGACACTTCCTTCAACACGGACCTGGTTCAACTACTGCTACTACGAATAATTTCACTTGATGCCACATTGTTTTTTAACCCCTTCCATTCAAATTAGCCAAAACACTTAAATTTTCCACCAACGCGCATTCACGAATTCAAACTCGAAAATCATTGTCAGCAAGCCTACTTCTACCTCGAAACCTTATCTAAGTAATTTGATATATGAATACTGGAATTTTCAACCAAACAAGTCTTTAATGCTATGTATTTAAAGTCAAATTCTTTGTTTTAAAACCAAACTCTTATCAACAGAAATGGTGCCTATCTGGCGGCTAACTAAAACTTTTGCAAAAGATGTACCTTACAATGTAATATTTGAATACGTTCTTTAATTTAATTTTTTATATGATGCAATCCCAATTTAAAATACGAGAACATTTATTCGTTTCCTTTCAAAATAGTACGAGGGTTTCCTTAAATATCGATACCAAAAATTTAATCACATTCTCCTCTTTAAACTTCCATCATTGAGTAAAAAATCATAAAGAGATGCAATGTAATGTAAAATTTTGTCCTATATGGCTATCTCACTTCTCGCGTTCCTTTGCACCCCACTATCAAAAAACTAAACCACTGTGTAGTGGTGACACCATCGTCCGTAAACAGAGTTTGCATGCGATATGAAATTTTATCGCTGAATGAATAACATTTATTCAAACATCGCAAGAAACTGATGCCTTCATCTCTTTTATATTAGAAATGATTCGAGGATTAATTTTATGAACGATTTTAAGTATATAAATAATTTACATGTTCCCTGTTAATTATATACTTGTTTATTGGTTTTAACGTCAATAAAACTTTGTAATTGCATATACAAAAATTGAAATTAAAGTGTTTAAAATAAAAAAAAAATGCTTTGATCAATATTTCATAACAAAATTTACTCTAAATTACGTATACAGGGTAATTCAGAATAAAGATCACATTAAATTATTATAAGTTTTTGTTATGAACGAATAAGTTCAAAGATCACATTAATTTTATGAACGATTTTAAGTATATATATATTTATATGTTTCCTGTTATTAATTATATATTTGTTTATTGGTTTTCACCTCAATAGAAATTAAAGTGTTTAAAATAAAAAAAATGCTTTGATAAACAAGTTTCACTTCATTCAAAAATTTGCTTTAATTTTCGTATACAGGGCATTCTCTTATTAATTATATACTTCTTTGTTGGTTTTCACGTCAATAGAACTTTGTAATTGCATATATAAATTACAGTATTTAAAACAAAAAAAATGCTTTGATAAACATTTCATTAAAAAATTTACTTTAATTTATGTATACAGGGTAACTCATAATAAAGGTCACATTAATTTTATCAACGATTTTAAGTATATAAATATTTATGTTTCCTTATATCAATTATATACTTGTTTATTGGTTTTCACGTCAATAAAACCTTGTAATTGCATATAGAAAACTAGAAATTAAAGTATTTAAAATTTAAAAAAAAAAATGCTTTAATAAACAAGCCTCACTTCATAAAAAAATTTACTTTAATTTACAGGGTATTTCAGAATAAAGATCACATTAAAAGTTATTATTAATTTTATTAAATACATAAATAAAAAGTTTAACTCGAGTAGAATTTGAACCTACGACATTCACTTTACTAGAGTGGCGCTCTAAGACACTTTCAGCTTTAGCATTAAAAATGGACAGGGGACGTTTATAATGATTAACATCTCTTAAAACACGACTATTTAATGTGTCAAAAATTTTGTTTACATTTTCGATAAATGTAGCAGTAGGAAAAGCCGTCGTACTCTTGAGCTGTTCTAATTGATGTGCCGATTTCATACCAGAAGCCATCGTGTGGGAAAAAATTTGTGCTGCATATTTAACGCGCATTTTTTGAAAACTGTTCGGATTCAGGTGTTCGCCCATTAATCTTATACGTAGCTCGAGTTGTTTTACTTCTCGAATCAATTTCGTAAATTTCTAAAATGTCGTTCCAACCAACGCGTTCTTTGCTTACTATAAATTGTAATTTGCTATTCATAAAGTTATTGCGTAAGCTCTTCATTAAGTGTGGTGCGTCATAGCAGGTTAAAATACTCTCCCCATCAATCATTATTTCTGGACATTTCGCCGTAGCCCCAAGCAAATTGAATGCGGAGCGATTATTAGTCCCCTGGTCACAAAATAGTAGTAAACGCTTTAAGGAGGTGTTTCTCAATGTCTTCACCACATTGACAATATTATTTAATTCCATGCCTTTTACGGGTCCCGCTGAAACAAAATAATCCACAGGAATTTTCCAGTTATGCAATAGTCCACGAACTAAAAATACTAGCGCATTATTAGCTACTTTTGGATTCCTTCCCAAAAATCCCAAGTGCTCATATCCCTCAATTAGATCATGCACTTCGTCAAAATCTAAATGTTGCCTTAAAGATATTTCATCAAATGCTACAGCACATACTTTCTCACGTTCTGTCATTATATTTGCCCTTAACCATTGAGTAAAAAATCATTAAGAGGTGCAACGATAATGTAAAACTTTGTGCTATATGATAATCTCACTCGCCGCATTCCTCTGCACCCCAGTGTCTACAAACTAAACTACTGTGGAATTGAATTCTAATTAGATTTTTGAATTCCTGATTAAAATCCGCATACATAGACATCTCATACGACCTATTTCTAACACTTCATTTCCAATCTACATTGTTACTACCTATATTTACATTTTTCTAATATTTTCTGTTTTTCAGGTACATAATGGATTTCCACATATTTAAGGATCAATATTACATTCTGTGACAGCTATTTTACATACCTAAATGCGTTTTGCAAGGAACATCTACAAACTAAGAACACTTAACCTAAAAATTTGTTTTTATCACATAGACACATATTTACTATTGCTCATTGTCTGAAATTAAGGGTAGCTCACTGTTTTTCACAATTATAATTGATTTTGGCATCACGTCCCATTTTATGCTTTATTTTCATTAATTCTTGCTATATCTTGTGTGCACTAACCTTACTTTTTGTCAATAGTTATAAATCATGTTTTTAATGTTAATTTCACCTTACAGGCTTAGAAAAGTAGTTATTCTTTAAGTTTATAACCTTTTTCAACTTCACAATACTGTTTTATACTTTCACTAGTCCTTATTTATCTTATACAGAAACACTAAATTTTAACATTTTATGTCTATAATTAGTAATTTTACACTCATATCCCAGTACTTCTGGGTAATACATGTTCCTATGTAAGTTTTAAATGTAATTCCATCCTTTCCACTTCAATTTAACACATAGTTTAAGTTTTCACAAAATCGTAATCGTGTCCACTCTTTTTTATCATTGTCCATAAGTTTTTGTTGCATTGAACTGTATTTTAGACAAGTTCTTTATTACATAAGTGTTGTACTACATGTCACTCATGATTTACACATATATGGGGAATAAATTTGGTGTAAAGTTTTGGAAAGCTGTTGATACGAAATCTAAATATCTCCTGAATCGTTTTCCTTATTTAGGAAAAGACGATATGCGTCCTAACAACCAACTCCTTCCAGACTATGTTGTTTTAAAAGTAAAGGAACCTTTCCTAAATATGGGTAGAAATGTTGCTACCGGCAACTTTTTTACGAGCCAAAAGTAGGCCAGTAGGAATTTTGCAGTAATAAAACTAGATTTTTAAAGGTCACTTCGCGGACAGTTTTCGAATTTTTTTAGTTTTAGTTTCAGGTTTGTTCATTCGCAATTTTTCCGAAAGAAATTTCAAAAAACGCTTAATCATAACTTTAAACAATAAATTTAATATGTCATTGATGTGACAGGACACATTAGTGTTTAAATAAACGTTTTTTTGCAATTCTTTTAAAATAATTTCTTTCAAATTGATTGAGGTTTTGTGTACAATAATTAATTTTGATAATTGACGTAGCAAAATGGAAACTTCATTATAAAATTCAGTTTTTGGTCTTGTGAGGTAACTTATTCTTGACACACCAAAATCTTTGTAAAAGATATGTAATTCTGCTTGGCTAATGGGAGAATCATCAGATTCTAGCATATACATTTTGCAATGTTCACATTTATTTTTGTTTATTAGTTTATTCGCTGCATATCCAGCGACATAAACATTGCTCGAAAGTTCTAAGTCTACCGCCCTAGAAGTTCCAATGTTATATGAAACATCCATACCGTCCGTAGTATCCAAATCGGGGTTTTCTATTTCTTCATTAACACTGGAAGTATTTTCGACTTCCTTTATTCGTTTATTCGGGCCATTTTCATCGGCACTTTCTTTTTGGTTTATCATATTTTCTTCTATTTCCAAATAATCCGAATGATCTTCTTTACAATTACTTGCATTATAGTCAGCATTTTTTAACTTTATATATAAATTATGCTGTAGTGCAATTCTAAATTCACGAATAGTGGGGTAGGGATTGTAACCTCCACGTGTCCTCGCAACAGAAAAAAAGTTTTCTAATGGATCTTGGTTAAGATAAGAAGTACATAAAAACGTTGTATCTAACTCACTACGTAAATCAGCAAACAGATTTAAAATTGCTTGAATTGTTAACAGGAACCCATCTAAACAATATATATTGTTTTTCTTTCGACCATTTTTCCTATCGAATGCTTCAACAGATTCAAATAAATGTTTCGCTTCTTTTAGAGTTTTCATGGAAACATTATCTTCTCTGAGAGGCTTTCGGTATACATTTTTGTCAAAAATATGCCTACTATTTAAAGAATCAAACGTTCTATCCACTTTCTCGATGAAATCTGCAGTATCTTTACTAGTTTCACTTTGTAGTAAATTTAAAGCGCTCGCTGTGCGTATCGCAGAAGCCATAGAATGACTAAAAATTTGAACTGCATATAATACGCGCATCTTTTGATAGTTATTAGGATAAATATGCACGTCCGTTACTTTGGGAAGAGTGCGTGTTGATGAACTTTTCCTGTCTAAATTGTAACTCGTTTCAATATCTGCCCAAGACACTTTTCTATTGTTTACTACAAATTTGAGAGTCTTTTTCATAAAATTATTGCGAAGCGATTTCAAGAGATGGGGTGTGTCATAAGCAGTATATATCTTATGATTTTCGATATAAAAGAAAGGCTTTTCTTTAGAGCATTTCAGTAAATCGAATGTTCCTCTATTTCCAGGGCCTTGATCACAAATAAGAATTCGTGGGAATAACTTTACTTCTAGAACTTTCTTTAGGACCGTTCTTACTAGATCTTGAAGGTCATTTGATTTGATTGTTCCTGCAGATGCATAATAACAGAACGGTAATTTCCAATTTTTTAAAAGGCCGCGAAGATAAAATACTAATACACTGTTTGCTGCTTTATCTTTACGTCCTAAATGGCCAAGATCCTCAATGCCTTCGACACGATCAAGATAGTCGTTTTATTCTTCATTTGCTTTACATGACATTCCATCCATGAGTAGTACACACTCTCGTTCTCTTCTGGTCATATATTTAACTCGATCTGCAACCTTTTTAATGAGTGCAGTATCAGTTCCTGTTGGTATATTAGTTACCTTCAACCAGTTCTGAATAGTCCTTACGCTGGGCAAAATGAAACCAAAATTTTTCAACAAGAATTTATATACTGAAGGTGACTTGTAGTAAATAGACAATGCTAGATGCTTTTCTTTATATTTCCAAGCCGCCTTTTTTACATGAAAGCATTGCATGTTTACGAACGTTTGCACAAAATCACTTTTCGTCGATAATAATTTGTTTATAACGTTCATTGAAGAAAATTTTTTCTTAAATTCTGACGCTCTCACATTTTTTCTCTTGGATGAATTTAATTTTCTTCGCAAATCTTTAATTTTCAAGCTCAACTTTTTACATTTAGGAGTCAATATTATATTTCCACTTGGAATGTTGATTATTCGATCACTAACAATTGATTCTACATCCGAAGAACTTATTTCTCCTGCTGCAGGTTCTTGAATTGTCGTTTTGTTTGTTATTAATTCCAAAGCTTCACTTGAACCTTTCGTCTTTGATGTTGATGCGCACAAATCTGCTGCAGTAGATTTTCGATAAATCTTTGTAGGTGGTTGAAATTCTAATTCATCACCAGAATCATTAGCAACTGGTGGAGTCCATATATTTGTTGAAGTTTGTATTTTCTTTTCTGAAACAAAACTTATTTGTAACAAGTTGGCGCGGTACCTTCTCAGATTTTTATAAACTTTCGAGTAGGTATTCAAACATGTTCATCAAATAAAAATGAGTCCCTATTTTTCTTGTCACGGCATAATTCGAGAACGATTAGCCATTTCGTTCATTTTTTTTCTAAGATTCAAAAAATTCAAAATTATGGGCAGAAAATTGGAAAATAATAATCTTCTTGATTCGTAGCCTTTATGCACTAGCAGCTTCGGGAATGCCGACTCATTATTATTTAATACATAATGAAAGTATTGCGCTGTGTATTCGATCATGACTAAGGATAGGATTTGTATGCACTTTAAAACCGAAAAATATGCATGCACTTAGGCACTATAAAATGCTAAAATATGCATTTAAATATGCTATTAAAAATTAAAGTACAACGTAACTACATTGTCCAATTGTTTATAGAAATATATTTTGTAAATACGAAATAAAAATCGGTTGTTTTATCTATAAGATGTAATTTATAAAATAATAATACATAAATACATAATTAACTAATGGTCCTTCATTTTAATACAAAAAAAAATTAGATAATATATATGAATACAATTAAGTTTAATAATTTATGAATGTACAATAACATACATTTTTAAATTTTCGAATGTAAATCGGTTTCTATTGTCAGTAAAGATACTGCAATACCTTCAATAAACATTTTTAAATAAATAATCTTATTAAATACTAATAGCAAATTACTTATTATAACTTCTTCCTAACTTTTAACGCAGCAAAAGAAGTTATTAGACTGGATACGTCTAAATTTGCTGCTGTTTCGTTTTCTATAGAAATAATCGCTAAATTAGTGAGTCTTTCTTGTGACATTATGTTTCGCAAATAATTTTTTATTAGTTTTAATTTTGAGAAAGATCTTTCTGATGTGGCTACTGTAACAGCCACCCTTAAAAACAATATACAAATTGTTATAATTTCTGAAAAACTGCTACAAGACGAAAAATTTTTGTTCATAATAAATTTTAGGAGTTCTTCAACTGATTTAATAGCACCTAATTCCTCACGAAAACATTGTCGAAATGATAACACTTGTCGAGAAATCTCTTCAGAAATACCATTTTTATAAATTTTTTGTAACCTTTGACCCATGTCAAAGAATTCATCATCTGAGCTATTATTTCCGAAATTAATATTTTGAATGTTTCGTTTATTGTACAAACACCTGCAAACCTCTTGTCTAATTGAAAAATAATTATATCCATCACTTTTAAAAAAAACATTAATTCTGAAATTTGATGATGATTTGTAGTGTCATAAAAAAATATTTTTGGACGAAACTCGTTTTTTTGAAAATTCAGTGGGTATTCCTCATTTTTTTGCTAATACGCAAGCTTCTTCTTTGATCTCTTTGTTTTCGTGTTTCTACCATAGTATTTAAGGTGTTCTAAAATAATTTGGCCTATATTTTCGAACTTACTTTGAAGTACTTTCGAAATAGTATCTACTGACTGCAAAATTTTTGTTTCTAATAAAATTAAAAACACGGTTTCAAAATTTTTTAAATTTTTTTTTTAGTGATTGGGCATCGTCGATTTCGTTTTTTGTTTTGGATGTTAAAATTATTTTAATGAATATTTATAAAATTGAAACGTAAAGCATATAATGCACCATGTCTGGAAGACCATCTTGTAGGTACCAGTCTCTTAAGTTTAATGCTGCTACCTTTTTCTCTGTTTTTTTCAGGAAATAATAAAGCCCATCTTGAAATACTATTTCCAAAATAAGTATACGCTTTTTCGACAAAATCAAAAAAATTCCTTATTGTATCCACCTTTTTAACAGATTCATTTAATACTAAATTCAAATTATAAGCGGCGCAGTGAATGTAAGGTGCATTTTTAATTTTTTCTGAAATTTTGGCTTGAACGCCATTGTAAATGCCACTCATGTTTGCTGCACCGTCATATCCTTGGCCACGAAGTCTATCTAAAGATAGGTTGAAATTCGCGATTGCTGTAACTATTTTATCATATAATGTATTTGCACTCTGATTTTCTACTGAAATAAATCCTAAAAATGATTCCTTAATGTAAAATGTTTGGAACCATATTATCGGTTTTAATAATTTCAACGTATCTAAGTACTAAACTAAGCTGATCAGTTTTAGAAATGTCCTGTGTAGTATCAATAATTATTGAATAAAATGGGCACCTGTTGATTTTACTAATTAGATCAGCTATGATGGATTTTCCAAGTAAATTTATTATTTCATTTTGGATTTTAGGACTTCAATACGTTGTAGATTTCTTAGTTTTACTTTCTAGTAAGTGTTTTAATTCTGGGTCATATTTGGAAAGTAATTTGATAATAGCCAAAAACATTCCCGGAATTTCTGAATCGATTTGTTCATTATGTCCTCTAAATGGCATGTTTGTAGATGCAAGTGAACGCACAACACTAATAACCCTTTCAAGAATTTTGCACCAAAAAGATGTTTCTTGGCGAATTATAGATTCGTTTCCAAAATCAATTAGAGTAAAATCAAAATCGGAAGACACCAGCGCAGAAACGCATTTTTAAACTAGATAAAGATGCAGTAATGATTAGAAAATGATACAGATATTAGTACTATGCGCTCTAAAAACGTTAGTTTCCAGCTGATCGTTTGCCAACTTTTGTTTATAACCTCTTTGTTTTTCCGGCGTATCAAATTTGTTTATTACTTATTCTACAAAACAGTTTATTTTAAAACTATCCGCTGCCTGTATTGAATTTATAAGTAAGTTACTTTAATTATTAATTTCGTGTTATATTAATGTAACCAAATCTAGTTCTTTATATAATGTGCGACGCAAGTATATCTCATAACGCTCAAGCACCTCAAGCAAGAAAACGCCATGTGTTATCTGAAGACGCTCGCAAGATTGTGTGGAACAATTACAAAAACTTTAAAAGTATCAATTCAGATAAAAAGCAGTTGGATAAACGTTTTATTTTGTAATATTCCAAGGAATTTATAACCTCATTAAAGATGACGAAACAGTTGGATATTCGGGAAAGAAAACGTCATTTAGAAGTTTACTTTTAAAAATGAGCTTCAGGTAAGTTTACTGATTAATTTTTAATCATATCTTATCTTGGGTTTTGTGTAGGTGGAGAAAAACATCCGATCGTCGTAAGATTATAATAGAACGACATGAAATACGTTCTTTGCATTGTGCATATATACGTTCGATCACTAATTATCGGAAAGCAGGACGACCAGTTATATACACATGTTTATTTAATTTTATAACGTAAATATGTTGCTATTTATCATTATTTTAGGTGGTGAAATGGGCTTTATAAATAATGCTCTGCTAATGTTTAAATCTGGCTAAAAATCAGGAGATTGTTATTGGCAAATGTATTTTAAAAAAACTAGATTTTGTAACTATGACAATAAAATATTATTTTACTTTATGATTATTTCAAAAATTTTACTTCTAAAATTGTATTCTTGAACAACAAACGCGAAGTAACATAACCTAAACTTTTATTTTTTCAAACGTATATTTTTTTGTTGAGCTTTACACTCTGACGTCACTTTTTTTGCGCAGCTTGGTGTCTTCCGATGTTGATTTTACTCTACTTTATTTAAACGCCATTTATCGTAGATTGCGCAGCATTCGTTATGTTCAGGGTGTTGTTCATGTCTATTAATAGTTTGATTTAGATGTATCCAGTTATTAGAACCTAAACTAGCGGAATGTTGTTTTGAAAACAACCAACAGGGTTGGCAATAACACTTGTTTAGTATATTAGAGTAGCATAACCACATTCTTTCGGTTTTATAATGTTTAGAATCTTTTTTGTAGTAAAAATTAGAAAAACTTCTATTGTTTTTGTCTTTTGGAAATGGGCCAATAGGATGACAAGGGCCGTTTAAAATTATAAATTGTTTTTGATCATTGCTTAATTCCTTGGGGAAATGTCCGCGGTCAGTTACATTTTTTACCGTCACTAAAAATAAAAAATACGTGTTTCAGAATGGCAACCTATAAAAAAATTGTACTTGCATTCAAATTTACCCTAAAATGATTTTATTTTTGTAATATTTTTGATCACATCAAAAATGTCTAATGAACACGAAATTATTTTCATTTTTCAGCATTAATTTGATTGTCTAATCACTTTTTGATTCGAAATTTTATTTTTTTAATTATAACACATAGTAAGAGTATCTTATGAATTTTTATTTCTTTTTTTTTATTACAAAAAAAAATTAAAAAAACTAAAAACGCCTCGATTGTCGGTGTCATTGTTTGTAATTGAATTATAATTAACGAAAATGCAAGCAGACAATTTCGATATGTGTTTATGCAGTAAGTACCTATAGGTAGAAGATAAATCCAACTTACCAACGATATTATCATTGAGATTTTCTGTAACATTGCTTATTGTAGTGGCTGAGCGGTTGATCTAAATTTACATTAAGTTCTTTTGTGCTCCTAACTAAAAACTGATTGATTTTTGGTAATTTCGCCTTTTTTTCTTCAGCTTCTAGTTTTGCTTTCCGTTTAGCACTTCCGGACTCATTTTATAGAATAAAATAAGAGTTAATATCGGTAACATCTATCATCTATTACTATTACTAATGCACGAATGGGATAATTTTGCATTAAACGAACATTTGGTTTTTATGGGTTTATTAGTGTAGGTTCTCACAATCTGCTTGTTGGTAAGTCTTAAAAATACCCTTTTTGCAACAAAAGCAAAATAACATATTTACAAGGCAGGCATTTGTAGAGACATTTTATTATTTTATTATGCGTCTGTCTGTAAGTAAACATTGCTTCGCTTTTGTTAGAAAAAGAGTGTACATATTTGCAAGAATTACGGACAGGCAAATTCAGAGTGTGAGAACTATTCACTCATAAACTTATAAAAACCAAATGTTCGTTTAAAATGAGCTACACTGTACACAATTTGCACACTAAACAGGAAATATTAGAGACCACTAAAATTTATAAAGCGCAATTGGCATGGCCATAAACATTCAATTTTATACTTCATAGTTTTACTTCTCATAATCAAATACTTTGTAAAAACCCTTTTATTGATTTGTTTTTATTCAGCACCGGGCCCCTTTGAGGCCCGGGCCCGTGTTCCGCGGAACCCACGGAACACGCCTTAGTACGCCACTGCACATACATACAAAATGTCAGTGTTGGGTAAGATCCATTTATTTAGGATCTAGATACAGATCCAAACACATTTTTAAAAACTAATCTAGATAAAGATCCAAGATCCGTACGTAAAAATGGATCTAGATAAAGATCAAAGATCCTTGAAATGGGATCTAGATCTTTTATAAAGATCCGACATTCCCAAAATTGTTTCGAGATTTTTCTAATTATTAATATTATCTTTAATTGCTAGTATTGCTACTGATGAGTAGTATTCCCATTCCCATGATCATTTTTCATGTAATACAAATATTAGTCCGTAAGGTTAAATTATTAAGAAAAATAATATATAAATATAACTTTTATAGGTTTTTATTGAAAACTTACATTAATTATTTAACGCACTACAAATACAAATTACAAAATTAGTATTAGGTAAGGTAAAATCGGGTAACATTGACACAAGTTTAAAATTGATTTTTTTTTTGGCACATAGCAGTTTGGTATATGACTGCTTTTGTGACAGAATGAAGATATGTTAACCTTTTCTACACTGTATATGATAGAATATGAATATACCAAGTCGTTTACAGAATTTAATTTTTTTTTTTAAAAGTGGTAATGTGTCAATGTTACCCATGGCAAGTCTAACATTGACACACTCATAAAAACAGCTAATATGTCAATATTTTGCATGTATAGTGTAACATTGACAAATGTCCTAGATATTTTTATGGAAAATCATAGAAATAAAACAATAAATACTTAATTAAAAAACTTTATACTTAATTTTAGATAGTTATACACCTACGTATTACAATAAAGCCTAGTTAATCTTAGGAGGCGCTTTATAATTAGAAGGAAGAAAGTTGACATGAAAGTAATGCATTCCCCTTTTAATATAAGGTTCGCGCAGAACCATAGCGACATCATCTACAGATACCAGGCTTTGATCGGGCACATCAGGGTACACAAAATGTATTTTCTTCTTTCTCAAAAAGTTGACCATAATTTCACTGTCATTTACTTCCAACACTTGTCCAACATAGTGAATGCATTCTTCCTTTCCTACGCAACTTTTAGAATTATTAAATCTGACGAGGACCCATGAATTTGCAACTATATTTTGGTTACTTCCGTCGAACTTCACAAATTCCTTTGCTTTACCACAATTATCTTCTTCTGTTACACTGCTATTATTTTCATCGTGTGAAATGTCATCATCTGTATCATGGACAAGTTGTAAACTAGCATCACTACCTGAGGTTTCTTCAGTTTTTTCAACAGGCTTCTTGCTTTTTTGTTTTTGAGTTTTTCTTACTGTTGGTTTTCTTTTGTTTTTCTCATTTTCTATCATTCTTAGTCTAACATCGTCCGCTGTTAATGTTTCCGCAAATTTTCTTCTGAGTTTACTTCTTTTTTGTATTACTGTTTTGGCTTCTTCCCGTCTTAATACAGTCATTAGTGATAATTTCAACTTTTTAGTAGGTGTAATATCTACCAGCCGTTCAGGAAGTGGAGTAGTTGGTGGTGAGGATTGACTGTAACCTGCAAAATCGGGTGTTGGTGTTTCATTTTCTTTTTCTACTGTGAATGTGGTTGGTTGAATTTTATTTTCTGAAGAACATATGACGGTTGATGATATGGATTTTTTTAATATCCTTTCTTTAGATAAGGGAAAAATAGACCCCTCGAAACCACCTACTGCATTGGGCCTAGAAAAACACCCAGTTTCTTGAAGTTTTTTTAACAGACCAGGAAACACTACCTTGTCGGCGTTCTTAAACCCAGTTTCTTGATAAAAACTTTTTAGCACATTACACCATGCTGTTTTAACAGGTTTAAAAACTCCAACATCTAACGGCTGTAGAACATGCGATGTGTGCGAGGGCAAACAGAACAGTTCAATATTGTTTTTTATAGCCATGTCAATAAGTTGTAGTGTTATGTGGGAATTGTGGCCATCAAATATTAGTAGTTTCGGCCCACTTAACGCAGCAGTAGCTCTCACAAAAACATTTTCGAACCAATCTGCAAACTGGGCTGCCTCCATCCAGCCGGATGGAGAACAGTTATACGCAGTATTTTCTGGTCCATTTTGACACCATGTTGCGTAAAGATGTAGACCTTTGTAATTTACAAATAAGGGAAGATATTCACCGATTGCACTACAACATGCTAGAACGGTGTACGTAGTTTTTACTACAGTACCCACAAGTTGCAGTGGGTTGTGTGAACCTCTGCGACATAAAATTTTTTGAATACCAGCGTCAGTTTGAAAGCCTGATTCGTCACAATTAAACACATTCTGTGGCTTATTCGACAATTCCAGCCTTTCAATCGTGGCTTTTAGCTTTTCGTAAAAATCATTGAGCACTTCCAAAGAACAAGCATCTGCCCTATTTTTAGGTAGATTTTGTGCGACTCTGTTACTGAGTTTTTTCTTCCAACGACGTTCAAAAGATTTAATCCAGTCTATACCTGGTAATCCATTTTTAAATGGATTTGGACGATCCATTCGTTTGAGATAATCCTGAACACAAATACGTAATTTAAAACGATCGAGTCCGAAGCCCCAGTCAGCTACTTTTATTATTTACCAAGAGTTTTTCTTCTTGTAAAGTGAGTACTGTGGGGCGGCCAACTGCTTTGCATTTATAGTTTTTCAAGTGGTTTATTAACGTTGAACGGTTAATTCCATACATTTCACTAGCTCTCTTGACACTTAAACTTCCATTTTTTACTTGATTTATGGCGTTTACCATACTGTCTTCATCATAGGTTTTATATTTTCTGGGAATTTGGCCAACCTTTTTGCGGGGCATTTCTGCAAAGAGAAAAAACATTGACACATTTATAGAGTGTAACATTGACACAGGTGTCAACCTTAACTTTCACTTACGAAAGTAGAACTTCGTCAAATTACAGAATTTAAATTGAAATAAACTAATATTTGTTAACGCGTAATATAAGAAATTACTTACTTGGCCGACTATAGGTCGAATCTTCAAAAAACAATTAACACCGGCAAAGTTTTTTATAGACGTGACTCAACACATTCTTGTGCTTAACCATTAAACAGACGCTACAAACCATAAAATTAGAACAAAGTGTTTGAAGTATAGGTTACTAGATGGCGGAACTATACACATAATTTTACAACAAAAAACAGAACGTAAATTTCTTTTCAACTAAAATTAGGAGGGAATTTTGAAAATGTGTCAATGTTTCCCCCATGTCAATGTTACCCCATTTTACCTTACACATTTACACTTGCAAGTTGCAATGTTAATTGTTAATTTAACTTAACACATAGTTATACAATTATAAGGATAAGGACATGTATCTAAATTATTATAAGTATACATTACATAATTACATTTTATTATCTAATTTTATTTTATTTTGTTTTAAAATTAATAGCATCTCAAATATATCATCACCTAATCTATTCCTACGAGGAGTTAAAATTAGTCCACCATATCCTTTCAACGGGGGCAGTTGAAGGAAGTATAGAATTATATTTTAAAAAGATTTCTTTTATAGCAGGGTACATATTTAATTGCTCATAGTTAGTGCTTGTGTCTTTAAAATAATTTGTGCATTCTGAATCAAATGTTGTTTGCGATTAAGTATTTATTTTTAAAAAATCAAAGAATTCGCTTAAGATTGGCGGAACTTCCAATAATTCAGCTTCGTCACTCATTGTTGATCTAACTAACAATTAACAAATGTGCTTTACTTAAAGTCGTATTCTTAAGAACTGAAGACAAGATTGTTGTTTTTCTATACCTCCTTTTGTTCGATTAAATTAGCAACAGGGAATTCCTCTTCCACTTAACTTAAGTACCTACTTTAATGGATGGATGACCCCATTGTCATTACTCATTAAGTCATTAGATTAGCACTTAGCGGTCATTACCTGCCTTTGTAGCTTTGGGAAACAAAAACAACCGACGGAAATATTAACAAAGAAAATGTATTTAAATATTATTGGATATTTCGGAATTTAACATGCCTTAGGCAGTAGGTAATTGTGTAAATGTGTATGTATCTCTGTGGGGTACGGATGTAACGGTCGTAACGGAGCATAATGTATTTTTTAAATATAAAGCTCTGTTGCCTCAAGCCAGTTAAAAATTTCACAAAATACCCTTAAAATACATTTTAAAATCTTCTAATGGATCTTTGGATCTGTTAAAATGTGATCTAGATCCAGATACTAGATCCTAGCAGAGCAAAGTATCTAGATCCAGATCATAGATCCGTTTAGTGGATCTAGATCCTGGATCTAGATCACTTTGATCTAGATCCTACCCAACACTGCAAAACGTGTATAAATCTGACTTTGCATATGTTTACTACATCTAAGAAAAACACGCAAATGCATACAAATCCTATCCCTAATCATAACTTTGTTTTAAATGTTTGGAAACGTTACAAAAATACAAAATCATAAAGTGAGCATAGAATTATTGTTTACAAATTTATCTTCAGTATTATAGATGCATGCTAAAAACATTACCTTTCAAATAATCAATTAAAAGTTTCTAGTGCAAATAACAACTTATATTAAAATATAAAAGGCAAAAAACGATAAACATACACACAATTTTTATAATATTAATTTCTGTTTTGCATATTTGAAGCTTTAGGTTGCAGCAAAGTATGTATTTACAAATTTGATAAGAACCGAAATAAATAAATTGCGGTAATATTTTATATATATTTATGTACTTACCGTTATCAAATTTTTTTGGTGTCGCTGATTTTTTAAGTTTTCTTTTTGTTCCTATCAACAAATCACTTTCCGAAAAATGTTCTTCGCAAACAACCCGGCTTTCCAATTGCTTTTGTTCTATATTTAATAATTTTACGTTGCCACAATTTTTCACCCACTCTTTTTATCGAAGTTCGTCTTTTGGAAATCGAAAAAATGTTTTTTCGCATTTTTTTTGGACATTCTCGCATCTATTATAACTACATTTATGCCCTGTGTATGGCATAATAAAAAACTAAACCACTAATGGGTCACTGCCGTCTCAGTCTATTGAAACGCGGTTACGAGATAACACCGATGCTTTTCACACGAACGTTGAAGACCAACTAAAATTCTCAGCCCTAAAAACTTCCCATGATACTCGCGTCGTCTAGATGTCAGTGCAATTTTCTATCGACAAAACAACCGGTAAGGTTTCGCCTCTTTACTAATTACTCAATGCTTCCATCTTACTTTGATCAACAACAAAAACTTCATTTTCATTTTAGAAAATACAAAAAAAAGCCGTAAACCTTTTAATTACATAAACGACAAAAGAAAACTGTACAATAGAAAAGCTTCTCCAATCATTGATGTATGATTAGATCCAATTCCAAGAGTCTATACTCCATTCAAGATGTTCGGTACTAACAAATGGTTTATCAATTCGAAATTTATCGGCAAATCTTTGATAAAATCATGGATACATGACAAATTAATTTAATGTTTAACATAAAAATAAAATTTAAAAATGTAAACTATCACCATTATTACAGATAATAAAATACTTATCTCTTTTGGGTTTTTTCAATGTGTATTTTAAATTATACAATTTAAACGTTTCGATAACACTTACAGTTATCTTCCTCAGTAGTAATATGTATTAAAATTGTTAAAGATGTTGAAACAATTTTGTCAAAGTTCAAAAATTAAAACATAAACATCAGCCTGCTATTAATATATTAATTAATATTAATAGCAGACTGATGTTTTATGTTTTAATTTTTCAATTTCCGCATATCATTAATAATAAAAAATTGGATATTGAGCTAACAAAGAATAATAAAGGTCAAAAAACTTTAATTCGCCTTCTTTTAATTTTCGTTCTATAGGCAGTAAGTTCAAATGTTGGCCCAGATCGAGCTCAATATATAGAAAACAAACCATATCTAATAATACAATAATGATACATCACAGTGATGGAACTTTATTAAATAAATAATACTATTCTAATATACAGTCAAGTTTTTTGATTCAATAAATTAAATTAATCTTAAGAATTAACTTCTGCACGAGATGTCATTTTCTTCAATAAATTCATTAACGTTTGAAATCGTTCTTTAATTTGAGTAACTGATCTATTTCCTAATATATCTGAAATATGAATAAATGCTTCATCATTCCCTCCTTCCTTCTGAAGAGTTTCAAGAATTATTTTATCCTCATCCCTCGTCCAAGTAAGTTCCTGATCGGCATGATTACTATTGCTATTTTCACTATGAACAGGTGAATTACTTAAACTTTCTAATTCTTCTGCAGAATCATCAGTTTCTGTATTAATATTATCTTGAGACGATTCTTCACAGAATTCTGATTCAGATTCAGCACTATGCTCGGGACTTTTCCTAACCTCAACCGATTCAATTGAAGCATTACAATCCCATTCACCTGTATCTTCTGTTACTGGTTTCGATATTCTACTAATACAATCTTCAAAATCAATTAATGTCTCACTATCTATTTTATCATTAGAAACTGTAATATTTTCTAATAACCGGCCATCACTTACATCTATGGTTGCTTCGGGAAGAACTTCAGTTGGTTCCCTCTTTCGCGCTTTCTCATTTACATCTCTAAATTTAACTCTTTTCTTTCTCGGAGATTTCGATACTCTCCCCTTCCTCTTTGTGCATTCAGCATCATCTTCACTATCATGTGCTGCTCGAGTGTCATCGTGGCTATCCTTTGTAGGAGATAAATATTGTTTACAAGGACTCACATCTGATCTACGTTTTCTCTTGTCTGCTGATAAACAATTTAACCTTAAATTGTGATCCACACCTGAATTGCCATTAAAAGTTACATTAGCTGATCTTAATCCCTTGCCAGTTTGTATATACACACGACCTTGGAAGAACTGCAAATAAATTATTTAGTGTACATTTTCTCAGAATTACAATGATTTTGAGGGAGCTAGTGAATATAAAAATTTAAAACTTTTACGATAAATTGCTAATCATAGAAAAGTAAATCACCCTTACTTTTTCAATAATTATCATGTATTTGTTAAACCGTTTGCTAGAATAATGTTTATAAAAACAGACAGCATTTTATATTGCTACAGTTTTATTATTATCAACATTGTAGTAAGTAAATGTTATAATATGAAATTTAAAAAGAAAATTAAATCACTATCACAAAGTATCATTATTCAATTAATAAATATAGAAAATAACAAAATTTAAGGAAAGTAAAATTTATCTATTGAAAATAAACACTGCATTACTTCTACGTACATGGGAATTAAACATATTATTTTCATTGTGCAATAATAATTCCATAGTTCAGTTTTGGCTTTTGGGGATTAATCAATGCAAAATATATTTATAGCATTAATAATCATTCATTAACTTACTGAGCAACTGCTATTATTTCATTTATAAATGCTTAAATTAAACTAAGCGAATGAGTTTCTTGCAAAATACTAAAAAATATATGGGAGATTTTTATACCTTTGAAATATTCAGCTGTTTTAGAAATATGTAATAAAAACCAAAAACTAACCCTAATAAACCCTGCTCTCCGAGACATCCAGCCGTCATGGCCGATCTTGACGAAGCTTGGCCAAAAGTTGTAAAATGAGCTAATAAGTCGACTTAGCGATAGTGAAAAAGAAGTCGACTGCATAACCTTCTATACCTAGATATGTATATGTAGGTTGAAAGTTAAAAGAGATACCTTGCATATCTTTCAAGATAACTATGGACTGTTTCATATCATTTTAAAACAAATATCGCTCCCTTTCACATAAAGTAAGAGAATGTGTATATTATACCAGCAATACGAAGAATGTTTTCAATTTCCGGAAAAACCGGAAGTAATGTTTTCATCAGGATAATATCATTTCATTAGCGTAAATGAACAAAGTTTATTTCCAAAATCCCAGGTCTGTAACCAAAATAGTTAGAAAGTTATAACAATATCAATATTAAATATTTGAAAATTCATATCTCCTATACTAGTACCTTTAGAAGAAGCAGGTTAGTTGCATTCATAAGAGTGGTTGGTTACCTAGAAAATATAAAAAAACAAAAAAAATGTTTGGAGAGAATTTTGAATAAATCAATTTCGAATAATTGCTAAAGTTTGACCCCTTAAATGTAGGCAAATTTATACCATAATTTATTATGTAAAGAAATCTCTTTAAAGAACTTTTATTTAACTACGCATATCTATTTCCAATTATTTTATATCGATATCGGGAATAGATATTTCTACAAAAAAAAATGTATATGTGATTTTTGAAAGTTTAAAAAAATTTTATGCGAGTTATTGATGACCTGAATCTCAATCTTCTACGTTAAAATTTGAAATTTGCCCCCAAAATAACACCCTTATTATCACCCCCTGTCTACCTTTTGCAATTGAACACTTATACCAATCGACTGCACCGAACTTTGGAGACTTACTTCACTGCCGCTGCCCAGAGTTATGTGTGAGAAGTTCGAGGTGGAGCGTGATTGTCCAGAAGGCAATCTCCTGGTTATCACCTGTAAAGAGCCAGCGTCCTTGACCAAATTTTTCCATCATTAATTATTTGCTAATTATCCTGTTTTAATCAAAGTTTGCAGAAATCAAATACTAAATGTTATATCCCCACCGACGTTAATTTCGAAAACTTCGAAAGTTTTTCTACGTCAGAGCCCCCCGTTCAACAACCAATCGCAGCCCGATCTCACCCACCAGAAGGCGTAGATCCACAATAAAAACCGCGACGCGCTACCCAAGAAAGAGAATCCGATCTGCACGTCGGCCGCGCTTGGGTGTGTTACATTGTTTTGCCGACCTGTCGATCTTTGCGTTTGTCATAATATTCATTTTTTACCGTTGTATATCATTTGTCGAGGTACATTGCCAACGCCACATGAAAATATAACCGAGCTGCAAGTCGATGTAATCTGAGGTTAAAGGCAAGTAACTTTTATTGCACAATATTACATAATACGCAGATTGAACGATGTCACGTCGAGCTGTACGCCCGTAGTCATCTTTCATTTACTCCGTTGGAAAGAAAGGTTCTCGCCCTAATTCTACCAACCCCGGAAGTCTCATCTACACAGCGTAACGGATTAGTCCCAGATTCTTGTAAATGATCTTGCACCCAACATATATTACACTTTCTAACACCAATACGCCGCCCACAAGGTAAAATAAGTAAAAAACCAGAAGTGCCAGAAGCCCGCAGATAACATTACTACCAGACGCCGCTTGTAGATCACACCATGATCCTCTAGCTCTATTAATTAAGACGCTCCGCGTGTTTCATATTTAATTTCGCCAAACGTGAGAAACCGCTTCTAGTTAGTTTTCTAAGAACACTTCTTGATAGAAGTCTCGTAACAAGCTTTAATACCAGCTCACCCAAGGCGAGACACCCAGTATACTTCTCTAACGAAGTCCTGAACCAGAATCCATCCTGATCGCGCTAAGCCAAACTTGAGGGAAAAACCATCATGCAAGTCTACCGTACCTGTAAAACAAGTTAGTTTATCACGTACCTGAAAATCTGTAAACTAAATTGTTCCGGAAGGTTTAAACACCTTATAAGTGTCATTATTGAACACAACCCTGACCTAGCGCCACCCTGGTAGCTAGTCTTGACGCAATCGAGCCCAGATGCGCAAGGTGTTACTAAGCGTGCCCGCCGCCCGCACTAAAGTATTCAATTCCTTCCAAAGAGTTTAATAACTCGAAAATACCACCATTTCAGTTTTTAATAGCATTTTAATTATACTAGATCATAATTAAGATTATGCTGTATATAGTTAGTGTAAATATTTAGCTACGAAAGCCCTGTACAGATTAACTAGTTTCTTCTAATATTCAATTGTAAATAATAAGCCGTACAAGTTATGTTTAATAAAATATAAAAGTCCGTTTAATAGAAATTAAAGGTAAAAAATTGCATTTATTCACTTTAATCTGTATGAAAGTAGACCAATATCATATGTTTCATTCGAATGTAAAAATCGCATGCGCATAAACTCTACTTAAAGTATTAATTTTTCTGATTGGCCTTTTAGCAAGCAGGCGCAAGCATTACCCCCATTATCGGGTTACGCAACCTTACGGTACTGTTAGAGTAGCTGTATGTACCAACTGGCCCGTTTCTGCTTACAGGGCCGGCATTAAAACTTTTAAATAGGATTTTTGATATATTATATATATATATATATATATATATATATATATATACACGAGTACCAAATAGGTTAATTGAAGGTAGTATTCATTCTAATTTCACAGAACCGTCCCATATTCAACTGACCAGAGGACGGGAGCACCAGAACCAAACCAGGCGTCCCTCCGAAAACTTCTGTAATTTATTACACGTTAGTGTAATAAATTATTTTCTTAGATTAAGTGTACAATATTTAACATGTAAGGAATAGGTTAATATAAATATCAAACCCTTATATGACTATAATTCAGTGTGTACAGTGATCGGCCCAAGTAGAAGTAAACGAACCCCGTCCCTTTTTATTAATTTAAAATCCGACTGAGCTAGTCTGAGGCACATTAAAGTAACATAAAGTAAAATCCTTTTCTTCTAAAGAAAGGGCGTTACATACCTACCACTCCCATCTGGTGGCGCCGCAGACCGTCTGGAATAGTAAATCCGATACTACCGCCTACACTACAAGACCTACGGATTTCTTACGTTCCGGTTAAAATATTTTTATTATATAATAACTTAGTTTAAAAACAAATAAATTAAATTTCCAGACGTGTTTATAATTTGTGTAGCATTCGGGGTTAATCACACGCCTAGCTCCAATCGACCTTAACCGTTATACGTTATAACAAATCAAATCTTGAACATCTTCACAGCGCCACAACGTAAATGGCACATGGTTGCCATGGTTGCAAAAACAGATTAGACATATCAGAAAATATACAAGGTGCCCCATTAAAAACAAGAATAATTTTTAATCACCCTATATTATAATATATATATATATATATATATATATATATATATATATATATATATATAATTATCAACCAATGATGGTTGATTACAAAGAAATCTTAAGAGAAAAGTTAATCTTAATTCCATTAATTGTCATTAACGACTACCATTTGATTAATTTAAATGATTACTATTAGGTATTTACACTAATAATTAATAATTAATCCATTTTTTTATCAAAAGAAATCCTAATTACAACTACTTATACATCACTTTGCCATTTTATTACCATTACAGACTGTTACAGTACTCAATAAAGATCATGTTCTAAATCTTCCAAGTAATCCGGAAACAGTTGTATGTGCTGAAACCGATTCTATTTCAGTTACAAACGCTGAAAACATTCAATTTGCCATGACTAGTGGACAAGATGATGAAGAAGCCAATGCTGATACTGATCACGATACGTACGAGTCATGATGAAGAGACATATTATGAGATAGAATATGAAAACAAGAAATCTGAAAGCACTTACGTTACTAGTGGCCGTAGAATAATAAATGTTTCCTACTTTCTTGAGAAGCTAAAACATATATCGTACCCATTAATTCTTTATATTATTATTTTCTTAGCGATTAAATATGCTTTTTAAGCATTTGGTTGCAGCTTTTGGCCCTAATTTGTGAGAAAATTGAAGGTCTGGAAAGTACATGCACATTTAGGTGTGACGTATTCGTAGCACTATCAGATCCGATAATAGTAAAAATGGTAGTAATTTATCAGTTGTTTTAGGTACAATATCAACTGACATTTGGGACTTACAATTGAGTGAATTATTTTCGGCTTTGGCAGGTGGGAGGCATGTGTACCTCATCCCAGCCGGAGAGGTACTACCACCCTTACCATGGGCTCCTTAATATTGGATCTCCGATTTTCTGAGATCGGTAAGGGCTGCCGGTCACCTTGTCTTCGTCCTTAATTTATTCTCATCCTTATTCTTCCTTCTCGCCCTCGGCCATCGAAAGTTCCAAATTTTCTGATCTACCATTGCAACATCGGCGGTATCGGGTCTAATCTTAATGCTGTTTACCAACATCTTGAACAATACAAGTCTCCTCTGAAAGCTCCGATTCACCCGAATTGCAATATCCCCATTACAACCTTCACTCTAACTTTCGATATAAAGGAGGTGTATGTGCCTATATCAAGGACAGGATTGCTTGCAAGAGGGTTTCTTCTTTGGAAAATAAAAATTTCGACGTGATTTGGTTTAAACATTATGGTCCTAAAGTTGTGAAATTTTACTGTTGCATTTATAGATCTCCTACTGACAGTAACTTTCAAGATTTCTTCGATTACCTTATTTGAAAATTGACTATCTTCTGTCTCAGTTTCCATCTTGCGATATCTCAGTTGTAGATTTCAATGTTCATAACTCTAATTGGCTTCAATTTTCATCTACTACTAATCCAGCTGGCCATAGTACAGAAGCATTTGCTATTGCTTGTGATATCATAAATGATTTCTGAACCCACAAGAATCCGTGACAACCATAGCCGTACTCCACATCTTTTAGACCTTTCTTACATCAAACCCATTTGTTTATAAAACTTTCGTTCTTTCCCCTCTAGGTCTATCTGACCATTGTCTAATAGAAATAATTTCTACTGTCCCTAATTCCGCTTTTGTTCGCAACACTAATAAAACCTTGTGGTGTTTTGAGTCAGCTAGATGGAGTGATTTACGAGACTTCTTTGCAACCTTTCCATGGCGTGAATAGTTTTAAGTCGTCCTCTTCTTCGGACATTGCTCTTTCAATATCTAAAGTCATCCTCATTGGCATGGAGTTATACATTCCCAAATAACGGAATCGTATAGGTCATTTACGTTCCCAACCCTGGTTCAATAAGGCTTGTGCAGATGCAATATCTTTGAAAAATAAATCTTATATTAAATGGAAATATCTGCAAAAGTGTTATCACTAAAGTTAAAAAATTGTTTGAACAACGAAAATGCAATGAACTAGCTACATCTCCTTTGGGCAATCGTAAATTTTGGTCTTTAGCTAAAACCATTAGTAGAAACTTTGGTACATCTTCATTTCCCCTCCTGATATCTTTTGACGGATCTGTAGTTGCTGATCTGTAGACAACGCCATGTTTTTGTGGATTTATTTGCATCAAACTCGTATTTCAGCGATTTTGGAAAAATTGTGTCCCTAGTCAACTCTTCTTCACACGCTATGAAACCGATTTATTTTCGGTACAAGCTCCTAGAATCGATTATCAGTAGGCTTGATCTCAATAAGACGACTGGCCCAGACGGTATCCCAGCTATTGTCTTAAAGAAATGTTGCCGTGAACTAGTACAAGTCCCATCCAAGCTCTATTAGATTAAATCTGAAATGACAAAATCAATCAACAAAGACATTCAATGTATTATCGAATGGAGAAGCAATAATCTAGTTAAATTTAATGCTAACAAAACTCAGTGTTGCCTTGTGTCCGCCAAAAAAGATCGATCATTTCCTGTTGTAAGTATGAATGGCTCAGATCGTAAGTTTTCAGACTGTATTACTTTGTTGGGAATGACTATATCTTCAAATCTATCATGGTTTAACCATCTTCTGTCAGCTACCAAATTGGATCTCATCTAGAATATAATTCTCACCTCTGGATTGGTGCTCCCCAATACATTCTCGATATGGTTGATCGTATTTAAAAGAGAGCGATTAGGCTTATAATGACCCGTCCTTAACTTCTGACATACGGTCCCTTGAGCATAGAAGAATCGTTTCAGTATTCAGTATTATCGGTATTACAATGGCTATTGCGCTGCTGAATTACATTTTTTGATATCATCTCGGGCTTCCTATGATAGGAATACTCGGTTTGCTCATTCACATCAGTATGCAGTACAAATCTCCACTTGTCGTACTAAACGGGCGCAATTCATATTCTTCTACACGGCTTATACACTCTGGAATGCTCTCTCTAGTTCCTGTTTTCCTCTCACTTATGATATGAAAAAATTTAAGATAGCTGTGCATAGGCATCTCTTGGCAATTCAATGTCCCTCTATCCATCCCCCCAAGTGTTCTTGAGTGCTTTAGCACGACAGGCCAAATTTAGCCTGTTCAGATCCACAATTATTAAAAAAAAATATCATCTCTCTCAGCCAAGGCATACAACAAATAGATGCGCACGGAAATCCTTTACTCCAAAAAGACACCAACAAGATGGTGCACCTGCGCACCACGCAAGACCTGTATGTGATTGGTTGAATATCACATTCCCTGGTAGGTGGATAGGAAGAAGAGGGGCAGTAGAATGGCCACCAAGATCTGGTGATCTCAGTCCAATTTCCTTTGGGGTTATCTCAAATCAAGACAGCTGCGTGTAGGGCTATCAGGCACTTTTTGAAAAGTACGCGAGGAATTTCATCATCGTCTTTTTTATTGTTAGGAAAGAAATGGTGAACATTTTGAACAAATCATAAAATGACATACGTTTGAACTACTCCAACTAATTTGTATTGTTTTTCTTTGAACGCTTTTTTTTATTTTTTTATTTAAACCATACATTAACTATTAAAGAAAATAAATAAAATAAATAAAGTTTTTGTCAACCGAGTAGTTTTTGGCCCATAACTTTTTCAAATCTCACCAAATTTTCAGAAGGAATACACTAGTGTGTTGATAATGAAAGGGGCTTTCAAATGATGTATAACAAGTGGGCTAGTTGCATGAGATTTTAAAATTGGGGTTGCTAGGGGTTACAGGGTTGAACACGTCAAGACCCCTTGACTGCCAAAGATGTTCCTCCCTAAAACAAAAATTAAGGTGTCCTGGCGATTATTGAATGTTTTCTTGTTTTTGAATTACAGGGAGTGGTAAGTTTTAAAATGAACACAGTGTATACTCATACCTACCATTCCATTGAAAATGACGGAACTGAAATAAGAATATTGTGGTAAAATCTCATTAGCCCAGAAATCAGTTATTCCAGACATACCTCAAATAATTTATCAAAGTATCATAAATTTAGAGATAAGAAGTTTCGCAAGTTTTAAGAAGCAGAACTATATTGTATTTGTTTACCGATCTACCACTAGTTTTGCATTCATTTTAAAACTCATTCTGTTTAATTGAATCTGGTGAGTGACTCTATTTATTATAGTTTCTTTGTTCATGTCTGTATATTAAATTTACCTTCAGTTACTGATGTATTCACAAGTAGTTGTTTTTTTTATTTTTTCGTATATAAGTGACTGCTATCCTCACCAGGAGTGTATATGTCATCGCATATGGTGTAATATGAAAAACATGAGTCAAAATTATTTTCGTTATAATAAATTCTGATTAGAAAATATACCCTGAGATGGCAGCATTTAAAGCTGCAGAATTCCACAATACAATTAAATATTTATAGTGATTTATTTTGTGAAAATTAGAGAATATTGATTATTGTAATGATTACGGTTAAAAAACAATGTCCTTGAAATCCAACAGGTGTTTGGTACATTATTTTTGCTGCCTCCAGGTTATGTAGGTTTTAACACATTGCTGCATTATTATAAACGATGCAATTTTCAACAAAATGTAAGCATTTAATAATTGCACCGGAATTATAAAAACAGGAGAATGGTTGTGTTGTAAGTTGCTGATAAACAATTATACAATTGATAATTTGAAAATTCAATTTATAGGTTAAACAATTTGTATGGAACAACTATCTAGCTGCACTGTTTACACCTCGCAAGACTACTACGTTTCATAATCATAATTTCTTATTGTTGTTACAAATTCAGTAGCAATGACGACACACAAAAAGATGGTAACATTATTACACAAAATGGATGTTAAGTTACGTGCCTAAATAAAATGGAACTATTATTCGTACAAAGATGACTAATGTGGAACATAAATTCTATGGGAAATGTGTGAATTAACATCTTGAAAAGCATTTTACCACAAAATATATTATACTTACATAATTGAAATACATTACTAATAGAAATTGTTTTAAATATGAACTAACACACATGTATTACTAATTGTAAGTTGTAGAAACACGGTTGTCGAAGTGTAAAACTTTTAATCGGAGTCGCTATCTACATCAGAGCTTTCAGAATAGTTTCCAATGTTAATAATCAGTTTGTCAACTGTGATGTCCAACATTTCTTCCCATTTATATCATTGCTTAATTGTTTCTTCAGTATGTCACACACAATTAGCCCATAATGATTTTAATTAAAAGAGTTTACTTGCTGATGATTAGGTGAATTGATCTCTTTAATGTATTTAAAAATTATTATCAATATAATAATAATAAATTCTTTAATATATTATTTAAGAATTTAATTCGCATTCTTGCAATGTAAGTTTTTTCCAATAAAGCTCTACGGTTGGAGTCTTTTGAATTTGAATCCTAGCGACTGATTGCTCGATGAAGACTGCTGTCACTTATTAATATGTGACTGTTACGAATTTCTGCATTTAAACTAGTGATGGGCACAATCGAATGATTTCAGGAGAACACGAGTTCTCAAGTCTCACGTTGCCAAGTCGGCTCGGTACAATTGGCAATCGCAACAGATGTATCACATCTGTAACCGTAAAGCCATACATAAATGATTATTATTATGATATCTAATAAAACTATCTTGTGAAGGTGGTTGCAATTTTTTTTTCTCCCTTATCTTTTCCCTTTCATTTGCGTTAAGTTTAAGTTTAGTTTCGCTGAAGTCAAATCAATCGTTCAACAAGTCGATTTCAAAAATTAAAATTAGTCCCCGTATTGGTAACAAGAAATCTATAGTTTGGTAGTTTTTTTTATAAAATCAACAGATTAGACCAATGTGGAATGTAAGTTGTGCAAGAAGCGTTTTCTTTTCATTTTGTACATAACATTTTTGTTTAATCATATATACTGAACCTGAGATCTAAATTAACAATTTATTGCATTTAGAATTGTACTACGTATCCTTTCAGACATTAAAACTTGAATAAGAATTATTTTTAATGTTCGTCGATGTCAAATGATTGAATAAAAACTAATAAACGAAATGCGCGCTTTGATATTTCTAAACTAAACACGGTGTAAGCAAAAATAACTTGTATGTCAGGTTAAAAAACGTGCGACGGGTTTGTAAGTACCGAAATGTGACGTTCCCAACTCTGACTCCTGCAGTGCAATAATAATCGATCTGACTGCTGAAGCCTGGAAACGTGAGAAAAGAAGAACGAACGAATGCGATGATGAGTGACGCGATGGAGTGAGTGCTGATTTCGATCAACAAATTATTCAAATGATTTTCGCATTACCACTCGAAATATCTCGAGATAGCCGTACAATCGAATGATCCATTATTTTTCATTCGAGCGGTCCCATCACTAATTTAAACTTGTAACTGTGACATGTTTTTCTGTAAATAAATTAGTATGTTAAACATGTGTAAAAGATTGTGATATACTATTACTCACTTTGTGCATACATACTTGTATAACGTATTCCTTGGCTGTTTCAGGTAGATCTTCCAATTTTGTTTTCTTGCATGGTAGATTTTTAACCGGACTTGTAAAACAGCGTTAGATGCAGCTCGAGACTTGATATTTCTCACCGTGTTCTCAGATATACCCAAGGCACTTGCCATACACTGTAATTTTGTGATTGTAATGAATTAAGATATAAACATTAATGCCATACTTACTTCTAGGACAGCAGATACTGATATCAGGAGACCCCCCATTTTCTTTAAAATGTGTAATAAATGATGATTAAAAGAAGTAAATGAAGTAAATATAGGAAATACGGAAACAGTCAAACAATAAACAAACAAATGGTGGTTATGTAGTATTAGTCAAATGAGAATTAAATTCATATGCATATAAAACAAATTGATTTCACGTTTATAGGTTTACTCTTTCTACTACATTTGCTTATTCAATACCGTATGTTGATTTCGTCTACGAATGTTCACCAATCCTTACTTAATTCACTGTTTTATATGAGAAGACAGTATAAGCAAATTGAATAGCTGAATTCATAAATTCATGACGTAGTGGTCAACACTCCTGGCAAGGATAATACCTTCATTTTGTCTCATACATTACCATACGATTATCATTGTTATATTTTAGTTACAAATAATCCATCAAGAACCAACTTAACTGGTTTATTTACATTAAAAAAATTAAATTTTAGTTTTAAGTAAATTATTTTTAGAACAAGAATTTGTCGTTAGTACTTTGTGTCCATTACTTACATTAAAATATCTAAAATCGGAAAATATGTGCATTTTAATTTATAAAAGTAAGACTTCAAATAATAATAATTAATACAGTATTGCCCGAAATAAACAGTACTGAAACTTAGTCGGCGGTCTCAATTGCGCACGCTGTCATACCCAAGTTAGCTAGTGTACACCTGTCAAGTAAACCTTAAACAATTAATTAGTAGGGTCTAATTTTTAAAAATGGTGTTAAGTAGAGAGGAGAAAGTGTTTCTGATAGAGCATTATTTTCCCTCATACGGAATCGGCCGATGTAATGGTGCAAGTCTGCGATATGTGTGTGATCAATTCACACAACAGTTTAATAAACGTTCTCCAAGTAATGCTATAATTTTAAAGGTTATTGAAAAGTTCAGAAATACGGGTAATGTATTGTGCCAACGAAAAGGAAACTCGGGGCGTCCCAGAACAGTTAACAATAACAATAACCATGACCGTGTTTTTGAGCAGATCTTAGTAAATCCGAAAGTCAGTCAGACAAGGACAGCATTGCAACTTGGTTTAAAAAGAACTTCCTTGCAAAGAATCCTGAAGGAGCTGGGTGCATTTTTGTATGTGATTCAGGTACATCAACAATTACATCCTCGGGATTATCGCAGCAGAGAGGAATATTGCGCCAGAATTCACGCGTTACAGTATGAAAATCCTGAATTTTTGAAAAATGTATGGTTTTCAGACGAAGCACATTTTCATTTGTCGGGGCATGTGAATCGGCGCACAAATCGATTTCTAGGCTTTGCCAGAGCCGATGTGGTTCAAGTTCTTTTACATAGTGCAAAAGTGAGTGTCTGGTGTGCAGTTTCGGGACACGGAATTATTGGTCCATACTTCATCAAAGAGAATGGTAGGCAAGTCACACTAAATCAACAGAGGTACATACAAATTTTAACACGCTTTATACCTGATCTACGTCAATTCTGACGTGCACGTAATTTGGCATTTTGAGACCAATTTTTTCAGCACGACGGGGCAACTTGCCATACTGCTGCCGCAGTTCGTCAATTTCTTCAGAGACATTTTCCAAGCAGATTCATTTCACGATTTACTGACTTCCCTTATCTTTCACATTCTCCGGACCTCACATATCCAGACGCATACATTTGGGGCATGGCTAAAAATGCCGTTTTCAAAAGGAGACCACAAACCAACGATGAATTAAAGGATGCCGTTAGAGCCTTCTTTGCAGACCTGAGACAACCCTTATTCTATAACATGAGAAGAAACTTAGTACATCGTTATGAAGTCTGTCTTGAACAAGGAGGTGCACATTTAAAACATGTAATAAAGTGACAATAATATGTATTTCTTAAATAAATAAAACAATTACAAGTTCAGTACTGTTTATTTTGGGCAATACTGTATTTGATTAAATGATCTGTCCAAAGAGTACCGCAACTATAAATTGTGTTTCCAACAATCATGTTGATAACAGTGAATTGTGAAAACCCACTACTTACACCGTAAAACACATAAAAATAAAATTTACAGCCACTTCCGATATAACCATAAGTTAATTGACCGTATCGTAAAAATTTCTAATTTTTATATTTAAAAGTGGTACATAAATATTTAGGTAACACCTACTCTAATTCCACAAGGTATGCAATGTTGTGAACGTGTCTGAAAAATGACATCATCGGTCTCATGACACGAACAAATGCAATTAGGCCCACCATACTGATCTTCCATTTCGGGAACGTTAATAGTTTCAAAAATATCTTCGTTTGGATTAAACTCTCGTCTTGCATCTATTTGCTCCCATACTCCTTTTAGTAAACTACAAATAACAAGTTAAACAAGTTAATTATAAATGATTATTACCTTGGTGGAGGAGGCTCGCAAGGAAAAATTTGTAAAAACCAATCCGTTAACAAACTATTTCCTTTAAGCAATGGTAATATAGTAGTTTTAACACGTTCCATATTAACATCAACACATGTAGTTAAATATGTAAGACTACGATAAATTTTACGGAGTTGTGCAGGTTGATCTTTAAAATAAAGTTCTAATTTTCTAAGAAATAACGACATATTATTTAACATGTAATATGGAATTAATTTCCCCATCTCTCTAGCTTGTGAAGGAGTTAGGAAAGTTAAAAACTCCTCCATTAAATCGGAATGATTATTTCCTATAATACTTTCAATTTCTTTATATAATCCAGCAACATTACAAGTGTTTTCTTCAAAATTATTTAGCACTTCCATAAATTTTGTATAATCGTCTGGTGATAGGCGTTCTTTAGCCTTATCAAAATAAGCTTGTGCATAACCTACAATATGTGTTTATTAACGAAAGTGAATATTAAAGGGATGTAATACTTTGTGCTTTTTCTTGTAAATAGATAGGATCTTCCGGAGTCAACATAGCTAAATTAGCAAGATATTCTCTTTGTAACTTGGCACGTTTCTTCTCTGCACCTGAACCACCTCGCCGATTTGTTGTTCGTATGGTAGAGCTCGCAATCATTAGCGCATTAATATCACCTTCATTATCCTATAACAATCTATGTAATATAAGTGAAAAGTTAAAATTACTTACCTTTTCTGTAGTTTCCTCATCTTCATCACATTCTACCGGAACAGAATCAGGTTCGGTATCCACATTATTTGTCTGTTTGCCAGCCGTTTCCTCATTACTACCATCTAGCATATCACATAAATTTGGCATACTAGGCAACATACCTAATGTTTTTTCTTCAGTTTTTCGTAAATTTTCAAAAATAGACGAATTAAATTTTAACGATTGTAATTGTGTATTCACAATAACAGGTTTAGATACTTTCGGTGACACAAAATACTTTTCTAATTGTTTCCTTGCATTAGCAGTATTACTGATTGGGGTTGAACATTGATTTACTATATTTTGATTAGGAGTAGAAGGTTTATTGCTATGTATTACAGCTGGACTTGGTTTAAGTGGTGTCCGTTGAACAATTCGTCTACTTGAAGTTTTATTTGCGAAATTTTTATTATACGCCGGTGGTTTGTGAACTTTTGTTATGGTTGCTGGAGGTATTGATGTAGAAGTTGTGGTAGTAGAATTCTGAAATTGACGTTCATATGTCAAAATATGCAATGTTGCCAAACTAGATTTACCTAACATAACATTTACATATATACTCTACTATATAAAGATTTATTTATTCATATATTCCAATATTAAAAAAAAAATGTTCAAAAATTAGTTTCAAAAAATGTTTTCGTGTTGTGTAGATATCGCACAACTTTGTACAGGTTATGGAAGTGTCTATGTAGACACAACCGGGAGTTTTCAAAATAATATTGGGAAAGCTTGAATATTACAAACTCCATGATTATTCATTTAACCCTTATGCATTATTGGGCTCATAGTGTCCTCCGGAGCAATTTTATTTGTGTATAACTTTTTTAGTTGAAATTCTTTTTGTTCCATGTTCTAACACTGTAATTAACTTTATTCACAAGTAATTTGTAACATATCGCTTTTCTAACCCTTTAAAGGTTGAAAAGTAAATGATTTTACGGGTTTGCTTTAAGCGGTCAGTAATAACAAAAAAGGAGGCAGTAATGAGATTAAGCGGTCAGTAATGGACCACTTTCCAACCTGTGGGGGAGCTACTATCGATTAAACTATCAATGTCAAATTGACAACGTGCCAATTTTATTTAATAAAGGATCAAGAGTATGCAACCACTTTTTCTCACGTGCGCCATTTATGGCTTCTCATTAAAGTAAAAATTTAAAGCCGCATTGTCACAACCTTCAATATTAAATGAGAAGCCGTGATATATGTGTTCCAACATTTTTTGATTTGAACTATATAATGTTGCTTGTTCTTTAATTGTGAATAAAATCGTATACAAACCTCTGCAAAAGTACCATTCCCTGTCGAGAACTAGTTCACCTCGAGGCTATGCGTCTCGGTGAACTACACTTCTCTCGACAGGAATAGAACACTTTCACCTCGGTATGTAATATACTATTTTTTACATTTTGGCTGTGTGCACTTGGTTTGACGGCACGTAATCAATTGCGTTAGCAGGCTATGACCATGAAATATCAAAGTGGCAGTTTCTAAGAGTCTTTAATCTATCAAATTTGCCAGTTTAACAAATGCATAACCCCTACTTGAAGATCATGAGATATCCGATTTACACACAAAAAATGTGTCTACATCAAAATTGGAATTTTGGAAGTGTCTACAGTAAGAAGCTGTCAGTATTTTTTGAGCGCGATAGTACATAGAATATTTTCGATTTTTTCTATTAATTTTTTGTCCAGTTTATATAAAATATACACACTATGATGTGGGCAATATTGCCCCTATTGATATAGATTTCGTTTATGTGCATATGTCTGTTTATGTCTATAATAAGTCAGTTTCTACTTCTGACTTATTTGTTGAAAAGCAATTTAGGGTTTATACCGGGTGTCCAAAGCGTCACGCGGCGGAAGATTGTGGCTTCGCTGTTGATTTTTCATTAAAATAATTTATACAAAAGTTATATGGTTCCAATATTCGTGCACAACTTAAAAATATTTTAGCACGTACAGGGTGATTCGTAAAAGTAAGGGAGTATCAACTTTTTTATTTTAAACGGAATACTCTGTATATTATTACATTTTTGGATAGCCTAACGAATAAGCTTGATGTATACATTTGTACATATGAAATGCAACGTTGCCAAGTTATTTAACAAAAATGTATTTTTTTCCTGAATGTAAGGTTAGCAACAAAAATTAATTCTTGTTTTATTATCTAAGTTGAGACAAATTAGTTCAGGGATATAATTAAGCTAGGTATAGGCTTTGAAAAGATGTAAACGTTTTATTAATATACTGAATAGGGTAGAGAAGGCTCCGTGTGAAACTTTAGCATGTTCAACGTACATCAATTCTCTTATTTCAAATGGAACACCCTGTATATTTTGATATGGGCAAATAGTACTCTTAAAGACCTAACTTTTATCTAAATACATTTATAGTTTCAAAATATTTCAATTTTTTTTATTTTTCTATAATTATTTTATAATGTAACGATTTATAAGAGTGCCATGATTTAAAAATAATAAAACAAAATTTTAATATGTCAATTAGGTGTATTTTAACTTGATTTCTTTCAAAACTATTTTTTCACTACATTTGTATTTAGAAGAAAACTTGAATGAAATATACGAAGAACGAATTAATTCAAATGATTTACATAATAGGAGAAGCCCAAGGTAATTGTTCACTTGCTTCTAGAATATATAAACAAACATTTCCCGATGCCCGTTGTCCAGATGAACGAGTTCTTGAAAATTGAAAAAGTACATTTGAGGAAACAGGATCGATTGCATATAAAAAGAACTGTCCAAAACCTGTAAACAAGGAAACAACTAGGCGTGCTTCAAGCTATACAAGAAAACCTTCAAGTAAGTATTAGAAAAATTGCAGTGGAACATGATTTACAGAAATCAACAATACACAATATAATTAATGGATATAAATACCATCCATACAAGATCAAACTCCACCACGCATTGGATGAACATGATTTTGAAAATAGATTAAATTACTGTCATTGGGGATTGCAACAACCACATAATTTTTTTAAATACAGTTATGATGACAGGCGAATCTACTTTTCATAACAATTATTTTTTAAATAGACATGATTGTTATTATTACGCCATGGAAAATCCACAGAAACAATCAGCATCGATGGAGTCTCAATGTTTGGGCTGGTATTATTGGCAACAGATTATTAGGACCCTATTTTTTGGAGAACAATTTAAATGCAGTAAATTATTTCAATTTATTGCGAACCAACGTGCTACCATGGATTGAAAAGAACATCCCATTCGCTAATGAGGAAATATGGTACCAAGATGGCGCTCCTGCACATTCGGCTCGTGTAAGGTAAATTTTGGGTTAAATTTAAAGTTAGTAAACCTATGTTGGTAAAGCACATCACAAGCAAGATCTAGAGTTGCGTATAGCTGCTACATTACACAAATAATCCATGCAGGAACGGAAGCAAATATTGGTAGCACTCTTAAACAGCCGGATAAAACATTTCCGCACTCGATAACAGTTTGTAAAGTTAGTGCATCGATAGTGAGTAATCAAAACTTGATTAGTGTTATAACTTCTAGGGCTCCGTCACATAATAAAGAAAAATATAACTCATAGCTACTTTAGGTGTATATGGAATAACAGAAAAGTTTGTGTAATTGGCAACCGAAGTGGTGAACACCTTACTTGTATTCGCTGTGAGTAGTTGTCAAACCTAAACGTTCTCTATCGGATGATCAATGATAAACGTACCAAAAGAACCTAATAAACCGAAAGGCCATTAGTTCCTTAAGACTTGTATCAGAACTAAACGAAATATAAATATCTATTATTAGTATCAAATTAAGCAAGTGTCTGAAACAAAGCCAATCTAACTGAAATGTACCTTACAATGTAAATTGTAAAAATACAGAAAAAATTCTAACCCATCTCGTTTCCTTAATAGTAAATTTTTAATAGCCGTCAACTAGACAAAATGGTGTCAACCCAAAAGAATCAAACGACACACAAACTTGCCTTTCGACAAATCCAAAATCCTTTTATTTATCATAAATGTAAAACTAACACAGGCTAGAGTGAATCTATACCCGACGATGCGACGTACGTTACTTTAATCCATCAAATTAAATCAAACCTTGGGTTGGTTGAAGAAGAAAAAACTAGTTAAACGCAACTTTTTCATAAATGGGTCTAAAGCGTTTCAAACTGACAAATTCTAAAAGACTGCGTACCTTATACCCGTATGTATCATGAGTTTCCTGTTAGACAGTAAATAAAACTTGGTAAGATATTAAACTAAATGATGACTCACAATTAACAATAATTTACAACAGAAATTACAAAAACAAAAATTAGATTTAAAAATATACTATTTTTTACATAAATATTTAAATAATAAAACTTAAAAAGGTTTCAGAATAAATCATGGAGCATTAGTGTAAATATTTTAAGAGAAAATTATAAATTTCTTTTGTTACCGAAATGGCTTTTTAGACAACAACGTGCTAAACGTTAAGTAATTTAATCCAATTTTAGATAAGATTAGATTCCAAAAACTGGCAACAGATGGGAATTCACGCTCAAAGTGTAAAAACAATAAGAAATGGGCCAATTAAATTCAACGTGACATCAGTTTGCTACTGTGGAAGTAACTGAAAAGTGTGAAGATCATTATTGGTGGAAGAAATCTTGTGATACGAATTACTGATTCGAGAAAATTAAGCAAAGCTTCCTAAAACTAGAATAATTATCTCAAAAACAATCACGAGAGAAGAATGTCGGAATCACCAGAAAGTTATTTCTAAATTCTTTTTGAGATTTAATTAAATAAAATAAGAGTAATAAAATGCACCAATTGATACTGTAAAAAAATAAGAATTAATTTTAGTTGTACACAAGATAAATTTGTGTAATTTTGAAATTTAGGATGTTTTCAAAAGGGAATTTCTTTATTAAAGTTCGGGTTATTTTAAAATTTGTTTCTTTTTGTATTGACTAATGTGGTAAACAAAAGTGGCGGATATATTTTTTTTGTTTTAATACAATTTTGGTTTGCTTAGATATTTTAAATAACATAAAATTAGAAAATTTCATTTTAATTTTGAACTCGACCAACTGAACAGTTTCGAGAAAATAAAATTTCATTTTTAGACTTAAATTTAAAATCAAATTATGTCTCAGTCAGCTTGAGTAAATTTTCATACACATTTACAAATTGAGATTCTATTAAGATTTTCCTAGTATTGAATAAAAAATTAGGTGGCGCCTGACATACAATATAACAGTTACATACGTACCAAATAGTCATTTTCCAACCAAGTAATCATGTATTTGTAAATTTTCAATTAAGCTGGATTTATAAGATCAGCTTGTTGGTGAAACATTCACACAGGTTGGATATTTTCGTTAATCTGCAAATCATTATGTAACAAACGCAAATCACAGCTGCCACTGCATGTGTTCTGTTGAATTATAGTAAAAATACTTATACCTGTTCTATGAGATAGTCCTTTTTGCTGATAGCCTTTAAGCCTGTATTCAGTTTACAGATATTATGATGGGCTAATGACTATTCCCATCACGACTTGATTGCCGAAATTTTTAGTTTAAATTAGTTGTCTTAAAAAGATATGTAGAATTTATAGAATTAAATTTGATTCTTTTCCATTGTGAGCTTTCAAAACCACGTAGTAATTTATCAAATGTTGAACCTATATGACCTTACCTCAGTATATAAATGATATTTCGAACCCTTAAGTGACAGTTCAACACACTAAATCTATGAATTTGAGCAACAGTCCGAGCGGGCACCCGCTGTTTTTTAGGAACAAATAAAAAAAATTAAGAATTGGTTCAACTATTTCAGACAATGTGTAGTAATCATTGTTTTTAACGGTTTCTCATTAATTATGTCCCTAAAATGACTGTTGTATGGAAGTGTTGGGTAGTGAATGCACCATTTATTTTATGTCGGCATAAAAATAAATAAAGTGGGAAAACAAAATTTTATGTTGGTAAACCAAACAACCGATAAAGTAGACAAGTTAATTTCTTTTGTAGTAATATTATTTTACCAAACTTCTGTTGGAATAATTCCATCAAATCAAGAGTTTGTATTTTAATTGACTCTATCACTGATTATTGGTGTTTAGTTTTTATTATCGCCCAACATCCCATAAACTAAACGAATAAAAAATACAAACCTGATTTTTAGACGGAGGATACAAATACTGTCTCCATTGATATGGTAACGATTTTTTGGACCTTTTACATGGAGGTACAACCTTAAACTCATTTAAATCCCACACATAGTGTATTACAACAGGCGCTCTTTCATTTTGAAAATAATATTTTATCGGATTACCCACACTTGTTGGTTTACGACGATGGAATATATGAGAGATCAATCTGCTTTCAGTCTTTGTGGGTGTAAAGTGTTCTCGTATTAACTTACAAACAGCTGGAAGTTTTACACTACCATTAACTGTTAAATTACGCTTATTTTGAGCTAAATCGGGAATAAATTTTTCTAAACCTAATGCTATTAACCTAAAAAAAATTATAAATATTAGTTTAAATATAAATAATAATATTTACTGATCTTCTGAAGTTGTGTAAATATCACATTTTTTGTTAAACAGGTTTGATGATTTAAACGGTATAATTGGTAATAAATCTGGGTATACAAAGACATCACTTTTAGCAATCGTCTCCATGATTAGTGGTGGAAATGTTACTATGTATTCGATTCCAGCTGCTTTACTGGTGACTCTGTATTAAAGGTTTTTAAAAAATCTAACGTAAATACAATAATACTTACGATTCATGCAGTACTCGGCATGTATACCTGCAATAAAAAAAAAAAACTAAAAAGTTGATAATACAATAAACATACGTACTTTTTCATTTCTTTTACTTCATCAGTATTTAATTGAAACTGCGTTTCCCAATGTTGTATTAATTGTAAAGCACCATCCAAATTTAGAGCTCTAAAGAATGAATTTTCTTTACATTCCGACAAGCAATTAAAATTACACTAGAAATTTAAAAAAATCAATAATTAAAAAAAATCGATACAAGTAATATATACCAATAAAGATTTAAAGTGTGGCGCCATATCTTGATACTCAGGATGTTCAAAAGTAAGTAAAAAGTTTTGAGTGAGTAATTGAATATGTTGTCGCATTTGTTGTTGAAGCAAAACTTCATGATCCCTTTTTATTTGGTCACAAGAAGAACCTGATGAAGGTTCGATAGCTGTGATCGTTACTGTACAAGTTGGAGGTGGTAACTCCTACAAAAAAAATATTTCCTAGTGGACTTTGCAAAACGTACATACTTGTAATTGTAGAGTTTCGTCAACTAGAGTATTATCTTCAGGAATACATAAAATCAATTGAGTATCATTAGGAATCTCAGGAACACACATCTGTGTTTCATTAATTGATTGGGCTTCTGAAATACTAACTGTTGCTTGAGTTTCGTTAACAGCACTATCCTGAGGGACAGAAAGGTTTTGATCATCAGGGATGAATAGGATAGGTTGTGATTCATTAACACTACCATCTTCGGAGATATATAAAATAGGCTGAGTTTCGTTAAGTGTTTCATTTTCAGGTACATCAAATAAAATTACAGGCTGTGTCTCATTATTTGTGCTAATTGATGAATTAATTTCTTCAAAAGTATCTTCAAAGTTATTAGCATACTCAAATAGTTCAGCTAACATATCGTTAAATTCCTTTCTTGAGACTTTTACAGCTCTATCTGCACGTAATTCCTCCCTATCAACTAAAAGAAATATTTTATTCATTATCCTAAAGCTCATACTATAGAGGTTGCATGATTAGTTTTTTGTAAATGACATTTAAGTTATAACTGAATATGGAGGGACTATGGATGTGCCACGCAGACCCACCATAACAAAATAGTTGTGCAAAAATTAAAAATATCCTAAAAATGTATTTTCCGGAAATAAAGCATATGGTCGAGAAACCTGGCCGCTTAATCTAAGAATGTAAAAGAAGTAGACTTGGATTCTGTTCGACTGCTCAGTAGTCGAGGTGGGTTCGGTGTACTAAATTTTGCGCTCTATAGGATAGCTTACCATAAATAAGTCAAAATAGGAGTTGGGGTTGACATAAAAACCGGAAAGGGCGCCAAGGTGAAATAACACAATCGGGGTTGAAATGCCTAATTACGTCGGCTCACAGCTCGCTTAAATACTCAAATAACTCGCTTACCTGAACGTAATCATAGGTGGTCTTGGGACCAGCAGATTTTCGCTATACCTGAAAGGCTACAAATATTCTCGCACGATTATCTAAAATAAATGCGCGCCGCAAAAATCAATCGCTAGTCTGATCAAAAACAACAATTCTGTTGTTACGTTACTTTACGCAATAAATCTGAATTTCAATGTAATTTTACTTCCAATAATTCTATTTACAACCACTTGAAACTAAATCCCTCAAAAAGCTATAAGATACGCTCAAATTCATGAAAACTAATACATTGACTTAAAAACAAATCAATGATATCTTTCGAACATAATTAGTTTACTTGACATAAACACAAATTGTTGACGTTAATTCAATGATCTAATTCTCAAAAAAAAAACTTAATATGCGCGTAAGTATTGTGCTGTACAACAAATGAGTTCACCTAAAGATATGTATTATAAAATCACCACCCTCGAAATAACCACACAATGGTTACATTAATTATTCTTCCAAGTTAAATCATTTAGTTTACTTAATAGGCGGTGATACTAGCTGGTTTCAACGTCGGCCTTTACTAAGATTATTACAAATATTTTCATATGCCAAAATAACAAATGATTATAATCAAATAAGTCGCGTTCTCCTTGTAACGCATTCGACACATAATTTCGATGCAAATTCGTCAGTATAACAAATAAAAAACACTCATAATATTTTATTACAACACGGATGTATACGCTTGTATTAAAATTTAAACGATAAAATACTAAGACGTTATAAAAAAGCACACAAATATTTGTTAAACTTTGTCAATCACAGCAAAAAAAATATGCACAGAAATGATTACCATCACTTCCTACAGCCCTTTTTGTTGTACAGGCACCTAGTGCAACCCAGAGGGTGAAATAAAAAACACTCATAATATTTTATTACAACACGGATGAATACGCTTGTATTAAAATTTAAACGATAAAATACTAAGACGTTATAAAAAAGCACACAAATATTTGTTAAACTTTGTCAATCACAGCAAAAAAAATATGCACAGAAATGATTACCATCACTTCCTACAGCCCTTTTTGTTGTACAGGCACCTAGTGCAACCCAGAGGGTGAACTCTGCGGCAACCTCGGCAATGTGAACGACGTAACGGCGCTCGAAACTCAAAGTATGGCCCAACTCGTAATCATCCAAATTGCGTTTGGACTAAATTAGCTTCCGCGTTCCATGTTAACTTTACTTTCATTATATACAAGTTCTGAATAACACTTATTTTTAAGAGAACGAAAAGCGTATTTATTTACAGCGAGTTACTTGTTATCGGCGAACTACAAAATTAATGTCTGGAAATTAAGAACAAACGTATTGTTTCTTCCGCATAAAAGCGATAACTACACCATAGAATCTGGGAAAGCACTAGGTAAAAGCGCCTTCTACGTGAATTTTCAACAAAGTCCCTTTGCACTTAACGATAAATCAATCTCGTGATGGTTGAACGTCACAACAAGATCCCTTCAAGGGTTGTTGGGTGATACTGCCCCTAATTGCGGAAGTTCTTTCAACACGGATTATGAATAACGACGTTTGCGGTACTTCACTCGCTGCCGTAACGGCCACTTTTTAACGCCTCTGCGTCTATACTAGGTCGACCCTCGAGAATAATTCATTTGGTGCCACATTGGATTTGTATATCCCTACTGCTTAATTAGCCAATCATGAAAAAGATAACTTAAACTTTTTGAATACGAGCCTACACGAATCAAACTCGAGAACCGTTGGAAAAATTGCATCACCAAAAAAATACACTTCGTAACCGCCGGTGTTATCAATGTAACCGATATCCTGTAAATTGAAGGTTTCTTAGCACACTAAATCTTAACGCCTCGATACCAATACGTAAATCACACTTTCATTTCAAATTTTCATCCCAATTTGATAAATCACAAAACTTATATTTCGTTTTTAGAAAAGAACTACAAATGCGATCGCTATTTGTAAAAATTTCGAATACATTCCAAATACGTAATGAAAAAAACATAAAACGTTACAATCGAAAATATTCCAAAAATTTATGCATTATTAAGTTCAGTTGCATGAATTATATTACATTTCAGGTGTACGGTACTAACAAATAATTTATAATTAACGGCAAATATGTGATAAAATCACGGCCACGTGACAACTTTAACCCTTTAATTGGCAATGGATCATTAAAGATACGTTCAACAAAACGTCAAAATCTTATTATTGCTACCGCTGGCAATATATCTTCTAGTATACACCGTTTCAAGTGTATGAAGATGCCACCATCAATGAAACAGCCACTGAACTGTTGTCATTACAACGGCTGTCACCGATTTAACGGTCTTGTGTGTTCTTTGCCTTCATCGTGTTTTCTTGTGCTACCTGTTGGTAGCTGTGTTATTCAAGAAAAAAGCGGTGCTAGCGCAAAAAGTAAGTGCTTAGAACATTTTATACATTGACTGTGCCCAAACTTCCATAACCTTTACTAATCAGAGTTAGATTATTATGTATCTTAAAAGACACATTGCTAATCTTCTTGAGGAGAACTTGTAAAGTTATTTTTCTTTTTTGTCTAGAAAATGAAGAGGAACTTGTCAATTATTATAATATTACCACCTGTCGGTTCTGATGAAGATGATTTGATAACTCCCAGATTTGATCCAATTACAATCAATGATCATTCAAACTTGGGCAACACTTGCCCCGCTGGTGAGGACAATGTTTCCCTGTCTTTTTCGGAACTTGGTATGGAATATTATGATGAAATGGATATAGATACGCACCGGAGATCGCAACGGTTTGTGGTAACACCCAGCCGAGTTGCGCTAGCCTTAGAATTGGACAATGAAGTCATCAACATAAAACACGAACAAATAGATTTTGATTTTCGTTCTGAATATTTTGAGCACCCTGTTGATATACCTGAAAACGTTTTCCATGATATTCCCACTGAAGTGGAATCACTACTATCCTATTTCCAACTCCTACATCGGCAGGAACAAGCCTCCAAGAGATGAGATCCTTCATAGCCATCGAATTACTATTGGGCGTTATCGAAATGGCGTCATATTGCAATTTTTGGCCGCAACTGTTTCGATACGAACAAATGCCTGTGTGATGATGATGATGAAGACAACGTACGTCTCAATTGTTTATCCCTTGAAGAAAAACGTTTTTCCATAGATGAAATGATGGTGCCACATATGGGCACACGAGCAGGGGGTTGTCGACAGTGTTTACGGAATAAACCAAATAAATGGGGATTCAAGTTCTTCGTCCGTTGTCGGATTAGTGGTATTGTATACGACTTTATGGCCTATCACGGCGAAAATACATTTTTACAGCATGATTTCTCAGAGCTTGAGCAAAAATACTTTGTAATAGGAGGAAAAGCTGTTGTTGCATTATGCAATTCAATTTATAACAAACCAATGAAAGTAGTTTACTTCGATAACTGGTTTACTTCGTTGGAATTGTTAGTTTACCTAAGTGGGGCGCTTGGTAATCTTAGTCTTGGAACAATCCAAAAAAATAGGTTTCGTGGATGTAATCTGATTTCTGACAAGGCGCTTCTCAAAAGGGGGCGCTGTAGTACTGAAAGAGTTTATGACAACGTAAGAAAAGTCAGCGCAACTAAATGGGCTGATAATAATTGTGTTCAGCTGGTATCTTCCTTTTCACCTACCACACTTCAGTCGTCCGATTCCAGACCCACTCCTTTCCATCAATCAGTCGACAACCGGTACTTACGTCGGTGTTCGACCAATCCAGACCCGTTCCACTACAGGGTGGGTGCGATGTAGCTCCCTAGTTTTAAATGTTCATAAGTTTCATAATTATTGATATTTATTAATTATAGTTGATTTGTTTTGTTACAGTATCCCTCAGAATACCTTGACCTTCAGTAACATATTCTTCCAGTGAACAAGAAAGGTTAAAAGAGCACGCCCAGGTTACTTCGCGGTTTGAAGTATGTGGCGATCTGTAATCCTTGTTCAGCGATAGTGTTGTGGAGTGCCCATAGCCCTCATGCCACACTTGACCATTAGGAATTGTCACACAAAGCTAATTGGTCAGTTGTGGATAAACCAAAGGTTCGGTAGTGCGACTTCCAGACAACGTAGCGGTAGTGAGGAGATATTCACTTCTTGTCCTGGTAAATCAACACAGCTCATGAGAGTGGAATCAGCAAACATACAATGCGTATTGTGTTAAAGAAGAATCTGGTCTGGGGACCCCCCACGTTGGGAGTTTGTCAATCGACACAACTGCCATTGCTGGATGGAAACAAATTCACGAATATCAATTGAAAAAGATGGCGTATCGTATCATTGGCCCATTTACATTACGAGGCACAATGAATGGCGACCGACATCGCCAGATGTCGAATGAATGTCTGTTCATTAATTAATACAATCCCAAATTAATGTAATAGAATCGCGTTAACAGGATTATTAATACAATTTCAATTATGGACATTTAGACATCTTTAAGCGCGCGTAAATTAACTTTAATGGAATATTATTTTTACAACGCTGTTTTCATACCTACTAACCTGCTAGCAATTATGATATATTTAATGTACATTCCACCGTTTGTATAATTACCTAAATACATTATAACAATTGTTTGTTTATTTATGCTCTTTAATAACCAGCCTGTGGGTACAGCAAAATTGGCTATTAGTATTATTACAGCTTCACTGTGATAAAAATAGTTTATAGCTCGACCAGCAGACGATCATCCAGAGCTCCAACGCTGCCGTCGAGAAATCGAAGCTCATTGTCTCCCAGCAAGTTAACCAATCAATTATTATTTTGTTATACGTTATTTTGTGTGCTTGTATATAGAATTAATGTATTATTTAACCAATGGTTCCTTCTAATTAGCAACAGAACGAAAGAACCGACCGACAAAGCCAGTCAAAATTAAAAACAATAAAATTCAAAATTAGATAATTGAAGAGTAAAACAGGCAGACCAGTAATGAACCACGCCATTTTCTCATGGAAAGTGGCCTTCGGTTAATATGTCTAATTTGTTCTTGTCATACTTGTCAATATTGTTCATAGGCACAAAGTCTTCTATGGTTAGTTTTAGAAATACAGGGTGTTAAAGTTTCAAAATACCTACCTTGGCATGTGTATTATTTTTGGTTTGAAAGTACTGATGTTCATTTAATCTCCCAAATGCGATTTTTACATCTCTATAGGATATGTAGTTGTACACAAAGGGTACCATTCAATCTTATTTACAGGGTGATACACATTTTGATATTAAAAGTTTTTCAAAAAAATTATTTTGTCTTATTACAGGCACATAATTGCTACTGTGAAAGACTCTTCATTGGGTATGATATTGTGTTGGTTAAGTAAATAGTTATATACATTATACAAAGCGATTCATAAGTTTTGTCCCAATCATCAATTATTTTTAAAATCAAATAACGGAACCCACTGTATGTGGGAATTGATATTGATTTCATGTTATCCTTTAGTTAGACAGATTAGGTACTACTTAAGATTATACATAGCGATTCAATAATTTTGCAAAATATTAAATATAACAATAGGTCGAAAAATCTTTCTTTTTTTGCATCACCCTGTATCTAAAAATTGACTCGGTCAAGGTATATTGATTTTAGAATCTTCGAATGCAGCATATTATAATGATTTCGTTCCTAAAGTTTCGTTTCAATCCTATGAGTAGATTTGTAGAGAGTCTGGCAAGTTTCACCAAGACATGTCAAATGAAATTATCAGCGTTTTTAAATCCTTATGGAAAGTGGCCTTTCATAATAATGTGTAATTTTCTGATATGTATTAGTTCTCGACGTACTGATCAATATTGTTCAGGGGTACAAAATCATCCTCTGACTAGTTAAAGTGTTAAAGTTTCAAAATACCACGATTCGCATGTTCATTGTTTTTTATTTGAAATTACTACGTTAATTTTTTCTTCAAAATGCGATTTTTGCATCTTTATGGGATATGTAGATATACACAAACGGTATAATTGATTCTTAGTTACAGGGTGATACACAGTTTAACGGTATACTTTTTTAAAAAAAATTATTTTGTTTTATAACAGCCACATAATTGCTACTGTGGAAGGCTTTTCATTGGGTGTCGTATTGTGTTAGTTAAGTTAATAGTTAAAAATATATATTATATAGGGTAAAAATATATATTATACAGGGTGATACAAAGGCTTGTCCCAATCATCAAATCTTTTTAAAATCAAATAACAGAACCCTCTGTATACAGGAATTGATTTTGTCTACATTTTATCTTTTAGTTATACGTTTATTATGTACTACTTAAGAGTATACAAGGTGATTCAATAATTTTACAAAATACTAAATATGACAATAAGTCAGAAAACCTTTCTTGTTTACATTACCCTGTATCTTAAAATTAGCTCTTTCAAATTATGTATATAGATTTTAAAATCTTCGAATGCAGCTTATTATACTGAGTTTCTTCCGAAAGTTGCGTTTCAATTCTGAGATAGAACCTGGCAAGTTTCACCAAGATATATCAAATGTAACTGTTATCGGTTTTAAAGGAACCAATGTGTTATCTATCTTCCATGGTTTATTGTTTAAGCTGGATTGAATTTGTAACGTCTAGAGAATAGTTTTAAATTATGATACATAAGTCAGCATGTGCACATGCTGTGGAAAATGAAAACCAGAAATATATACCAGACACATTGTTTAACTCGCGTATAATGTACCAAAGGTCAGTAAAACTGTTATTAACAGGGAAAAGGAATACGTCTAGTATTTGTACTGTACCTATTTATTGATCATGATACGTTAAGGTATAAAACAATATTTACAGCAAAAACCAATACTAGGACTGTGAGTGGTAATAGTCAAACCGACCAGTTGTTTGGATTTCGAAATAGTTAGTTAGTGTAGAGGACTAACTAGATATACATTGGAACATGTATTATCGTTATTAAGAATTCCAAGTGACGACGACTAAAACTGTTCCAATCTATATCTAGTTAGCCCTATATACTATAACTAACCATTTCGAAATCCAAACGACTGGTCGGTTTGACTATTACCACTCACAGTCCTAGTGTTAGTTTTTGGTGTAAATATAGTTTTATACCTTAACGTATCATGATCAATGTAGTAGGTACGCACATTACAAATACTAGACGTATTCCTTTTCCTGTTAATAACAGTTTTACTGACTTTTGGTACATTATACGCCAGTTAAACAGTGCGTGTGGTGTATATTTCTGGTTTTCACTTTGCACAGCATGTGCACATGCTGACTTGTGTATCATAATTTAAAACTACTCTATGGACGTTACAAATTCAATCCAGCTTCTCATAGGATTTAAACAAAACTTTCGGAACAAAATCAGTATAATAAACTGTAGTTTAAAATCTATATACATACCTTGAAAGAGCTAATTTTAAGATGTAGGGTAATGAAAACGAAAAAGGTTTTTCGACTCATTGTCTTATTTAGTATTTTGTAAAATTATTGAATCGCCTTGTATATTCTTACGTGGTACATAATACGTCTAACTAAAAGCTAAAATGTAGTCAAAATCAATTCCCGTATACAGAGGGTTCCGTTATTTGATTTTAAAGAGCTGACGATTATGACAAAACTTATGTTTCACCCTGTACAATATATATTTTTACCCTGTATAATATATATTTTTAACTATTTACTTAACTAACACAATATGACATCCAATGAAAAGTCTTCCACAGTAGCAATTATGTGGCTGTTATAAAACAAAATATTTTTTTTAAAACTATAACGTTAAACTGTGTATTATCCTGTAACTAAGAATTAATTATACCCTTTGTGTATATCTACATATCCCATAAAGACGAAAAAATCGCATTTTGAAGAAAAAATTAACGTAGTAATTTCAAATATAAAATAATGAACATGCGAGTCGGAGTATTTTGAAACTTTAACACTTTAACTATGTCACAGAATGATTCTGTGCTCATGAACAATATTGATGAGTATGTCGAGAGCTAATACATATCAGGAAATGATACATTATTACCAAAGGCCACTTTCCATAAGGATTTAAAAACGCTGACGATTTCATTTGACATGCCAGACTCTATCTGCAAATCTACTCATAGGATTGAAACGAAACTTTAGGAACAACTTGATTACAATATACTGTACTCGAAGATTATAAAATCAATATAACTTGACGAGTCAATTTTTAGATACAGGGTGGTGAAGGAAAGAAAGGTTTTTAGACTTATTGTTATATTTAATATTTTGCAAAATTATTGATTCGCCCTGTATAATCTTGAGTAGTACCTAATCTGTCTAACTAAAGGATAAAATGATGCCAAAATCAATTCCCGCATACCGAGGGTTCCGTTATTTGATTTTAAAAATAATTGATGATTGGGACAAAACTTATGAATCGCCTTCTATAATATATAGTTATAACTATTTACTTAACCAACACAATAACATATCCAATGAAGAGGCTTCACAGTAGCAATTATGTGGCTGTAATAAAACAAAATAATTTTTTTAAAAATCTTTAATATCAAAATGTGTATCACCCTGTAAATAAGATTGATGTAAAAATCGCATTTAGAAGATAAAATGAACATCAAACCAAAAATAATGAAGATGGAAAAGAAAGTATTTTGAAACTTTAACACCCTGTATTTGTAAAACTAGTCATATGATGATATTGTGCCTATGAACAATATTGATGAGTACGACAAGAACTAATACATATAAAAAAATTAGACATTTTAACCGAAGGCCACTTTCCATAAGAAAATGACGTGTCCTTTACAAAAGTGTCATTTAAGTGTTAATCTCAAAATGATATAATTTAACTAATTACTAACATAGGGCAAGTTTTCAAAAATCGGGGCCAACTATATCAGTTAAATAAAAAATAATAATTACATTGCACCAAAACGAGCAGAAGTCTCAGCCAGGAAAGCTATTTATCAAAATCAAAAATCTCACTTCGTTACTCTTTAGAATAGTTTACAATTTTTCTTGCAACAAGCAAGAAAAAACAGAAAACAAATTTAAATTTTGCTCAAAACCAACGCCATGAAACCCTAGGTTTGTTTAATTACAAGAAAATATTTAACGGTGTTTTGATTTTATAATAGTAATCTAAACCGTTGAGGAAAAGTAGTAGATATCTACCTATTTTAAAAATTATCTAAAAATATTAAATATTTATTTACCAAACAAAATAAAACAAAACACACACACACACACGTACGCACGCATGCACAAATTTGTGAAATATATAGATATGTTGAGGTCAATGAAATACATATTTGAAATCTCTACTAAAACGCTTTCAAAGGACAGCCCCAGGTTATCAATTAAAAATTTTGTTAACCTTGACCTCTCAGTAGAGACCACATAATCGAGGTCTAAATAAACGGTGCGCATCTTTAATTAGTATGCTATCATTTATCGAAAACAACCATCTATCCAGTAATCGCAGATACAGACCTTTAACATCAATTTGTGAATGAAATGCATATTCGGATGAGACCCGTATTGCTGTAGGTTATCAGTTAAGTATTTTGTAGACCTTCACCTTTGATCGACGATTAAAAATTTGGAAAAAAATTGAACCGTTTTTCTATAGTCACCGACACGGACGTACCGGATCGAACAGAAATGAATAAAATGTCTTAAATATAAAAGTATTCATGTAAGTACATACCATTGTTAACTATGCATAGAGGGTATAAAGTAAGTTCCCCCCTCTCTCCGTTATTTCTTAAACGATTGGAGATATCAAAAAGAAATCCTGGGGGGAATTATATTATATTAATTTAATTATATTATAATATATTATATTGTGGCTATACTAAATTTTTTCTAAGATTAGTAATTTTGCAATAACTTGTTTCCTATAACGGTGCAAAATTTAATTTGAACGGTGCATAATAGGTGCCTAATTTTTGAGCCAGAAAAGACTACTTTATTCGTAAGGCCTTGTTAACGACGCAAAACGGTACATAATTGACGCCTAATCACTAAATAAAAACAGATCTATACGGTACTTCACATCGCAACAACTCCTTTTACTGTATAAGGTTCAAATTCGACCTCATCTGGAATACAATTCCCACCTCTGGGTCAGTGCTCCTCAATATCTTTGATATGGTAAACCGCATCCAAAAAAGAGCTATCAGGCTTATAAATGACCCGTCTCTGACTTCTGACCTACAGCATCTTGAGAGTAGAAGAACAGTTTCGGTTCTTTCCTTGTTCCATCGCTATTACCATGGAAAGTGCGCCTCCGAAATACACTCCTTAATACCTTCACAGCACATCTTCGCTAGGAACACTCGGTTTGCACATTCACACCATAATTACGCACTCAAAATTCCATCGTGGCACACTAAACGGGCTCTACTACATTTTTCCACACGGCGACCAAATTGTGGAATGCACTATCCAGTTCCTGTTATTGATAAACATTTCTCATCAGCCTAACAATATTCCTAAACCCTCCCAGTGTTCCTGAGTGCTTTTGCATGATAGGCAAATCTTAGCCTGTTCGGGAATACTATAAGTAAAAAAAAAATTGGTTCATGCAGAAGTTCACGGCTGTGAAGTTTGTCGTGTCGATGTAATTTTTATAATAACTTGTATCCAATAAGAGCACAAAATTTATTTTTAACGGTGAAAAACAGCACATAATGTATGCCTAATTATTGAGCAAGAAAAGATTATTTCATATATAAGGATATAAAGTTAGCCTTGTCGATATTAACTTTTGCAATAACTTATTTCCTATGGGGACGCAAAATTTGTTTTTAGCTGTGCAAAACGGCGCATAATTGGCGCCTAATTACTGCATAAGAGAAAATTGATTTATGCAGAAGTTCACGGTTGTGAAGTTAGTCGACTCGATGTCATTTTTTCAATAACTTATTTCCTGTAAAGGCGCAAACATTTTATTTTAGTAACGCAAGACGACGCATAACTGGCTTCAAATTACTGCATATATTTATTTTTATCATTTAATCTAATAAAATGATTCTTACTACAATGCTTAGACCTGGGTTTGTTATAGAAAGGGGTTTATTAAATACAAAGCTGTGTATCAAGTGGTAACATTAGATTCTTTGCTAAAGAAAATGGAAGTGAATGAAATAAACAACATCGGTAGAGCAATGCTTTCTAAACTTTTAAAACATTTGGGCTTTAAGTATAAAAGAATGGGCAACAGGAGAAACTTATGCGAAAGAAGTCACATAGTTACCAAACGAAACAAATTCCTACATTGTTATATTCAAAATTTGAACAGTTCTAATCCCTTACCTTTCGTTTTTCTTCACGAAACGTGGGTGTTCGCTAAGAGTATGTCTAAATGTACATGGAAAGACGATAGTGTAAAAACCATGCAAAATCCGAAGAAAAGCTCGGATGGAAAATGCTACGTTACACGCTGGTAATTCAAATGGTTTTATAGAAAACGGAAGTTTAATATTTTCAACCAAAAATAAATCAATGGATTATCACGATAACATGACTTCCGCTTTATTTGAGAAATGGTTCGAAGAGCATGTTTTAAATACGTTAGACGAACCCAGTATTATCATTATCATTTTGGACAATGCATCCTATCATAACCGAAAATTTGAAAAGTATCCAAATTCTTCGTGGAAAAAAGAAGTGCAATGGTTGCAAGAGAAGAACATATCTTTTTCTAATGAGCTTGTGAAAGCGGAATTACTACAGTTAGTGAGCGGTCATAAGACAAAGTGTAGTTGACAATTTATCAAATTCATACTTAGATTGCCCCCATACTATTGCCAATTCAACCCCATTGAATTAGTATGGGATATAGCAAAGACAGATTATGCCAATAATATCATTAAAACATCTGGGGCCGAAAGTAATGTATTGCATAACATGGGAAAATTCACTTGCCAAAGTAACTCCGGAAATTTGGAGAAAATGTATTAAGCACACATTAAAGATGCCCATGAGAAAGAGCAAATTATAGATGACGTTAGGCCTTTGATTTTTACTGTGAATACTACCAGCAATGAAAAGAATGATACTGAGATGTACAACGACAGTGATTTTTAACATTTGTGTATTTATGTGTGTAGTTTTAGTAATAAAGTGTTTATATACGTAATAAAATAGTAAACATCGTAAATATATTCTGTATATTAGCTAAACTGTTGTAATACTATGGAAGAATTTGAGTTTTTATAAATTATTATTTCATAAAATTTTAGTAACACTAAAGTGTTTTGTTATAAATCATGGAATTTTTGAATTAAGGCATAAGTACATTGTAATTAGGTACATTAATTTTTGTATTGTTCATTTTTACATAAATAGATGACACATATTTTAACTTTACTGATAACATATTTGTTTAAATGTAATTAAAATACATAAACATCGCTTTCCCTAAACATATTTTGATATCTACTGAAATTGTTTTAATACCGCAGGAAAACTTTCTATTCATACTAGTGAACTATTTTATCTTTATCTTGAACGCTACATTATAATTCTATTGCACTCTCTCTTTATATCTGCAAAAGCTGTGGCTGTTTTAAATAGGAAGTTCCAACTGCAGGTAAACATAAATAGTAAGACAGGGTACGAATGTCTATTTTACCTTCTTTAATTGTTTTAGACAGATAATCCTATATTCGTCATCTAAGAATAGACAAGACTTTACCCTTCAATTATTAAAAATCAACACAAAATTAACACCTTGATAAATGCAATCATTTTAAACATAAAATAATATAAATAAGTATTACATACTTACCGTAAACCACAAATAAAAAAAGATGATTGTTAAACAGAAATATAAAAGAGAAAAGGCCATGCAACCTCCATTTAATTTGTCTAAAAACAGAGTTACAACAATAACAAACCTTCATCTACATCTTCATCGGCAAGAATGTTATACTCAGGATCGTGTTCCTCATCTTCACAGGGTTTTATGATTTCATCCAATGGTCTAGTAAATTTTTTTAAAAAATCTCTCCAATCGTCATCGTCACAATCCATATCATACATATCCGTTGTAATATCAGGTGGAATAAAAGCCTCCTCGATCACTTCTAAAGGTGTAGAACTTAAACTTAACTTTGAACGAGTCCTTAACGCAATATTTGCTTCTTCAACTTCTTTCGTTTGAGTCGGAGGAATTTTAAAAATACCATCATCTGTCCATTGAACTTCAGTTGGAGAATCTGGTTTTGTTGCAGGAATGTGTGGTGAAACAGATCTAAGATCGGTTTCATTGTTACAAAAGCTATCACGATCATCTTCACTCTGAAAAAGTGATTTAATTTTTATTTTACTAATACACTTATATTACCTCCTCTTCTGCTGGCACATATTCATCACCGGAAGAATCTTCAGCTAGTTCATCCGCTATCAATTTTTGCACTTCTGATGATGGTTTCATCGGACTTAGCCATGGTAACGATGTAATAGGAGGTGTTTGATACAATTCTCTACAAGTATACAATTAAGATACTGCAATGTGAAATGTACACTTACTTTGCCTTTGCCCGAGTTAATTTAGGTTCGAATGGAATATTAGGTGATTCAGCTTCAGGATTTTCAGTTTGTCGTACCATTCCAATAACATGCTCATTACTTACAACTTGCTTTATAATACTCTTAACATTAACCGCAGATAAATTAATTTTAGCAGCTTTAGCATCTAGTTTTTCATCCAAGTCTTTTGCAACACTATCTACCATTTCAATTTCTGAACTGTTCAGATTTTTCACTGCCTTCATCTTCTTCTTTGGTTCGGGTTCAAAACTATCTAAATCAATATTCAATCCATCATCTGATAATTCGCCATCAGTTAAGCTATCCGGAGGAGTCTCCATCATGTTCAGTTAAGAAAATTAGAATGTCTTTTAATACGGACATAAATTAAGTCATATTATAATATTATCGATTATTTGTACATTGAGGTTACGAGGAGGTTACAAAATAAAATGAGTCCGTATGTATTAGTCATGCGCAAACAGTCAAAGTTCATTAGAACTAAATATATAAACAAACATTAGACTTTAGGTTTGTATTGAATTAAGGTTAATATGGATTTCTTAGTAATCAATCATTAAAGGTCTGTATTAGAATAGCGGCGTGAAAACCGGTCCCTTGCGCTTTGAGTGGGGCCGGTTTTTACGTGGACCCATCTTAATTTATTTTTAAGCATGTTTTTCTGTTTTTTAATTAACTTTAATAATTGTTGTTTACGTCTTCAAGCATCAACGAATGTTGCAACGTTTTATATAAAAGTTAAGCCTTAATTTTACACTAACATTGGTGTTTATTTTACTTAGAGGAGCACGGAGCAGAATGGCATACCTAACGTTTAGAATATCTTCCGTGCCAGAGCCATTTAAATTTTGAGTCCCAATTAAACACAAAACATTCTTCAATGTTTAATTATCAAATTGGAGAAGTTTAAAAATATAAAAAAAAAGTTTAGAATTTTTAGCGCATGTCAAAGAAAAAATGTCAAAATGACCGTTCTGCCCCAACATTGGGGCAGAATGGCACCTTTGAGGGGCAGAAAGGTTTATCCAAAAAGTAATATTAACCCATATATTCGTATTGTGTTTTAAAAAACCAAAGCTTAAATACACAACTTTAATATCAAAACTAAAAAGATACTTACTTACTTACTTACTTAACCTTCACGCCATTCCCTTGCGGGGTAGGCAAAACAATCCCTGCCTCTTATTTATTTTTCATTCACAATCTTTCTCCATGCTTTCCTATCTCCGCATACCTCCCTAGCTTCCGCAAGATTCATACATAGTCTCTGACATGCCCTTTTGTTTTTAAAACTTCTTATCTTTCTTTCCTTTATCATAGATTCTACTACATTCAGCCAAGTTTTACGCGGCCTACCAGACCCGGCCTTTCCCCTAACCTCACCCACATATATTTGTTTTGTTAATCTTGCGTTGTTCATTCTCTCAATGTGACCAAACCAACGTAATGTACAACTTTTATATCTATCCATCATAGTCTTTTCCTCACCACACTCCCTCATTATGCATTCATTTTTTATCTTGTCCCGTCTCGTTTTACCACATGCGCTTCTCAGGAATCTCATACCCACGGCATTTATTTTTCTTTTGTGCTTTTTTTGACATACCCATGTCTCACTTCCATACAGTACTGACGGGACGAATACGCCATTATAGATTGCTCGTTTCGCAGCTAGACTCATGCTTTCATTTCTCATTATCGTCCACATACTTCCAATCACTTTCCTTCCAGCATTGACCCTTCGTCCAATCTCGCTCTCAATTGTACCATCTGCAGTAAACATTCTACCGAGATATACCAGCTCGTCCACTTGCTCCACCATTTCATCTTGCAGAGTAAATACTCTACTCTCCTTTCCACCTTCCCGATTGAACACCACAATCTTAGTTTTGTTCACGTTTACCTTTAGGTCCATGCTCTCACAGACTGTATCAAACTTCCTCAGAGCAGTTTGCAGCTCATCCGCACTGTCACTTAATAAGACTGTGTCATCTGTATACACCAGGAGTCGTACATTTACGTCACCAACCATTACACCATTTGTATCGTTACATGCTTGTCTAAGACATTTATCCATGTATATTGAACAACCACGGTAACATCACACAGCCTTGTCGCACTCCTTGCTCAATATTAAAGTATTCACTCACACCTCCTCTCACCCTAACACATGCCCGACTACCGTTGTATACTGCCCTTATTCCATTTATTAGACCTTTATTTACGCCATATTCATTTAATATTTCCCACATCTTCTCTATTCACTCTGTCATATGCTTTCTCCAGATCTACAAACGCACAGTACAACTTCCTTTTACCTTTAAACACTTTTCGATCACCTGCTGGAGAGCAACCATCTGATCGACACATCCTCTCCCTGGCATGAAGCCACCTTGCACATCCCACATCTTAGATTGTGTAGTTTCTCGTACTCTATCAATCAGTATTCTTCCAAAACTTTACCAGGTACGCTGAGCAAGCTTATTCCTCTGTAGTTCTTACAATCACTCTTGTTCCCTTACCTTTATACAATGGTACAATGATCGCGCTCTTCCAATCACTCGGCACTTTTCCACACATAAGGCATACATTAAATAATTCACGCAATCTTCGTATAAGCTTTGCACCACCATACTTGAGCATTTCACCAGTGATTTCATCTACGCCTGCTCCCTTGCCGTTTCTCAACCTTCCTACCGTTTTCTACCTCATTTATTCCAATATCCTTCTCAGTTTCATTCATCATTTCTTCTATATTCTCCTTATTTAACCCTTCAGTCTTACTTTCCTCACTACTGTACAGCTTTCCGAAATATTCTTGCCAGCATTTCCTCACTTCACAATCGTCCCATACTATTTCGTTTCTATCATTCATCACTCCTGCAGCGTTCTGTTTTGGGCCACGTTTAGTATTTTTGACCCATTTCCAGAAGAGTTTTTTGTTTCCCTCAAAATCATTCTGCATTGTCTCTCCTTCTACAGCCATCACTTCCTCTTTACTTATCCTCACTGCCTCCTTCGCTTCTTTGTTTCTTAATCTGTACACCTCATACAATCGTTTCTTCTCAGTCTCATTTTTTGCAGCAATCATTGCCATGTACGCATCTTTTTTCTTACTTACTGCCTTTTTCACCGACTCATTCCACCAAGCACATTTTTTCTGTGTACCTACAATCACTCTTCCACATATTCGCACGGCACAATTGACAACAGAGTTTTTCAAGCTTATCCATGCACTCTCAACGTCAGCGTCTTTTATTTGTTCGTTCCACGCTGTTTCATTCACATTCAGCTCTTTATTCACAGCATCTACGTATTTCATTCTCGCACCACTATCCACTAGTTTGTCAACCCTAATTCTGGACGCTCGCACTACGTTTGCTTTCCTTCTCCACACCCACTTTTGCCCTAAACACACTCTCGATACAACCAAAAGTGGTCCGATCCACACTCCGCTCCGCGTATTACTTTTGTGTCTTTCACCAGGTTTCTAAGCCGTTCATCATACACTATCAAGTTTATCATACTTTTAGATTCACCTCTTTGCCATGTATACATATGCACATTTTTATGTTTAAACCACGTATTGGATACAAACAGATGTTCAGCAGGTATTCACCGTTCTCATTGATTATTTGGTCTCCGAACTTTCCTAGAACTCGTTCACTATGTTCTCTCTGTACACCCACCCATCCGTTCATATCCCCCAATATAATCACTCTTTCGTTTGGCTTACATACGTTCAACACGTTCTCTACCTCATTCCAGAAGTTCTCACGCTCCTGGTCTCTTTCTCCATTCACCGGTGCATAGCATGCAATAAGAAAAATTCTTCGAAACTCCACTTTCATTCTAACCCATATTACCCGGGGAGATACTAATTCGTACTGTTTAACACATCTTTTCGCTCTTTCACTTATGATCACCCCAACTCCTTTTGCACCATGCACTTCCGTCTCAACTCCTGACCATAGTGCCATGCTGCCATCCTCCATCTCCACAGCATCCTTTCCTTTGCGCTTTGTCTCCGATACACACAGAATATCAAGGTGTCTTTCGTACATTACATTCGCAATTTCAAATTCTTTACCATGCATACCTCTAACATTCCACGTACCGACTCGCCATTCATTCCTTGCACAGTCTTCAGCAACGGGGCCTGTCTGTTTCGACCTTGACCGCCCCTTGTAGCCAGGTCGATCCGAGGCAATTGTATTGTTTTCTTGAGTAATATCATAACGAGCAGACCGGTTACTGGCCAAATCGTGCCCCGGACGATGTAGCATTCCCTACTAACGGTATCGTCCTACTACCGGACAGTTATGTCTACTGTCACGACATAAAAGCTAGATATAAATAATAGATCGTATACTTACTGTATGAATCTCAAAATATACATACTAAAAAGATAAAAACATATTAAGCCATATTTGGTAATCTTAGCCTTATTTGCATAAGTCGCAGACAAGGACAATGTCATTGTCGTCACTTTCAATACCTGCACAAGAATTGTGGGCCCAATTTTTACAAATGGAGCATGCTATCCAACCCTCCGTTGATTTAGAGTAAAATTCGTTCCAGTAAACACATTCAGTATCATCATCATCAGTTTCACTGTCTGTCGAGGAATTTTCTTCTATGTCAACTTTTTTTTCTTTTTTTTGATCAACTTTATTCTTTTTTCCAGTTGCATCTAGTTTTATCTTCTTTTTTTGTTGAGGTAGGTGTGTAGATCCCCTTTCTGTTGGGCTACTCTCGATTCTTCTTTGAATTTGTTTTCTTTTCATTAACTCTTGTTTGGTAATGGTAACCTCTAATTCCTCCTTATATGGAGTTGAGGAGAGAATCGCCGTTTTGCCTCTTTTCCTAGAAATTCTTTTCGTGGTCTGAGCAATCTTTGGAACAGGCATAATATCTGTAGGAGACTTGCAATTAAAACTACTATTTTTGGCATCTTCAACATTATTAAGGGGTATCTCAATAATTATTTGGCCATTTTCAGAATTCGGAGCATCACCGGGACATTGGACTTTAGCACTTGAACAATGAGGTTGATCACTTGAACAATGGGTTGATCACTTGAACAATGGAGTTAATCATTCAACAAATTATCAATATTGTCAGGCAACGTATTTGTCTTCTCACTTTCAGCTGTAACGTGAACTGGAGTTATATCAGACGTTGCAGACGGCATATAGTCACAATCCTTAAACACAAATTCATCAACGGGCCATATTCCGGTTTTGCGAAAACCATTAATGGCGGTTTTCATGCTTGCTGCTTCTAGGTAGGCAGCTCCAAAAATTGTTGAAATCTGGTGTAACGTAATAACCTTAGAAGGATTAGTTCTCATCCATTTTCGTGTTTCGTGTACACAGTATGTGCTTAGTGGTTTTATGAAACTGACGTCTAGGGGTTGTAATGTATGCGAACAGTGGGGAGGTAAGCATAAAAGTACTATACCATTTTCACGAACCAGATTAATCAAAGCAAGACTCTTTGTGTGCGTCGAATGGCCGTCTAAAATGAGAAGAACCGGGTGATTTTCCTTGTTTGCATTTGAGAATTGTATAAACTGCTTGAACCAAATTAAAAATAACTCTGTTGTGATCCAATCCGAGTCACTTACTTTCACCATCGATCCAGGAGGTAATCCTATCTCAAATGAGGGCTGTCTTCTTTTCTGGGAAATATTAACATAGGCGGCATGAATGACCCTGCCACAGAAGCAAGAACCTCGACCTGACGTTTTCCTTTTAGAGCAAGAATTTTTGAATGACATTTTGGATTTACTTGGATTCCAATCTCATCACAATTGTAGGTACGATCCCCTGTTAACTTGTATTTATCTACAGTTTCAGTTAGAAGTTTAAAAAATAGGTCTACTGAAACGCGATTAAACCCCATGGCTCGAGCACCGGATGTAGCTTCTGGTTTTCGTAAGCTTAATGTTGGGTTAGAAATTTTCCCATCCAATCCGGTCCAGCCATTTGATTGATGACGTTGAACTTATGACAACACTTATTTTCCTCGGCTAGTTGAAACGCCAGTCGTCGAAAGTCAGTTAAAGTTAATCCAAATAATCTGGACTCCATAGTTTTTAAGTAATTTACAAGTTCCTGATCTACAGTAAAAACTTTTTAAAATTTTCCTTTGGTTTTGTCAATTTTAAAAGATTCTTTTTCCATTTTTTTCTTTAGAACATATCTTTTTAGCGTAGAACGAGGAACCAAATATTGTAGAGATGCTTTTTTTAACAACAGCAAGAACAGCATTCTCCATGTTATTGATATCCCATGTTTGGCGCTCGGTTTTTCTTACATATGTGCGAACCATCTGAAAAGAAATAATTGTCATGAGACATTTATACCTTTTCGAGAAAAAAAACCAATAAACATTATTTATTATATTATTATATTTTCCCAACCTAACAGTACATAAAATTATTACGGTGATTTTCCTAACTATTACTGGGGCGCAATGGCCTATTCTGGGGCGGAATGATACCCTGGTCCATTCTGCCCCGGTCCATTCCGCCCTAAACCTAACTTAAGAATTTTTTTCAAACTACACATTGTTATAATTTAAACAAAACGCAAAGAGGGCAACAAATTATTCCGTTACATCATATACAAAACAAAAAATATATAATAATACGTGTAAAGTGTTATTTGAGTACTTACGTTAGCATCAAATTTCGTAAAATATTACAAACACAGACACAAACCAACACGTCTGAAACTATCGCTTGACTGAAATGATTTACGCGCCAGTTTTTGTGATGACACGATATAGTAGGATCGTATCGGCGTTGCCAGCTTTATTTTTATTTCTTATGACGGGTGTAAACGATTTTAGAGGGGGTATGCCGTTGTGCCCCGGTATGCCATTCTGCCCCATGTTCCCCTAAGTACTGCAAAGTGGGGTTACTTGAATCACTTTTTAGATTTAATGATTAGTTACAGAAAAAGTAAAACATTTCAAATAATTTAAGTTGTTCATAATCTGTATAGAGGTTTATAAAACTAGTTTCAGTTATCAGCAAAACAAATTAAAAATCTAGAAAGATTTTTTAAAAAAATACGGAGTGTTCCAAGTTTCCTTCCATTCGGAAAACTTGGAACGAGTATGTACTTTTAATGTATATTCACAATTATAATCTAGATGGGCAACTTGGAACCAAGAAAATTCAAAAAATTAGTAATAGGATTATTCTAATTCATTTTATTGAAGTAAATAAAAAACAAAGATAGAAAAATACACATTTATTAACACAAGTAAGAAAAAAAAACATAAATTGCACGCTTTCTTTAAACAAAAAACTAATCCGTACAAAATCAGATTTTTAAAACTTATCCTAAAAAAATCTAAATATCAATAACACTCTTAAAATAAACTTTACATTCTCCCTTATTAGGATATTCTAAACACTTAATGATTTGATAATGTTCAACGTCCGCAATATGTTCTACATTTGGATAGGTAAAGATCGTTTTGGAGAGTCCTATTGGACGCAAAAATTTACAAACATATAGATTTCAGTCTTCAATTATTTCGGTCACTTCTATTGGAAATGCTACAAGTGAAAACCCACCAACCTCCACTCTAACATCTTGTTCTTGACTTTGACTTTGTGTGCCATTACCATTTTCATCGTCATTTTCAATATTCGCATTATCACTAGTTTCTTCTAAATCAAAACAGGTTTATAGACCAACTGAAGATTCTGAACCATGTAAAGATATTTCTGCTTCAGAAACAGAACTAGCAGAAGATTGGGAGTCATTCAGAAGTGTTTTCGAGTTAACTTCTTGAAATTTGATCGGAAACACTTTTCCGGCTTCTACTGTTAGTCTTGTCTTTTTCTTGATCTGTTGATGTTGAGCTTCATTTCCATATCGCATAGTTGTTTTATTAAAGCAGTAGCATGCACGAATCCTGATTTTATTATTTCTTCTTGATTATGTTCCATACCATCAAGTCTCTTTTAAGAGAGCTGGAAATTGAGCCTTTGGAATGGTTCCTGGGTGCGATTATTTCCACTTCAGTAATGTTTTCCTCCGTGCAGCTTTTAATGGCCGAAAGAAAGATACATCCAAAGGCTGACAAGGGTGTGTTGCGTTAGCAGACAAAAGGGTGAATTTAATGATGTGTTCTTGACATTTCTTGATAACATTTGGAGTAAGATGGCTGGAAAGGTCATAGCTTTGGGCCCTAGTCCTAAAGTTTTGAAATATGGGAGGATTACAGTCATAAACCAATCATCAATCACTTTTGCATCCAGCCAGCCTGATTTGGTTGGATTGTATCGTGCGTTCTTACGCCCACGTTCTCCCCAAGTGTCATATAAATGTTCAGCTTTATGTATAACGGATGAAGGTAATAATTTGCCACTAGCAGTACAAGCTATAACAATAGAAGTACTCATTTTCGACGTGTCTAAACACCGTTCTGCATGTTTCGACCCTTTTTTTACCAACATTTTAGAACGGCCAGGATCATCTGTTAAGTTACTTTCATCATAGTTTATAATGGCGTCTGGCCCAATACTCTCAAGTTCATTTTTTAAATTTTGAAAATATTCTGTAATCATTTCAAAAGACACTCGGGCTTGATTTCTTTTGATGTTTTCTCCAAAACGATTTGATAATTCTGGATGTCTTTCACGATAATGATACACCCAGTCCCTCCCAGGTTTGTCTTGTTTAAAGCGACTCTCTCTTCTACCACATTCCTCAAGATAACGATATATTACACATTGTAAATCTTGGGTCGTAAGAGGAAACCCCATGTAGCAGCCCCAAACAATCCTCCAAAATCAAATCCACCCCATATGTTGTTAGAACTGTCGGCCGGCCAACAGCTTTCATATTTTTATTGGCTACTTTTCGAGATAACGTAGCCAATGATATCTTGTATTTTTTGGAGGCCTATCGCATAGAAATAGTTTTACTTTTTATTCCTTTTACTGATGCCGCTAGACGTTCCGAAGAATACTTGGCATACGTTCTTCCTGCGGGATTTCTTTTATGGTGTCTTGCCATTTTTCTGTAACGAAATACTATATTTGGATCATAAAAAAAACATTCTGAAAACTTGGAACATTCTAAAAACATAGAACATGTGTTACATGTTTTCGTGCAATTTTGTCAAGTATGCACATTAGGAAATATATAAAAGTTTTGGCAACACAACTTGGAATTACGGACTGTTTCTCAATGATAATAAGTAAGATACATAACCTACAAAATATCATGCAAATTGACTAAACGTGAATAGATGTTTTAAGAGAAGTTTTTCAATGTTTGTTTTCTGTATTAACTTTACCTTTTAGTTTATGCTCGGTGAACACACAAGTGTGAAAATATTTATAACTTCATTTAACTGAGACTTCAAGCCCATGTATCTAGTAATCTGTACTTGTTCACATAACATAACAATTATACGCATTGTTGCCAGTTTTCTAAAAAAATGTAAACGTTGAAGTTTTGTTCCAAGCAAAAGGAAGGAAAGGGCCACGTATTTCATTCCCTCCCCAAGGGGGAGGACGAGCTGCTCGAGCTTCCCGAGCTCCTTCAGCCACAATCATGGATTCCCAGCATACATACATACATTACGCATATATGCATGGTGGGATTAAAGATGGGTGTGGTCAGGATAGGATCGGAAGGAACGGAGTTACGGTTCGGAGGGGGAAAATACTACTACCCCAACATTCGCTTAAGTAGACGCATATGGTGTGCATATACGAAGTGACCATGCCGCTACATGTGTTTGAGGAAAACCCCCTTCCAAGTTACCCCCCCGTTTCAAGTAACCCCACTTTACAGTACTTTTTTATTGTGCAGATTATTTTATATTGTAACTTTTATATATTCGAGCAGGATATATTTTTTGTACTTTAGGGACTAACGCATGTCGTTTAGTCCCTCCAAACCGGGACCAAAGTGGTTCATTTGATCCCTAGAGACTAAAGTGTATCCTAGCAACGCATAATCAATAAACGTCAAATTTGTCAAAATTGTATTCACTTATTGATATTTACATTGATGTTTACATTAGCACAATTGAGAATGTTAAATAATCGATTTGTTTCATCGACAGTATGCTGTACAACGCTGTTTGATGTAGAAGTACATGTGACAGCTTCAGAAATTAGGCTAAAAGCTTGTGTGGAAATGTTTTCAGAAGGTCCGAAAATTTGGGGTGCTTCCATGTCACCATGTCCAAAAATTTTGTCGGCGATGATTTTTTTATTATTTATGGAATTTTCAATTTACCCTTCGGCGACGGCTGCCGATTTTCATCCTGAATGCCTTTTTAAAACATCCACAGATGCACCAAAGTCAGCTAATAAAGAGGCGGATGTGTGTCGAAAAAAGTGTCCAGTGTATAATGATAAATCGGGTAGGTTTAAGAATGCTACTACTTTTTGGGGTAGTTTTCCAAATATATTTTTGGCGACTGGCTGGATAGTACATTGATTGTTCTGATAACAAACGTAAAATCTTGAATGAGAAGTCTGAGCCTTTCTTAAACCTATATACTTCCGGCAAAGTTCAGTGAAATTGACTCTATTTCGATCTGAATTTTTTACAGTAAAATACCTCTCTATTTTGTTCTGGGTATTTTTAATATTAATCAGAATTGAGTGACCCAAATCAGTTACACCGTTCACCATCAACTGAACTAACTCATTTCCTCTGCAGGCTCCTGCAACACTAAAAATAAGTGCTACCTAAAAATTATTAATTTATGAATATTGTCAAACTAATTTCTACTGCAATCACTAACTTTTATCATTAAGAACTGATTGTTTGGGGCTTCCAATAAAAATTTATCAACCTGGTCTACTGTTAGTCTTCGCTTTTTTCGGTTTATATCCTACATTTCATCTTTTCAGCAGCGCAGTCAATTTGTGAAATTTGCTGATATCCATATTATTTTTAACATTGAGCATGGTCTCCAGCATGGAATAATGGGCCCAAAGTGTTGAAGCAGAAAGAGATTTTTCCGTGAAAAACACAAGCTGAAATTTTCCACTTTTCGTTCACCACGCCATTTTACAAATATCCGATACTGCACTTTGTATATTTTCCTTGATTTTGTCGGCAAAATACCTTCTATCGCCTCTTCAGCTGCTTTCTTTAAGTTAAAATCTTCTATTTCGAAAATTGTTATCACGAAAATTGATGACGCTTACAATTTGTTTGTTTGTACCGCAGCTAAGTGACGTTTTTTTATTTCAAAACAAACTACTAAAATTCTTATGTTATATAAACGAATAAGTTCAAAGGTAAATGTGTAATTAAAAATTATTATTAATTTTATTAAATACATAAATAAAAAGTTTACCTCGAGAAGGATTTGAACCTACGACCTGTACTTTGCTAGAGTACCTTGAACCTTGATCGCGCAGTTTGTTAGCGCAGTACTCTAGCAAAGTACAGGTCGTAGGTTCAAATCCTACTCGAGGTAAACTTTTTATTTATGTATTTAATAAAATTAATAATAATTTTTAATTACATATTTACCTTTGAACTTATTTGTTCATAACAAAAACTTATAAGAATTTAATATTAGTCAAGTTGCTTTGGTATGTGTGAATCCTTGCGATATTGCAGGCTCACATTCCATTAATATAAGTAATTTGATTGTAATCTCATTATATTTAGAATTTACATCAGTTCTACATGCATAAAGACAAAATTTACATCGACTGGGGCTTGAACCTTGATGGCGCAGTTGCTTAGCGCGGTACTCTAGCAAAGTACAGGTCGTAGGTTCAAATCCTACTCGAGGTAAACTTTTTATTTATGTATTTAATAAAATTAATAATAATTTTTAAACTACTAAAATATTCACCTGATAGGTGCTTGTCAAATTGTGTGACACTGACACATCTACAGGTAATTTTAGTAATATTTTTTCCGAAAGTACAAAAATAGTATATATATATATATATATATATATATATATATATATATATATATATATATATATATATAATACTCCGGGACTAAAGTGATTAAATGGGTCACTTTAGTCCCGTGGTATATAATATACTATTATTTATTTACACATTTTTTTTACATAGTAAACTAAACATACTTTAATAACATCACTGCAATAATTTCCCTTGTTAATAAATTATGTTAATAAAAATTAATAAAGACCCGTTAAATTACACAAAGTTTTCAACCTATTTCTGTGAAATACCTTTTCATTATATCTGCAACTTGTTTGTCTGTAGATATTTGTTCAATTTTCAATTTTCCCGCCAAAATTTTTTCTAGTCGATGTGTTTTGTTCTGCGATGAAATTGTGGGTTTTGAGGTAACTGAAGTGCTGCTGAATTATCTACTTGCAATACAGGAACGGTTTCAAGTTTAAATTGTCCAACAAACAGTTTTGTTAAGCAAATAATTTCTTTAGTGCTTCATTAGTTGCGATTATTTCTGCTTCTATTGTGCTTTGTCGTTGACTTAACCAAGAAATTATTCCTCCAGCAAATAATAAAAGTCCTGAAGTACTTCTTCCTGTGTTTGAACAATCACCAGAATCAGACTCACTATAGCATATTAATTCTTTTGGTAATCCTGAATGATAAGTTATTCCAACTTCAATACTTCCTGCTAAATATCTAAACACCCTTTTCACCTTCATAACATCTTCTTGTGAAGGATTTTCAAGTTTTCTGGATAAATATCCAACACTGAATACTAGATCGGGTCTAGTTCCAACCATTAAGCACATTAACACACCTACTACTTTTCTGTAAAGAAAATCATTATTCAATACTTTCCCTGATTCATTATTTTTTATTTGATTTTTCTATTGGAGTTGAAACTAGTCTACAATCAGAGGTATAAGAGAGTATAAGAGGCTTGATTAATTTTCATTCCAGTTTCTATATTTATATAAATTTCTAATCCCAAAAATAAAAGGCTTCTTATGAAGTAATTTCAAAATTTTGTTTTGAATCTTCTTTAAAATTATTCAAATCTTCTCTCTTTGTAGCAGCAATTAATCCGTCATCAACATACAAAACTATCACCATCTTATTGTTTGTTGCAAGTTTTGTATATAAACACGGATCAACATCACTGTCTGTAAATCCTAATTTTCTTAGAAATTTGTCAATTCTTTTATACCAACAATGAGGTGTTTGTTTTAATCCAATCAGACTTTTTTTAACTTGCAAACTTTATTTTCTTCTTTAACACCTGGTTGTTTCATATAAATTACTTCTTCTAATTAACCATGTAGAAATGCCGTTAAAACATCAAACTGTTGTGAAAACATATTTTCACTAGCAGTTATGCTGGCTATTGAGCGTATAATAACTAACCTTGCTACTGGACTAAACGTATCCATGTAATCTACACCTTTACGTTGATTAAAACCTTTTACAACTAGTCTTGCTTTGAAATGGTCTATACTACCATCTGGATTTGTTTTGACTCGATAAACCCATTATTTACATTGCAAAGGTTTTTCTCCTTTTGGTAAAAGTACAACTTCCCAGGTGTCATTTCGTTTTAGTGTCTTTATTTCACTTGCCATAGCTTGCAGCCATTCGTCTTGTTCATTATTCTGCATTCCTTCTTCGTAATTTTGTGGAGTTGTAATAGATTGGAGTGCTTCTTCAGCATTTAAAACATATTCCCTTCTTCCTTTACCCATATTCTGTAACGTTCACCTCCACCATATCCAATCAAATAACCTTTTTCAGCTTTCTTGTCCATCTTTCTTCTGTTTTGAACTGGAATAAGTGCAAAACAGGTTGATGCTATTCTTGAATGACTTTTTACTAAACCATAACTCATATGGAGATTTTCCTTTTACTTATGATTTTCCTGTTCTATGCAAAATATAAATTGCATTACTCACTAATTCAGACCAAATAGATTTAGGAAAGTCGATTACAGAATTGGAATATTTGAAAGTTCTTGCCATTTCAACAATTGTTCTATTGTCGCAGTTGGTTAGCGCGGTACTCTAGCAAAGTACAGGTCGTAGGTTCAAAGCCTACTCGAGAAAAACTTTTTATTTGTGTATTTAATAAAATTAATAATAATTCTTAATTACATAGTTTTGAACTTATTCGTTCATAACAAAACTTATAATAATTTAATATTAGTCAAGTTGCTTTTCTAGAACGCTAAAATACTTACCGTCGTACTTATTCTTAGCAACTAATAAACTAAACTTACTGTCGTGGAAACAGACGAGGTAAACAACCAGATAGAACATAGTCGCGCAAAATATCTATCATTATCCGCTCTAAATTGAACATACGCCCTCTATGGGATATTCAACATACCAGGTTTTGTTCGTATTGTTTAACAATTAATAAGTTTTAATAATTAATGACAGTTAAACGTGTTTTCTAATTCTGTCACTTGTAAAATGTATTTTTACATTTATTTTAATCCATATCTTTGTAACGAAAGAATATAGCAACTTGTGATTTTCACCAATCTATACTTTTTCACGCTCTTTTTCATGAGTTAAAAATAATTATACCTTTACATTAAAAATTTTCGAGAAAATTCAAAAAATTTACATCTTTGTCACAAAACGCTATCTACCGACTAGGAAAAAAACTAAACCGACATATTAATATTTTGTTAGATGTACCGCCTCTCTCAAACGAAAAATCGATTGAATTAAAAAGAAGTTATGACTTTTTTCAAGTATTACCAATATCTCTTTCCCAAAACTGAGCGATGCGTGGTATCTCACATACAGCCGGCTTCCTTTATTAAAGGACCACCCAGTACAATTCATTTTAAATTTTTATATTAATTCCCATTCAGGTAGTGAGCTACGAGTTATCTATTAAATCATTGAATTATTAATTTATTATTAAGTTTCACATGATTGACTATTTCAACACACCGGTATACCTACGTTTCATGACTTAAATTATGTTTAATAAACATTTATGGGAGGTTTGTCCCCATAATAATCTTTACAAGTTTACACATTCTCAATTTTAAGGTTAGTCCTCATAATAATCTTCATACATTCACACGGATTCGATTGTGGAGTCAGTCCCCACAATATTTTTCACACGTTCGCACGGACTCAGTCCCCATAACCATGTTTTATACAACAAAGTCTGAAATTTGTTTGGTGTGTATCAAAAAAAGAGTAACACCATTTGAAAATGTAGAACATTCTTAGATTACCAGCTACACAGTTTTCAAGTCCCCAGAAGTTAGACACAGACACACACTCAGACGCAGACGATACAGACAAGAGACAGAGACACTGACACGGACACCGACACATTCACAGACTCAGACACAGACACAGACCCAGACACAGACACACACACACACACACACACACACACACATATATATATATATATATATATATATATATATATATATATATATATATATAGACACACACACACAACACACACACACACACACACACACACACACACACACACACACACACACACACACACACACACACACACACACACACTACCTGTGTCTGTCTGTTGTGTATGGTGATTTTAGCCACTGTTAGAGCATTTGTTAAATTGTCGGGAGCAGTTTTCTTCTGTAATCCACAATATATTTCTTCGCTTGCAATTTCAGTTGTTAACTTTTCTATTAAGGTTTTAACATATGTCCATAATTCGTCTGCTTTTTCAGAATTAATAATTATATGAGTAGATATACTACTGCACTTCTGGGCCACTTTTGATAATAATAATAATAATACACCTTCCCGCACAGATTGTGCACATCAAGATCAATGGTTTTCAAGGTCATCGTATACATTGCCTGCATCAAGGTATAATCGTCAAGGTCAAGGTAATTGAAGTAATTAGAAAAGTTACTAGACTGGTTTTCAAGGTCACTTGGGTCTTCTGTATGTCTACAGCAAGGTCAATGGTTTTTCAAGGTCATCGTAAACATTCCTCAAGGTCATCACAGGTTTTTCAAGGCCACGTTTCCTGCATCAGCCTTCAGGGCCGGAAAATGGTCAAAGTGATCAATCAATTCTCTGGCTGAGTGTCAATTTGGCATGAAATTTTCAAGGTCACGCCCCCATCAATTCCAGGAGGTTCATTGAGCTCTGTCACAAGCCCTGAGGTGTTATTACAATTTTCAAGGTTAGGGGTATTAAATAGACTTTTCAGGGTATGGGGGATTCCACTTTTCAGGGTCAAGGTCACCAATTATTGTCTGAGCCAAGTTATTTATTACAATTATTCTCAAGGTCACCCGCTGGGGTATCGTATTACAGATTATTCTCTGCTAATAGTCAAAGTTCGTTGACCTTTTCAATATTATCGGTTTCAAAGTCACGCCCCCCCCCAGCAAAGTTCATTGACCTCTGTGGCTCAGGTCAAAGATGGCTTTGCGTAGGATATTTCAAGCACCTCAAGGCCAAAGGTTATTCTTGTATTGACTAAATTGTAATAAAAGGATTATGATTACGTGGTCTCATACTACTATCCTAAACCACCAGGATGAGGTAGTTTTCCTAAGAACCAGATCCGGTTCCCAAAAACAGATAGCCGTTTCCCAAAACATGGGAGCCGTTTCCCAAAACAGATAGCTGTTTCGCAACACAGGTAACTGTTTCCCCCAATTTTAAGGTCACACCTATGGGAAAAGAACAAAGGCGTTCCATTGTTCTGGCCGAGTTAGGGTGATAATTCCTAAAAATAGATTGTTATCTAGATACCCCACCATTTCAGGCCCAATTCTGAGAAATCAACTTTCAAGAACAAAAGCGATCAATTGCTCAACCGACGCTTCAATGTCAAAGTTGTTTTGCAAAACACCATCATACACGTTGCCTACGTATATTCCTCATGGTCACACGGCAATTCTTGGCTGAGCTAAGGTGTTAACTCTTATAAATCAATTCTCAGGGGTATTAAGTGGACTTTTCAAGGCGTGGGGAATTCTACCTTTCAGGGTCACCCAAGCAATTCTTGGCTGAGTCAAGATGTTAATTCTCGAGGTCGGGGTATCGTACAGGTTGTCGTTGTCTATGCTAAAATGTGAGTCAAAGTTCTTGTATTGGCAAAATTGTAATAAAAAGATTATGCTTACAGTATGTGGATTCATAATACTACTGTCCTAAACCACCAGGATGAGGTAGTTTTCCTAAAACTCGGATCCACGGAATCCAGTTTCCAAAGACAGATATCCGTTTCCGAAAACAGGGGAGGCGTTTCCCAAAACAGATAGCTGTTTCGAAACACAGGTAACTGTTTCCCCCCATTTCAAGGTCACACCTCTGAGAAAAGAGCTGCATGGGGTATTCAAATAGACTTTTCAAGGTGCGGGGATTTTACTTTTCAGGGTTAGGTCACAAAACTGGTTGAGACCATATATCGGGAAGTCAGATTTAGCAGCATTCCTAATCAATGACGCCACGTGGCTTTCAATCAAGCAATTCTTGACTGGGTCAAGGTAATGTGTTAACCTCCGGGGGTGTCCCGATCTTACCCAACCTTCTCCGATTGAAAATTTTATTCTGACCGAGTCGGGGTCATAATTCCTAGAAATCTAAAAATAGATTGTTGACTAGGTCAACACCCAAAACGTATTGGTATCAATTTTCGCACATTGCATACGTATATTCCTCAAGGTATTGATTGTTCACGTCCAAGTAGTACATGGTTTTTCAAGGTTATGGTCATTGTGCACATAATCTATATCAAAGTATATGGTTTTTCAAGGTAATCTCATTGCCTGCGTCCAAGTACGTGGTCCTCTCGTACACCGTGTAAAGCATATTCTTCAAGGTCACCAAGCAATCCTTGGTCAAGTCGAGGTGCTAATTCTCAAGGTCAGAGGTATTAAATGGACTGCCAAGTTGTAGGTGTGGGGATTCTATTTCCAGGTAGAGGCCATGTGTCGGGAAATGTTCAAGGTCACCTGCAGGGAGTAGCAAGGTCACATGGCTTTCAAGCAGGTAATTCTTAGCTGACTCGAGGTGTTAATTCAGTTATTACAATCCTCAAGGTGGTCTGAAGGGTATTCCTAAAAATCAGTTCCTAATCAATAACCAATCAGTGACTTTTGAATAACTCTTAGAAGTTATTACAATTCCTACAAATCTATTCTCAAGGTCAAAGGTGTTATTTCCAGGTACCCCCACCATTTCCTGCTCAATCCTGACCAATCAATTTTCAAGGTCAGGGGAGTATTACAGTTGAGACATATTGTCGTCTATGCTAAAAGGTAGGTTAAATGGTTCTTGTATTGCCCAAATTGACTTATTCACGGTTACAATTTATTGGTGTCTTATTACAATCAGTTCGCGTGCAGATGTTGTTTATGCTAATAACCCTGGAGGTTAACACATTACCTTGACCCAGTCAAGAATTGCTTGATTGAAAGCCACGTGGCGTCATCGATTAGGAATGCTGCTAAATCTGACTTCCCGACATATGGTCTCAACCAGTTTTGTGACCTAACCCTGAAAAGTAGAATCCCCGCACCTTGAAAAATCTATTTCAATACCCCATGCAGCTCTTTTCTCAGAGGTGTGACCTTGAAATGGGGTGAAACAGTTACCTGTGTTGCGAAACAGCTACCTGTTTTAGGAAACGGCTCCTCTGTTTTGGGAAACCGATATCTGTCTTTGAGAACTAGATCCGATGGATCCGAGTCTTAGGAAAACTACCTCATCTTGGTGGTTTAGGACAGTAGTATTATGAATCCACATACTGTAAGCATAATCTTTTTATTACAATTTTGCCAATACAAGAACTTTGACTCACATTTTAGCAGAGACAATCACAACCTGTACGATACCCCGACCTCTAGAATTAACGTCTTGACTCAACCAAGAATTGCTTGGGTGACCCTGAAAGGTAGAATCCCCAAACCTTGAAAAGTCCACTTAATACCCCTGAGAATTGATTCATAAGAATTAACACCTTAGCTCAGCCAAGAATTGCTGTGTGACCTTGAGGAATATACGTAGGCAACGTGTATGATGGCGTTTTGCAAAACAACTTTGACCTTGAAGCGTCGGTCTGCAACTATGATCACTTTGTTCTTGAAAATTGATTTCCAGAATTGACTGAAATGGTGGGTACTGGATACAATCTATTTTAGGAATTATGACTCTAACTCAAATACATGGATCTTTGTTAGTTGAAAAGCTACATAGACTTTTGGGAAACGTCGGCTCACATGTATTTTGGATCGACCTTCTGTCTCTTGAACGAATTCGATTTCTTAGAAATATATCTGAAATGGTTTGGATAGTAGTACTAGGACTAATCATAATTTTATTAAATTATCATACCCTGAACTAACAGTTACCTGTGTTGAATACTAGCTATCATGTTTTGGGACAACGGTCCAATGAATTTGTGGCTGCTGAAACGACTATCTGTCTTTGGAAACCGATCATCGTGTTGACTTAGGACAATAATCTGTACCTCATCACTGGTGGTCTTGAGATAATTGTATATGAGGCTCAGACGTAATCATAATCCTTTGATGAAATTAGGATCAATACGAAAACTTTGAATAACTTTGACCTTCAGGTGCTTGAAATAATCCTACTGCAAACATTTTGACCTAAGTACAGAGGTCAATGAACTGAATTGATGGGGCGTGACCTTGAAATCCGATAACCTTGAAATCAGATAGAACTTTGACTATGTACCTTGACAATATATCTGGTGAATACTGATACCAGGGACGTGATCTTGAGAATAACTTGTATTTGAGTAGCATGTGATCACCTTGAGGCAATATATGGACAAGTAATGTGGTGACCTAAACATTGACCTCTGAGAGAAGATGATCGCCCATGACCTTGAAAACAGTCGACTTTCTAGTACTTAAATACCTTGACCTTGAGGAATTGTATACCTTGATGCAGGTAATTGAACGATGACCTTCAATGAACCCCTTGATATTGATGTGCAAAATCTGACGTGAAGTGTGATTATTATTATTATCCTATCAAATTGACACTCGAAGTCAGTAGAATTGATTGTACCTTGATCATGTAATGCCTGGCTTGCAATATATGATGGCAAAGGGACGTATTGGTATCCCTGAACCTGTATTTTGAGGTAAAAATTATCGCCAGTTGATCTGAAAAGTGCAGGTACTTCACCGATGACTCTAAAACGTTAGCTGTTATAAATATGTCAGGATTCCCAATATTGAAATCCATTTCTCGTACTTTTTAAAGTTTATTCATAAAATGCTCTAATGATCCTTTGTATGGAATATACTTAGATTATGCTTGGTATTGTGAGTATTGCCTCTGAAATTGTACCAGTTATTTCGGATGTCGCGTATATCTGTAGTAATTGTGTATTACAGTTATTATTCAAATTATAATTTTATATTTTGGAAGTGTACGATTAGTACTTTTCCTTGTGTAGATGTTTGGGTATTTAGTTTTGACAGAAACAGTGTGTTAATCACGCAAGTATTGCGACACATAAAATCCTGTATAGCTTTATAACCAATAATTGACCAATAACTGTCAAACAAGGGCAGTCTGCGTTCTTTAATTAATGTAGAGCTAGTCGTAAGGATGCTCTGTATATCCTGATGTCGTACTGGGAAATTATCCACTTTTATGTTGGTGATGTTAATTGCTTCTGCGAGTGATACCATGTATTACATGTATGTCCGATGCATGTAAAATTTTCTGTGTATCACAAAGAACCATTGCCACCCAACTTCATGTTTGTTACATTGTTTTATTATAAGTCATTAACACTTTCCAGTTTTGAGTTTCGAACCGTAGTAGTGTTTTAGAACTGTAAGAGCTCTAAACGAAAGCAATTTTGACGACAAATGAGTTAAACCCAATCACCCTAGTTTAACTGGTAGGCACAGGTCTTTTTCTTTGCACCAGTGCTTTGCAGTCCACAAAAAATTAACGAACAGCTTTTACAACTCCTCTACTTGATCATATTTCATTGCCAAAACCTGGAAAGAGTACCATAACTTTGGTGCAGTGCTTGGTTGATTATTTTTCTTTTATCAAGCATAGAAAGGGATAGCGATCTTTGTTTCCACATTTCCAAGGCACTGCTTAATTTTAATTTAAGTTTCCTGAATGCAAAATCAGCGTCATTTTCATGGTGTTCCGAAAACCTGATGCCAAGGGTCTTGATATGTTTTTTGTCCATTGATATCATATGGGCCGCTCTACCTTATTCTTCCATTTACCCGTCCAGTAACCAACAGTTTTTTCAGTGTTTAAATTGGAATCAGATTATTGCGAAAAAATGATGTAATCGGTACTCAGAACTTAAAATTTTTATCGTTAGACACAAAAATAGATATACCGTCTGCGTATGCGCTCACCACTATCTTTGTATCGTCATCCAACGTTATACCTCTAATTGTTTGTCTACATAAGCTCCAAAAAGGTACAAGTGTAAGGGAATATAGGAAACTGGATAATGGACAAACTTGCTTTTTATTCTATTTCACTGTGTTTTATATATAAAGTTTTGATAATGTTAATAAAAAAAATCACTTAGGTTGCCTCTTTCAAGGATATAGAAAAGATATTCGTGGGAAATGTAATCGAGCGCAACTTTCTGGTCAAGTTTGACAATTCTAAGGGACTATTTGCGTTATTCACACAGTAAATTATGTCTGGATGGAGATGAAGTGAGTCATAAATTGATCTACCAGGAATTCGGCAGGTTTGATCGGGATTTACTATATCGTTAATTCTGCTGAAAGTCTACATGGCGGAGCTTTAGCTAATATCTTATAGTCGGTCGTTAAATTAGAAACGGGTCTCCAATTGTCCATAATAGTTCAATCTCCCTTTTCCTTAATAAGATTGACAACCGCTTTGGACATAGTTTTTGACAATTTCCCTAATGTTAAAGCTTCCATAATTACTTTATGATATAAAGGCCCGATTTTGTTCCAGAAAACTATGTAAAAATTGGCAGTCAAATCATCGATTGCAGGTGTACTTCTCCTGTTTAATTTAGATCCAAACTGAAGTCTTTTATTGTAAAAAGCTGATCCAACATATTTTTAGTCTGTAACGACAGTTTCTTCAAACCCTTAAATAGTAAAGTGTTGTTTTACTATTGAACTTAGCAACAGTGGGTTGGTTACAAGCTTGCCACCGTGGTTTAACTTTGTACCAATCTTTAGTGTTAATAATGGTTTGTTTGGCATCTGAAAAATTATTGCGCATTTCACCGTGATTGTTTACACATACACATTGTTTTTGCAGAAATTTTAGCTCTATTAACTCGTTATTCTTCTTTACAGAATACGATGGTATCTTAAATTCATTTGTAGATTTTCCCACCATGTCAATAAGTTAGTATTCACGTCCACTACAAGAGTTCTAAGAATTTGTTGATAATTTGAACAAAATCGTTATATACTGCCCTTATTCCGTTTATTATACCTTTACTTTCTCACAGTTTCTCCCTATTCACTCTGTCATATGCTTTCGATTACCTGCTGGAGAGTAACCATCTGATCAACACATCCTCTCCCTGGCATGAAGCAACCCTGCACCTCCCAAATCTTAGCTTGTGTAGTTTCTCCTACTCAATCAATCAGTACCCTTCCAAATACTTTACCAGGTACACTGAGCACACTTATTCCTCAGTAGTTCTTGCCATCACTCTTGCTCCCCTTACCCTTCTTCAGAGGTATAATGATCGCGCTCTTATAATCACTCGACACTTTTCCACACTTAAGGTATACGTTGAATAATTCACACAATCTTCATATAAGCTTTGCACCTCAATACATTAGCATTTCACCAGTAATTTCATCCACGCCTGCTCCTTTGCCATTTTTCAACCTTCCTACCGTTTTCTCTGCCTCATTTAACCCAATATCCTTCTCAGTTTCATTCACCATTCCTTCTACATTCTCCTTATTTAACTCTTCAGTCTTACTTTCCTCACTACTGTACAACGTTCCGAAATATTCTTGCCAGCATTTCCTCACTTCACAATCGTCCCATACTATTTCGTTCCTCGTATTCATCACTCCGGCAACATTCTGTTTCGGGCCACGTTTTGTATTTTTGGCCCATTTCCAGGAGATTTTTGTTTCCCTCAAAATCATTCTGTATTTTCTCTCCTTCCACAGCCATCACTTCCTCTTTACTTATTCTCACTACCTCCTTCGCTTCTTCGTTTCTTAATCTGTACACCCCACACAATCTCTTTTCCTCAGTCTTATTTTTAGCAGCAATCATTGCCATATACGCATATTTTTTCTTACATACTGCCTTTTTTACCGGTTCATTACACCAAGCACATTTTTTCTGTCTACCTGTAGTCGCTGTTCCACATACCTGCACGGCACAATTGACAGCACAGTCTTTCAAGCTTATCCATGCACTTTCAACGTCATTGCCTTTTATTGGTTCGTTCCACACATCGTATTTCATTCTCGCGCCATTATCTACTAGTTTATCTACTCTAATTGTGGACGTTCACACTACGTTTGCTTTTCTTCTCCAGGCCCACTTTTGCCCACTCGATACAACCGAAAAGTGGTCCTCACTCCGATCCGCGCATTAAGTTTGTATCTCTCGCCCGGTTTCTAAGTCGTTCATCATTCACTATCAAGTCAATCATGCTTTTAGATTCACCTGTTTGCGACGTATACATATGCATATTTTTATCTTTAAACCACGTATTAGACACCAACAGGTTTCTCTCCACACAGATGTTCACCATTCTCGTTGACTCTTTGGTCGCCGAACTTTCCTAGAACGCGTTGAGTATGCCTCTCTGTACACCCACCCATCCATTCATCCCAATATCATCACTCTTTCATGTGGCTTACATACGTTTTCTACATCATTCATTCCAAAAGTTCACACTCTTGGTCTTTTTCTTAATTCCCCAGTGAATAGCTTGCAATGAAAAAAATATATAAATATATAAAACATATTTAAATTAGATTGTTCGCTACGTGATTCTTGATTCTCGCGTTACTTAGCGGTCTTGCTATTATTTATTTGCGACCAAGTGCTACAGCACAGTAACCTAGATGTTTTTAGTTTATTGAAAATAAACCTGTAAAAGCACTTATTTCATCGAAGAGGACTCAGAACAAACATTTTATGTGAAAGACATCCCTTAATTTTCGACCAAAATTTTTCGCAACAATTTCTAAGTACCCTGTATTTAATCTGCATATTACTACGATATGAGTAAATTTTCCTGAAGAAATAAGGTTTCTAAATAAGCGAGAAGTGAAAAATTATATTCATTCTGTTGTGACCAAATTGAGAAAAGTTTGTAACTTGTGGTATGTGCTACACTTGTGACCAGCGACTTGTGACGATGATCCCACTTATGGAAATTCGTTTCCTCAAGCTATGATTTCACATAAATTTTATTAAATGGCATGTCTATTTTTGTTTTATTTTTATTGAAGTCTTTATATATAATGCAGGAGGTCGGAATTAAGTACATAGGGCAAACCAACCAATGTGTCAACATACGCAGATAAGAACATCGTAACGAAATACTGCAGAATCTGGCAACCTCTTCACTTGCCCAACATGTACAGGAGACAGCACACAAAATAGACTTCGATAACGTCAAGATGCTAGATATCAGTCTGGTTCGAATCGCAAGAAGTAAAGTATGGATCACCTAAAGATGGCTGATGTAATTCATCCGAAACATCGTGATGGAAAAGATGGTTTGATTAACTTAATATATAATCAGGGGAAATTTATGTGGTTTTTTGGATGTTTGCTTAAAAAAATATACAAAACTTTTAACATTTTTATTAAAATCTGCTCCAACTTTTAATCCTGTTAGGTCAAAATGTACATTAAGTAATGTTTATTAGTAATGAATAAAATTATCAAAAAAAAAGTACACAAATTAGTAAAATTGAAATTTAACTAATTTGTGCATATTTATAATGTATTTGGTTTACAGTGACTAGTAGTTGTATATAATTATAATATTAAAATAATTATTAATAAATGCAATATGATCTTCACATAATTAATATATCATTCGCATTCAGTCTTATACAATAATAATAACGAATGTCACATTTACACTTTTTACATCTTTTAATTTAACATGCGCTACATGCTTAAATTTTTATAATACTCGCATAAATCTAAGTCTTTGTTCATTTGGTACATTATGTTATTTGTTATAGTACAGATCTTCGCTCAATCAATTAACTGCTTATAAGAGATTATTAATGGAAAACGTTAAATCTCAAATCAGAGCAGCAGTTACTTGATCGGCGAAGGTAACCCTTTTCTAGCTAGGTTGAGGCGGTACTAAAGGTGGTTGTTGGTGAAGAGCACTGATTGGACGATTATTAGGAGCTTGTAAATGTCTCGTCTCACATGCTTCACCATGTAAAACTTCTAAATACTCCCTAATTAAAGTTGCAATTTGGAAAGCTTGAGATGTTGTAAGAATAACCTTACTTTGTTTTCGCTCACTTCCTGTTATTATCATGAGACAATTTAGAGCGGGAGCAAAACTTAAAATGCTCGAGTATTCATAGGTGCACAAACTGTTACGTGATCTATGTTCTAATAAGTGAAGACCATTTTGGTCAACTGCTAACCAAAGAACTCTAGGCCAGTTTGATGTAAACGATTGCTGAAATTTGTATTATTCAGAAGGAATATTGTAGATTATGAAATATCTTACCATAACATCGAAAATAGTTGCTTTGTGTAAAGGCCAACTTTGGATCAAATTCAAAAATGCTTGTTTTGCTTCTGAAGGTGTCATACCACGTAAGGATTGATGATGCATTATTACACCTTCTTGAGGAATTGATGGTACAAGTCTCGGGGGTAAGCAGTGGCTTGCAATAGGCCGATAATCAGGTACTAGATCTGTGCAATCTCCTAATTCTAATTGCGCTTGCAGGGCAGTTAACATCATCTAAGAAAAGAAAATTCAATTACATTACATTGTAGTGTACGAAATGAGAAAAATGAGATTTGACACAATTCTATTAAATGCACATTAGTTTTTCTAGAAAGATCAGTTAATTAACATATTCTAAATTTACTTATTTTTAAGTTATAATTAACATGGAATGTATCACAGATATGCAATCAATACATAATTATATCATAGTTCATAAAAAACATATTCAATTTAATTATAGAAAGTGACAAATTTATGTCTGACAAAATTTTACAAAAGTAACACAACAAACTAACCGCTTCTTTATCAGTAATAGGAAATCTATCAGCACGAAGGTCATGTAAAACTTGATGGTAAAGCAATTCCTTTTCAACCGGATCTGATAAATTAAGAAAACTATCTAAGAAAAGATGCTTCTTAAAAAGGAAGAAATGGTATTGAGGTCTTGCACGTTTTGCTGTTCCTGTATTATTAACGACATTAGCTGCTGTTGCCATTCTATACCGCTCCCATTTAGCCATAACATCTGCTACTTTTTCTTCGGAAGACAAACTTCTTTCAGTACTACCTAATACCTCATAAATCGCATAACCTAAAAACACACATTACATGATACATTGGATAAAAAAATAATTTTACCTTTTGCTTCTGATTTTAACCCAACTTTATCTCTAACGATTTCCAGTACATCACGTGCTGTTGCAGAAGGATGAAATTCGACAGAATGATACTGACCATCCATGAAATGAAACCTTGCATAAACTGGGCGCCTATTAATCGTGCAAATTATCTCTTCCCGTGATGGTGCCCATTGTCGTCTTCGAGTACCCTGTGTTTTCGACAAACACTTTTCAGCAAATCGAGCATATTTGCCTTCCTCCGTGACATAATCGGAACTACATCTCTTTAAATGTGCGATTAAGTATCTACGAATTGTTTTGCTAGGCGGAAGTACAACTGAGCAAGCAAGTGACAGTAAAGCCCAATGCCGTAAATTTACTCTCGAATTAGGATCCGGATGATCAGTTGTTTGCTTTATTAATAATAAATACAATTCACAAAGAAGCGACTCCTTTCTCATGCAACGTTCCAAGATTGATTGTAATAGTGTTACATGCTCATCTTCAGCTCTTCGAATGACCTCACCTTAAATTATAACGCAGTTAGATCACAATGAACAAAAAATTACTTCTTACCATTCTGCCCTAAACCTGCATAAGTAAGTATGACTTGGAAAACTTGCAGCATGATTTGTTCTTCTGCTTCAGGAATTCGACTAATACTTTGGGTAAGCGGTTGTCGACTAAATGCCCAGAAAGCGTAATGAAAACCTTTGTAAGTTTCTCCAGAATCTCCTCCATGCTCCTGGCGTAGTTTATCTAACTTATGCTTACTCAGCCTTCTAAGCGTGTTACGTATAAAGTTACTTGCTGCATCTGTTGGTTTGCGCAAGATATCATTATCAACCAGCGTCCTCCTGCAGTTTACTAAATTGTGATATAACCGAATACGATCTTCATTAGTAATACTCTTAAGTTTTTTAGGCGGAGAATCGTTTTCTGTAATCCAACCTGCGAGATTTAGGCAATAGCTGGCAATAAGCGAGCCAATTTCATTCTTCTGCGTCGTTTCAAATACAAAACATTTGTGATTACTCTCATTTAAATGTCTTTGTAAAGTAATTGTAATAAAGCTATCACTCGGGTCGATTAGTATGCTTTCTACTTCCTGATATCGATACTCATTTAGCACAAATTTATCATCGGGTTTAATAAGCATAATCCCTTCATTACTAATACCTAATATTAAAGAATTACCGTATGACCAATAACCACGGTAAGTAACCGGAAACATAGTGGTACCGTATAGTGGATATTGCATTACGCAGGAAAGGTATAATGCTTTGGCCGTTAATTCTGAGCGTCCTGCTCCATATTGAATGTGTGCTTGAGCTAAAATAGGCACCCAAACGTCATCACCACGAGTTCGACTTATTCTATAAGGTAAGAATGTATCAATATCAGTATAATACTCTAATTTGTTATTGTCTTTCGGATTGCCTAACGCTACTTGTGCTTGTAGACCTGCTAATTGTAGAGCCACCTTTTCAGTCACTGGAAAATCGTCACTCTGCAAAAATAAATGCAGCCTAATTAGAAAAACTTTATTTCAAATTACAAGTTAAGGTAAAGAAAGGAGAAAACTCCTAATTATTGTCAATCCTTACTATTCATTTAATTTAACCGAATTTTCTGCCAAATCTTTTTCCTTAACAACATTCTACGATATCGTTCTAAAACATCCGAATCCGTAGTTTCTTTTTTATGAGACGAACTATTCTTAATCGTTTGTCCATTAAAATTACTACTACCCCTCTTCCAGTCATAATGGCAACTATACTCTGATGCATACCGTAAAGCATCATCAGCAATTTGGTTTAAATCCTGAATATTCTCTGAAAGTTTCTTACTCTCGTCCATTAATGTCTCTATTAGTTGGTTATTGCAAGTAATCATTCTTTCTATTCTTTCCATAGAATACGTAAAATTGATTAAATAATTTTTCTCTATATCTCTTTTTTTTAATCTTTTATTTTTGTATATATGTTAAAATAGTTTTGACAAAAAATTTGGTAATTGAAAATGACAGTAATAACTGCTGCCTGTAAGTTTTGAAAGTTTATTTTCAGCTTGTTAACCTCAATTAAGAATTCCGTTGTTTCGCAGTTACACAATAGAGGGTGTGTGGTAAGCGTAACAAATGAAAATCGTCAATAAGCACGAATTTAACCTAACAATCTGCCCTAGTTTTGTGGCGCTAAAAGCGAATATATTTTGTCCCCAACCAAAATTTTCTGCAAGTCAAGCTTCAGTACCGAAAAGTATTATAAACTGGTTTTTTGCAACAAGTTCGTTCTTTGCCCTAAGAAAACGGAAATGTAAATGGTATACAATATCCACCATTATTTTAATTAAATATGAAATCGGCTAACCTTAGAAATTATAGCAATTTATTCAGCTCCAGTGAAATACATTTCGCTACTGACACGTTATGTGTTAAATAAAGCCTCAACTGTCACTACAATTTAGTGCATAGAATATATTGAAAACAGTGTGTCAACATTAAAACCCATATGTGTATCTAAGCCCTAGTGTTTATTAATTCAGGCAAGCAACGGATGTTAATCCGTAACCAGTGTTGTTACCGCGCCTAATAGTATATTACATAATAAGGGTGGTAAGTAGCGTATTACGCACGAGTGTATTATTACGATCACGAGCGAGCGAAGCGACTCAGAACAGGTAATAGGCATTACCACCCTAGTTGTGTTCTATGCTTTTCTTACTCCTAAAGAGTATAAAAACAGTGACGTATGAGTAATACGTAACTACAACTCATTAAGATTCTTATGTTACCACGTTGGAAGTTCGAAAAATTCGAACTACAATAAACAGAACTAGTTGATGCCACTGGTTTTATTAGTTATCTTGAAATTAAACAAATTAACCTCACTTTTTGTATGGTTAACGATGGAATGAAATTTTATTTTATTAACAGAAGTTATTACTCTAAAGTAATAATAAATGTAAATGTACTGCAAACTGTTATTTAAAGGTGGTATATATTTTTGTATTTCAAACTTGAAATTTATTGAAAGATTTTTCTGTTTATAATGATGGAGTATTTAACATTGAAGTAAATGGCTTAAATCTTACACTAGGGCTTAGATACACATATGAGTTTTAATGTTGACACACTGCTTTCAATATATTCTATGCACTAAATTGTAGTGACAGTTGAGGCTTTATTTAACACAGAATTGTCAATTCAACTTTCTGCTACATTTTATGACTTCGTGCTATTTAATTCAACATATTACCACTTGCATCGATTAAAATGGTGGTGGAAGTAATACCACAAGTTAAAATAACCTAAATGTAATGATTATCTCGTTACATTACAGTTAAAAATATGTTCAATGTCTTCTGTAATAAATAGTGAATATCGTTACCACCTCATTTATGAAATTATTAACATATAGTTTTATTTCAATTAATATAACAAAAAGTTACAGAACCAATGTATAATGAATGATATTATTATAAGTAATTAATGCACCAAAAGTAGGTAGATTCATATTTTCAAAATAACAAGGTCAGAAGCTGCATTATATTCAATATCTGGTTTAAACTTTATACATGAACATTGATGCAACATATTGCTATTAAATAATTTCCAAAGTTATATCTAATAACTGATCCTTTACGTACTAAATAAACATGCCTTCAACTGCAATGAAAAGCGTATAGTGCATTATTAAATATAATATATTTCTTTTTTTTTTTGTTACAAGCTTTGTTATGAACGAATAAATTGAAAGTAAATATGTAATTAAAAATTATTACTAATTTTATTAAATACATAAATAAAAAGTTTACCTCGAGTAGGATTTGAACCTACGACCTGTACTTTGCTAGAGTACCGCGCTAACCAACTGTGCTATCAAGATTCAAGCGTTGCAAATTTTATCTTTATATATGTAGAACTGATGTAAATTCTAAATATAATTATTTATGTATTTAATAAAATTAGTAATAATTTTTAATAATACATTTCTCTTTTATATTTGAGAGACAATTGGCAAATTGTACAAACTATCATTAAGTCACTAAAATTATTCATCTACTAAATGTAGAATCTATCAAATAATCTCTTGCACCATCGATAAACTGTATTTCCGATGGTATTTCGTTACGTCCTTCACTTCTCTCAAGTGAAAATTATAATTTAATGGAATGACAATATATTCTTACATGGTGCTTAAAAATTTCTTTAAATAACATTATCAATACATGGTTACCTACATTCACATTTAAAAACACCAAGATTAATAGAACAAATGGGCTTGAGCTCCTAATTAAGTGCAGTGACTACAACCAATATAGTGCATATGTGCTCTATAGATATACTTCAAAACTACATTAAGAAGTGTATCCATTTTACAGAATGTTAATCGTTACCATACAATTCATAGAGAAATTAATTTTAATTTCTCTATGATACAATTATATGTAATAAATTTTTGGGATTAAAATTCATATCAAAACAATACATTGAGGTTAAGTTAGTGACTTTAAACTACTTCAGGGTAACCAAATTAACCATTTTTAATTTTCCTTTAACTGTTACATAATATATATATATATATATATATATATATATATATATATATATATATATAAAGGTATGGAAACACATTATTGTAGACGCGGCTAAACGGAGATATTGGTTTTAGTCTCAAGTGAAGTTGTAACGAATCTTTTACGTTCTTCGTTCATTTAGTTGTAAAATATAAAAAAGAGTTTTTAATTATTAATGAATTATAAGTATGTGGTAGGCAACTTAATTTGCATTTTGGTGCAACTTAAGTGCATATTTTCTTAGGGGTTTATATTCCATATCTTTGACTTAATTTGTTGCGCAACTCTTTTTGCGCAACTCTTTTCGCGCACCGCTATATCATCTGACATCCTAAGCGTCCTTTTCTTCATTTTCTTGATGTATTCTGTGTATACAGGAAGCCATTGATTTAATGGCAAGGTACATTTAATTCGTATTATATTAAAATTTAAAACATTTGTTCTTTGCAGGCACTTTTACTACTCTTACACTTTTAGAACTTTTACATTTTTACCACTTTTGGTATTTTCGATGCTTATGATTGCAATTTTGCACTTAAGGCAGATCTAAATTTAGATCACATTTTTTTTATTTGAACTTTCGAGAGAATGCAATAAACATTGGATTATTCAAATTTCATGAAGATAAATTTATAAGAAGTAAAATTCAACTTTGGTATGGTTTACAAAGTACAGCATTGTTATTACGACATATTGCGCAATATTGGTGCAATCACCTTTGGTTTACATTTCCGTATTTGTTTAGATACCAGATGTTATCAAAAAGTTGTGTACAAAAAATTTTCGGACAGGTATTTATATCCATAATTTAGTAATTTAAGGCTATTACAACTAGTTTTTAAGGTATATTTTATATAATTCTAAATTTAAATATTTAATAAACATAGTTTGTATATTTTTTATTTTGACATTGTAGTGAATTTTTTATTGTATACTCGGTTTAGTTATTCCGAGCATAATTAAAAAAATAACTTGGCCTCCGAAATAATTTTTATTATTGTTACATTGCAGTTACTATATTGATGTTAAGTGGAAATAACCAAGCAGAAATTTGTGGTAATTAAGCAAATCAACAAAAGATTGAACGGGCCTGCTTTAATCTACCGACTGGGACAACGGCATTATCTTTATTGAGTATTTTGGATCCCTGGTTAGTTTAACGATTTGTTTGGAGAACATTATCACGTATTTATTTATTATTAAATTATTTAGATACATTATTTATAAAGTTAGCGCGGATGTGATTGTGAAAGTAGTCAGCTATCGTGTTTCATTTTGTATTGTTTGTGACAAATTGTTTAATAACAAGAGTAACCCAAATACAAAATCGGTACACTGCGTGGAGGAATTAAAAGAAAATATTGGGAAACATCCAAGTGTACCCTGTGGCATATGCAAGAGAACATTTTTTGATAAAAGTACATTGAAAAGCATGTGAAATATTCTCATAATTTGAGCACGAGAACACCTGTTACTGAAGATTTTGTAATAAATAAGTGCCTGGAATGCAATTTACCTTTTAAATGTCAAAGCACTCTACTTGAACATCTTGTCTTGGTTCATAACTTAGAAAATGAAATTTATGAAGAACATTTTGCAACATTGAGCGGTATGAAAAAATTAAAAATGTTCTAATTTGATTAATTTATTTGCATTTTCAGAATTTCATTTGTGGCTGAAAAGTATTGAGGAGGAAAATAACGTTGAATATATTCGTAAAACTGGAAAATATGTGGAAAAAACATGTACGACGTATTATTATGAATGCAGTCGCTCAGGTGAATATATTTATAGAAAAAAGAGCATTTTAACAATCTTCAGGAAAGATTCCACCCAGTATTTGTAATAGAAACGTTCACAAAAATGGCAGGGATCCAAAAAAAAACTTGATGTGTACTAGTCATATAGTCCTCAAAGTTGATAATATTACAAATGCTGTTAAAATGAAATATTCAAAAACACATTATGGGCATGACATGCAAACTCCAACATGTGTGAATTCCTGAAAATGCGAGAAAAAATATTGCTGGAAAACTTTTGCTAGGTGTATCTGTGCCTAAGATTATAGATTCAATAAGAGATAGTATATCAGATCCCTTGCATCGTATCGATTTAACCACCAAGAAAGATTTTAAAATAGATGTTGTTGGTGGTGTAAGGCACTTTGGACGTTGCAACAAGTGTGGCACTTTGGGTGAAGGAATGTGCAAGCGATAAACAATAATCCAGTTAAATTTTACAAGCCCCAGGGCAGAGAAGATTCTAAGTACCAGTTAAAGCCATCAAAATTATTTTATCCACATTTTATCTTTTGCCTATTTCTTATTCTATGGGTATTCATTTTAAAAACTGATGGGATCGCCTGGACTATAGAGATAGCAGCAATGATGACAGGACAACAATTTAGTTTAAATAATCAGTCGATTGTAACATGTACAATGTGAATGCATGTATCTCTTATCCCCAAAAATAAGTAACAGTATATATATATATATATATATATATATATATAACTTTTATCTTTTGTCATATACTTGCAATGTTCACATTTTAATTCTTTGGAATCTGTGTATGTGGAGCTACGTAGTTTCGGATTCATTATCTACTGAATTTTTTAAATCTTCACATCGGTATCGATTTGCATCAGGCATTATCTACATGAAAACACAAAAATGTAGATGTTATGTGGATAGGTTATCATATGAAACATTTATCCATGTATACATTGAACAACCACGGTGACATCACACAGCCTTGTCGCACTCCTTGCTCAATATTAAAGTATTCACTCACACCTCCTCTCACCCTAACACATGCCCGACTACCGTTGTATACTGCCCTTATTCCATTTATTAGACCTTTATTTACGCCATATTCATTTAATATTTCCCACAGATTCTCCCTATTCACTCTGTCATATGCTTTCTCCAGATCTACAAACGCACAGTACAATTTCCTTTTTACCTTTATACACTTTTCGATCACCTGCTGGAGAGCAACCATCTGCTTGACACATCCTCTCCCTGGCATGAAGCCACCTTGCACATCCCACATCTTAGTTTGTGTAGTTTCTCGTACTCTATCAGTCAGTATTCTTCCAAATACTTGATCAGGCACGCTGAGCAAGCTTATTCCTCTGTAGTTCTTACAATCACTCTTGTTCCCCTTACCCTTATACAATGGTACAATGATCGCGCTCTTCCAATCCCTCGGCACTTTTCCACACATAAGGCATACATTGAATAATTCACACAATCTTCATATAAGCGTTGCACCACCATACTTGAGCATTTCACCAGTGATTTCATATGCGCCTGCTCCCTTGCCATTTTTCAACCTTCCTACCGTTTTCTCTACCTCATTTATTCCAATATCCTTCTCAGTTTCATCCATCATTTCTTCTATATTCTCCTTATTTAACCCTTCAGTCTTACTTTCCTCACTACTGTACCGCTTTCCGAAATATTCTTGCCAGCATTTCCTCACTTCACAATCGTCACCATACTATTTCGTTTCTAGCATTCATCACTCCTGCAGCGTTCTGTTTTGGGCCACGTTTTGTATTTTTGGCCCATTTCCAGAAGAGTTTTTTGTTTCCAAAATCATTCTGCATTTTCTCTCCTTCCACAGCCATCACTTTCTATTTACTTATTCTCACTGCCTCCTTCGCTTCTTTGTTTCTTAATCTGTACACCTCATACAATCGCTTCTTCTCAGTCTCATTTTTGCAGCAATCATTGCCATGTACGCATCTTTTTTCTTACATACTGTCTTTTTTACCGACTCATTCCACCAAGCACATTTTTCTGTCTACCTACAGTCACTCTTCCACATATTCGCACGGCACAATTGACAACCGAGTTTTTCAAGCTTATCCATGCACTGTCAACGTCCGTGTCTTTTATTTGTTCGTTCCACACTGTTTCATTCACATTCAACTCTTTACTCACAGCATCTGCGTATTTCATTCTCGCACCATTATCCACTAGTGTGTCAACCCTAATTCTGGACGTTCGCACTGCGTTTGCTTTCCTTCTCCAGACTCACTTTTGCCCTAAACACACTCTCGATACAACCAAAAAATGGTCCGATCCACACTCCGCTCCGCGCATTACTTTTGTGTCTTTCACCAGGTTTCTAAGCCGTTCATCATACACTATCAAGTCTATCATACTTTTAGATTCACCTCTTTGCCATGTATACATGTATACTATGTTCTCTCTGTACACCCACCCATCCGTTCATATCCCCCACTATAATCACTCTTTCGTTTGGCTTACATACGTTCAACACGTTCTCTACTTCATTCCAGAAGTTCTCACGCTCCTGGTCTCTTTCTCCATTCTCCGGTGCATAGCATGCAATAAGAAAGATTCTTCGAAACTCCACTTTCATTCTAACCCATATTACCCGGGGAGATACCAATTCGTACTGTTTAACACATCTTTTCGCACTTTCACTTATGATCATCCCAACCCCCTTTGCGCCATGCACTTCCATCTCAACTCCTGACCATAATGCCAGGCTGCCATCCTCCACCTCCACAGCATCCTTTCGTTTGCGCTTTGTCTCCGATACACACAGAATATCAAGGTGTCTTTCGTACATTACATTCGCAATTTCAAATTCTTTACCATGCATACCTCTAACATTCCACGTACCGAGTCGCCATTCATTCCTTGCACAGTCGTCAGCAACGGGGCCTGTCTGTTTCGACCTTGACCGCCCCTTGTAGCCAGGTCGATCCGAGGCAATTGTATTGTTTTCTTGAGTAATACCATAGCGAGCAGACCGGTTACTGGCCAAATAGTGCCCCGGACGATGTAGCATTCCCTACTAACGGTATCGTCCTACTACCGGACAGTTATTTGTCTACTGTCACGACATGTAAGGAAGTTAGAAGTAGAAATATAGACAGAGGCAAGAAAGATATAAATGTCGCAGAATTTTGAGTGTTTTATTTAAAATTTAAAATGCTAAGAAATATTTTTGTTTACGCAATCGAAGTAACGCCTCTGCTTCATTTAGGGGGGGCTGAAAAAATTTAAATGCCTTTATTTTTGTGCATGCATTATGAATTAAAGAATGTCATATTGAATTTATTTGTACTTTTAGAATAGAAAACTTGACACTTAATGATTGTAATAAAATATCGGCATACATCACACCAATAGCATTGAAATTTTTAGTATATATTAATAGTTTTCGTGCTAAACACTTATTTATGATGTGTAAAATTGAATATGGAATATTTAAATCGTAATGTAGGTTTTCGATTTGGGTTAAGCTTTATATAAGAACTTGAAAATTAAAGATTGTTACACAATCTTCTAAAATGAATTTGCGCTAAGCACAAAGTATGAAAACAGTGCATTGGCATGGGGTAGGAAAAGGCAATTTAAAATTTGAGTGATTTTAAATTTTTTCATCCACTTGGTGTGTTAGCATTTTCCGGTTAAAATTAACACTGTGCGCCCAAAATTTACACGACATTGACCACGTATCTTATATTGCAGATTTCACGTGCTAAAGTATTATTATCAAAAATTAAGTAAATAAAAAATTCAATTCCATTATGTATACACTACAAGTGGTTTATGGAAGAAATACAAAATGTAAGTTTTTTTTGCAAGTGATTATTATAATTAAAATTAAAGTTTGGTAATGGTTAATGATTCAACGATGTAAAAAAGTTAATTTAGAAAATAATAATTAAGCGTAACCTGTGTAAAAATTACATTATTAAAAGTAAAATGGTTTTAAGAATACAAACATCGAGCGTATTTCACTTACCTTAACGACACTGTGTACAGCTTGAGCATAAAGTAAATTTACTTCCACCGGATCTTGGCTTAATTCTCTTATACTTTTAAATAATCTTCGTTTAAATATAAACCTATTTTCACCACCACTTAAAGTCGTACCACTACGCCGCCCTAACGTAGCTAAACCTCCAGAAGGTGCAAGTTTATTTTGATTTCTAAGAGTGAATAAAATGAGGCCATTTAATTATAAAAAATTATACATACTGTTGCTCCCATGACGCGATTACATCATATAAGAAATAATGTGCACGTACATGTTCCTCACCATCAGGGCGGCTTTGATAAATAGCCCAACCATCCAATGTGCGCAAACCTAACCTTTCTGCTAATTTACGTGATGCATCACCTGCTGTATCTGTTGGATGTACGTCAATAGCCTTGGTACGACCATCCAAAAAGAAAAAGCGACACACTATTGTGCCTAAACGCTTCATTGCCTACGATAAGAATATTATACAACAACGCACTGTAATTAAAAAAGTCAACTTACAGCAACTTCAACGGATGAAGGGGGATGTTCTCTTACTTTAACCCGACTGTTATTGCAATTATCAAGACACCATTGCACATACTGCGAAGTTCTTCCCGCCTGGCTCAGATTTTTACGTAAAAATGAAATAAAATAACGGATTAGAAGTTTAGAAGGTTGGAAAGACACAACGCAGAGACATAGTAAGAGCCACACTCGTTCTACCCATTCAGCTTGTGGATTGTTTGTAGCTTGTCTTACGCATTGAACCAAAACCTCATCTCTTAACTCTTCCCTTTCTAGCGCATATCCAATTATACTTTGTATGACAGACAATTCTCGCTCCGGATTTAATTCTCCACGAATATACTTGCACAAATCCTGAAAGTGCAAGGTAAGAATGATAAGTTGCCATAGAAAAGTTACTTACTCTAAAAACGCTACAAGCCACATTTACATTATCAGGATCATACATGTGTATGTGAGAGTTGGGAATAGTATTGCCTTTGTAGTATGTCACCATTTCGTATTTCGGAATCATTTCAGCACTTTGACGTTTTCTAGTTAGCGTTGCCATAATCGTACCTTCGGGACTACGCTCGTGTGCATTAAAGTAATTTTGAGCAAATTCAACCATATCATGATACGTTTCTTCAACTGCGCTTTCTTTTTCTCTGATATCATTCAGTTCTTGTATTTTTTTCTCAACGCGATGTTTTCGTCTTTGCTCACGTTCAGGATTGTTTACTTCTTGTTCTTGATATCTCCATGATTGTGGCTAAAAATTAAATTAGCTTCGAAAAGGGAGGGCAATATTCCAAATACTTACTCCTGTGCTACTTGAACGAGAAACAGGCGGACTATGCTTCGGTGAGTCAATAGGTAATTTAGGTGGTGCCGGTAATGGTGGTGGAGAAACGCAAGTAACGTCATCACGAGGAAGCACGGCTTCATAAATTGGTTCATTATCATCAATATCGGTTTTTTCTTGCACGACAGTGGTTTCAGTTGAGGGAGGTGGTGGGGGAGGCTCAGTAGGTTCAGGTAATGTCGGTGGTCCCAATTTCGGGGCAAGTTGTTGCTGTTGTTCCTGTGCCAATCCTTCTAATTCCTGTTGAATAACAGTTTCCAACTCAACGTCCAAATCTTCAACAAGTTCGTCCATTTTTTCTCCAATTTCATCAATAATTTGATTACGACCGGGTTGCACATCTGATAAAAAAGCAAATAAATTATCCAAATCAACGGCTTCTGTATTTTGTTCTGTTAATCTTGGTTTCAGCTGCTCGGCCATATGTGACAAGGTATCAATTTCTTTCTGTGCGGCTCTAAAATATAAATAGATTATTACAATTTTTATATTTATAGTGTAAGTATTACCTTTCGCTTTGTTCCAATTCTAGTTGTTTCTGTTCCCTCTCAGCTAACTCCGCAAGCTCAGCTTCACGTATCCTTCTCTCCTCCTCCAGTTTCTCGCGTTTACGCATCTCTTCTTCAACTCTTCGCATTTCTCGCAACGCTGCAGCGACTTCTCTAGCAAATACTCCTCTTAAATGACTCTGTATAACAACAGCTGCTCGGCGCATCTTTATAAATTGTATGCGCTGCTTCCAACCACGATAAGCATGTTGTAGTTGCAATGTTGCATTTCGAATTTGTAGGTAATTTGTTCTAGCTACATACATTCTAAACGTTCTCTGAATTAATACTGCTTTTGTAATAATCGTTTTATTTCTAGCGTCCTCTATAGGATCATGTGCAAAAGGTCGCATAAATACTTTACTTTTTCCCAATTGCCACTCCATTTTGGGAATACCCAGAATTTCAATAATTTGTTTGGTTGCAGTAACAACATCGGGGGGAAGACGTCCTCTATAAAGGCAGTAATATCTAGCGACAAAATCTTCATACTTCATATGGATTGGAAAACCTTCCTTTCTTATACGGATAATATCTAGCATTCCTAAATATTTTAACTGGTCCAAAGTTAACGATTTATCATAATTGTTGGGATACTTAAACGCATTAGGCTTTATACAGCGGACGTACCAAGAGGTAGTGGATTGAAGAACATCAACCAAAGCTTGTAACTGGTGACGAAACGTGTCGGAGACCGTAGGTTTGCCTTTACTAGTACCTCGTGAAACAGTAGAATTCCCAGATCCTATAATTACATTTGTAATGTGTAAATAAAAATGAAAACATGGTAGTGGAATTTAATCGATATCGCCTCAGAATTAAGTGAGCGTGGCCTAAGGGTGGATGATTAAAATTTTTGAATGTGGCGTTGTTAAGTGGTTGAGGTGAAATTTAATTTTAATTTTTTAATTTTAATGAAAGGAAAAGTTAGAAATTTGAAATACTGAATTATGATTGGTAGCAGCGGTGAGTGGTCCTGTATGAGCGTTGAACTTAAATAAATGGTCGATATTTTTTGTCAATTAAATAGAAGACCACATGTACCTACGATTTGTTAAAAAGTTAGTGTACTTACCGCTTGCGAGGGACATCTAGTGACAATTCAAATGTATCGCCATTTTGAAGTGTACTAACAACGCATTTTTAACAAAATGCAAACTGTATGTTAAGTTGCTTATTATACCTAGACATATTGTCTCTATATGTGTTTATATTATAGTACATTACATTATTATATAATGATACATTTTTATTACAGCACCATATAGTGATATAGTTTAAACGTTAATTGATCATCTTATAGTGTGTTATACAACAGTATATGTGAAATTTTTTAAGAAAAATGTATAATAGCACTAATGAAATATAATTCCTCAAATGTTTAATGTGAATATTTATTTCTCAACGCGTTTCAATAAGTGTATCATTATTAAGAGAAAAAGTACCAAGTAGTACGAAGTAAGATAAAGCTGTTCGTTTATTAAAGGCACTTTCTGTTTATGTTTATAAATTTTAATGCTTCATACATTTTTATTGTAAAAATGTAATATTATTTTGAGAAGTCATAAGGTGATTATTTACTATTAGATGTGTGGCATAATTTGATTTGTTTGTGTGTTTATATTCCTAACACATAATGTGACCTTTGTACCCAATACCAAAGTTTTTAAGTGTTTGTCCAATATAAAAGAATTACAGGATGTGCAGTTTAATTTATAAATACCTGACTTCAAAACGTCGTTAGTTGAATCTTTGGCATTAAATAAACATTTAAAAATATTGGTATTAGTTTTGAAAGCTACTTTGTACTTCTTGTTCTCTTGTAATATGTCATCAAAGATTTCTGTCGTTGATCAAGTATGTTAGTGCTAGTCTTTGGGCTAGCCATAGTAATTGAATAGAAACTATAAAATAAACTCTCAAATTCTATTCTACTATCTATGGAAAAATCGAGTTGAACAGCTGCGTCCCCCTCCTTCGAGATTATCTCAGTCGCATTTGCGAGGGATCAAAAGAAAAAATCACCGACGGTCCGACAGGCGGTGAATGAGTGGGGAGGGATAAGGACTTCGTGACGTACAGTCAAAATAACGTCGCACTCTTCCAAGGTGGGTGGCGGCGGAAGGTGTCGAGGTGTGGTCGGAAGATTTCTCGTAGATTTTCTCGAAAACAGGATCTCAGAAATTATTTAAACTTTACGTATCGATGGGAACCGTCGAGAACTATCTTACCCCGATACTGTCATCGACGGTTATAGCTTCGCGTCGGGGGGGGGGTTCGTCAATTTCGACTGGCTCAGCCAAATAAAAAGCTAGAGGGTTCGTGTTTTTGCGTTCGCCTCATATTTGAAGTGCGTATCGAACGAGGATGGCGAACGTTCTGCAGAAATCACGCAAGGGGTAGGGGAAGCGGTGAAAGTGTCCAACATGTACGAGTAATTTGGAAACGCGATCGTACGAGACGTACTGGTTGAGTTAGGGGTTCGACGGTTGCGGTTACGTCTTTGAATGTAGTGATTTTCGTTAAAATTCCTACTCTTATAAAATGTATACCTAATGTGATTTAAACTGGTGTATATTAGGCGCTGATTATGCGCTGTTGAAATTAAATTTTGCGCCCCAATAGGAAAGTTGTAACAAAAATTCTATAAACTCGACTAACTTCACGGATCGCAAAATTTGGGATTATTTACTTATTCAGTAATTAGGCGCAAAAAGGCGCCATTTCACGCCGTTAAAATAAAATGTTGCGTACTTATAGGAAAGAAGTTATAAAATTACACAGACACTGCTAACTTCACAGCCGTGGACTTCTGCATAAATTAATTATTTCTTGTGCAATAAAAAAAGCGCCATTTACGCGCTTTTGTGCCGTTAATATAAAATTTTGAGCCTCCACACAAAATAAGTTATTTCAAGACTAACATGGCTAACTTTCTATCTATATGAATAAATTAATCTTTTCTTTAGGTATTGCACCCTTATAGGAATTTTTTTTAATAATTGTGGACCGGAACAGGTTAAATTTGGCCTATCGCGCTAAGGTGCTCAAGAACACTTAGGAGTATAGATAGAGGGATATTGAATTGTCAAGAGTAGCCTATGAACCTTAAACTTTTTCATGTCATAAGTGAGAGGAAAACAGAAACTAGGGAGATCATTCCGGAGTTTAGAATGTGGATTGCGCCCGTTTGGTACGGCAAGTGGAGATTTGTACTACATACTGATGATGTGAATGAGCGAACAGAGTATTAGTAGCAAAGGTAGCCAGAGGTGGTATCAAAGAATGAAATTAAACAGCGCAATAGCCATTGTAATACCGATAATACAAAGAAAGAACTGAAACGATTCTTCTATGCTCAAGGGACTGTATGTCAGAAGTTAAGGACCGGTTATATATAAGCCTAATCGCTCTCTTTTAAATATGATCAACTATATCAAGAGCGTATTGGGGAGCACCAACCCAGAGGTGAGAATTATAGTCTAGATGCGGTCGAATTTGGGCCTTATAAAGCAGAAAAAGTTGTCGGGAGTTAAAGCCTATTTTACGAGCAGCTGTTTTGGTAGCTGACAGAAGATGGTCAACCCATGATAGATTTGAAGATCAGTTATTCCCAACAGAGTAATAGAATCTGAAAACTTAAGATCTGAGCCATTCATACTTACAACAGGAAATAATCGATCTTTCTTGGCGGATACAAGGCAACACTGAGTTTTGTTAGCATTAAATTTAACTAGATTATTGCTTCCCCATTCGAGAACACAGATTGAATTTGCCACTTCAGCTTCAATGTCCTGAGGGATAGAAGGTAAATTACCATTATGAATATACTGAGAAGAACTACAATGAATAGTGCCGTCGTCAGCAAAGCAATGGATCGGATTAGTTGTTGAAAAAATAAGATCATTTATGTATACCAGGAAAAGTGTAGGCGCTATAACTGATCACTGTGGCACGCCCGCGTTAATGCTAACTTCTTTTGAAAAACAGCCATCAGCTACAACACGTATTCGTCTTTCAAGGAAACTAGAAACCCAGTTGATGAGGCTATCATTTAACCCAAACGAGGTGAGTTTGGCAAGTAAACACTTATGCCAAACTTGATCAAATGCCTTTGGGATATCTAAAGCGACTACAACTGTTTCACCGGATTGTTCTAATATATTATTCCAAAGTTGGGTCACATATGCAAGAAGATCACCTGTTGAACGACTTTGCCTAAACTCATATTGGTGATCAGTGATCACTAAGGAGTTTGTTAGTTTAAAGGAACTATAGTAGTTGTTGATTGATGGATTTTTACATGATTTTAGACAAAATGGAAGTGTTGGTAATTGGTCGGTAGTTCGAGGGATCGGCTTATCGCCTTTTTTGGGAATAGGTTGAACATTTGCTAACTTCCATGATGAAGGAAATTCCCCAGAAGATATAGAGATCGAATGCAGTTTAGATAGGACTGGTACTGGTTTGGGGCAACATTTCTTTAGGACAATAGCTGGGATTCCGTATGGGCCAGTCGCCTTATTGAGATCAAGCCCACTGATAATCAATTCTAGAAGCTTGTACCGAAAATGAATCGATTTTATAGTGTATGAAGAAGAGTTGAATGGGGGCACATCTTTTCCAGAATCATCGAGACACGATTTTGATGCAAATAAATCCATAAAAACATTTGCTTTGTCTACAGAATCAGCAACTACAGATCCGTCAAAAGATATTATTCCAAAGTTGGGTCACATATGCAAGAAGATCACCTGTTGAACGACTTTGCCTAAACCCATATTGGTGATCACTAAGGAGTTTGTTAGTTTAAAGGAACTATAGTAGTTGCTGATTGATGGATTTTTCCATGATTTTAAACAAAATGGAAGTGTTGGCAATTGGGCGGTAGTTCGAGGGATCGGTCTTATCGCCTTTTTTGGAAATAGGTTGAACATTTGCTAACTTCCATGATGAAGGAAATTCCCCAGAAGACATAGAGATCGAATGCAGTTTAGATAGGACTGGTACTAGTTTGGGGCAACATTTCTTTAAGACAATAGCTGGGATTCCGTATGGGCCAGTCGCCTTATTGAGATCAAGCCCACTGATAATCAATTCTAGGAGCTTGTACCGAAAATGAATCGATTTCATGAAGAAGAGTTGAGTAGGGGCACATCTTTTCCAGAATCATTGAGACACGATTTTGATGCAAATAAATCCACAACAACATTTGCCTTGTCTACAGAATCAGCAACTACAGATCCGTCAAAAGATGTCAAGGGGGGAAATGCAGGTGTACCAAAGTTTTTACTAATGACATCAGATAAAGACCAAAATGTTCGACTGCCCAAAGGCGATGTAGCTAGTTCATTGCATTTTCGTTGTTCAAACAATCTTTTGGCTTTATTGATGACACTTTTGCAGACATTTATAGCACCAACGTATTCTGCATGACTAGACAGTTTTATTAGATTTGCATTTAATACAAGATTTATTTTTCAAAACTATTGCATCAGCACAAGCCTTATTGAACCAGAGTTGGGAACGTAAATAACCCATACGATTCTGTTTTTTGGAAATGTATAACTCCATGCTCATGAGGATGACTTCAGATACTGAATGAGCAATGTTCGAAGAAGAGGGCGATTGAAAAGAATATTCACGCCATGAAAAGGTTGCAAAGAAGTCTCGTAAATCACTCCATCTAGCTGACTTAAAACACCACAAGATTCTAGTGTTGCGAACAACAGCGGAATTAGGGCCAGTAGAAATTATTTCTATTACACAATGGTCAGATAGACCTAGAGGGAAAAGAACGGAAGTTTTATACTCAAATGGGTTTGATGTAAGAAAGAGATCTAGAAGATGTACAGTATGGCTAGGGTTATTAGGGATTCTTGTGGGTTCAGAAATAATTGTGTGAGATCACAATCAATAGCAAATGGTTGTACAGCATGACCAGCTGGATTAGTAGTAGATGAAAATAGAAGCCAATTAGAGTTATGAACATTGAAATCTCCTACAATTGAGATATCGTAAGACGGAAACTGAGACAGAAGATAGTCAACTTTCAAAGTGAGGTAATCGAAGACGTCTTGAAAGTTACTGTCATTAGAAGACCTATAAATGCAACAGTAAAATTGGCGCCTGATGCAAAAGTTCACGGCTGTGAAGTTAGGCGTGTCAGTGTAATTTTACAACAACTTCTTTCCTATAAGGGCGCAAAATTTTATTTTAACGGCATGAAATGGTGGTTTTTTGCGCCTAATTACTGAATAAGTAAATAATCCAAAAGTTTGAGATCTGTGGAGTTGCAAAATGGCGCATAATCAGCGCATAATCATACACCAGTTTATATCAAATTACTCAAAAACGACCAGTCTATTTTCATACACCTAAAATACGATACGATACCTTCTTTCCTATAAGGGCGTAAAATTTTATTATAACTGCGCTTAATTACTGAATAAAAAAAAGGATTTATCCAAGTTTCCGGCTCCGTAAAGTTAGCCGTGTTTATAGAATTTTTGCTACCTACAACAAATTTCTTATTGGGGCGCAAAATTTAAGTTCAACGGCGCAAAATGTAAGTTCAACGGCGCAAAATCAGCGCCTAATTATACAAAAGTTTAAATCATATCAATTTTTATACGATACGTATTAATTAATTCATAAAGCGCGAACGATTCGTTACTAGATTTTAAATCACTCTGAATGCTCCGTTTGACAATCATTTGTTCTAACAATGCTTTCCAGTTTTGCAAACTTATATTTGTTAACGGGTAAAAAATTTCAACTTTTTATAGACCGTAAATATTTTAATACAAAGTATAAAAATTCAATTAAACCAAATAATCATAACTATTAATTACTAACTAATTGCTGAACTATTTACAAATTGTTTGATGGTTTTATAAAATGCGATTATTGATCAGATGTACTTTGATAATTAATTACAGTCTTTAAAAATTCCACGCTTAAAACACTATTCACCATTGGTATTCTACATTTTTACTGCCTGCGATCTTTATTAATTACATGGTAAAAGGCGCCTTTTCCAAAAAGATCCTTAAATTTTTCAAGCGGGCCGCCTATATACTTAATCATTGAAAAATATCGACCATTTATTTTATTGAAAATGAATGTATACGACGATTAAATGCAGTATTGCGAATTTCAATTTTTTCCGCCATAAATATTTTAAATTCGCCGCAAGGGCACATTCACATTTAATTAAATATCAATTAAAAGGGAGAGACTTACCTTCAACTCGAGCAGCTGTATTTCCTAGTAAATCTTGATACACTGATAAATCCTTTACATACTCATTACTACTCCTAGAGATCACATCAAAAAATACATCTTGTTGAACATCACGATTTTTATCTACAATTCCTTTAACTTTATATATTACAAGTCCTGCATAATGTTTTATTCCGAATTCCGTTTCCCACCGTCTTCGATCTTCTCCTACAATCAGTATTGGTGATTAGTACCAAAAGAATAATTTACATTTATTCTTTACCTTTGACATAATGTTCATGATTTTCAAATTCAGCATGTAAATTTGAAATGTAAGATGAATCACAACCTTTTGGTAAATGGCATTGCTCAGATAATAATCTTAAAACGCAGCGAGGCGGCTTTTCTAGCAGTTCTAAACACAAAGTATTATCAGTGAAGCTAATGTGGTTATAATGTATGGCTTCTTGTTGATACTAAAATTTGAGATTTTTTAATAAACTTATTGATCACGCGGTATACTTACAATATCTTGTTCTAAGGCAAAAACGTAATGATTAAAAAATTTATGGAGCTTCTCATTTGTATAATTTATACAAAGTTGCTCAAATGAATTTACAGCAAAATTTTCAAATCCAAATATATCTAATACGCCTAAAAAACTAGAATCGTTTTTTCCTGGATTTGTGCAAGTGTTTATATGGTTAATTAACCATGCGAATGTTCGTGAATATAATGCTTTGGCCATTGCATGTCTGTTTTCTCTAGCCTAAAATGTAGATAATTAAGTCAGTTTAGCGCACGAGTATGTTCATTAAGGAACTTTTTCCGAATAGCACTGTACAGTAATTGTTCTAAAAATCAATACTTCGGTTCAACCACGAAAATATGTTATCTAAATATTTACGTGTTCAGAATAAGTGATAATCGCAAATTTGCACACTTAAAACGCGGTAATTGAATAAAAAAATAATTTGTAGATTTTTACGCAACACGCCACCTGTTAAATTGATCTATCTAAAGAATAATATATAGTCTTAATTGGGGGATATGAAAAGTGTTTCATTCCTCCCCTAAGGATCAAGCGCTCGGTTTAAGCTTCCTGTCTTTATGCACTATATTTGGAATGGACGAGAATTGTTATTCCTCCACAAGTTCACACCGTTTCTAATTAACCAATATTAAACCAAATTAATGATAAGGACTGAGTCAGAATAATCGTGCCTCCTCTAGTACGCTAATAACTTTCAATAGAGATAAATAAAATCAAAATTTTTGATCTAGTTAGCTTCGTATTCATTGTCAGATTAAACTATGTAACGGTTTTTTTTTTTTTATATAACTGAATTCAGTTTCAAACTTAACAACTCAAATGGAAATTCGTTAACTGATTTTGAAAAAATTCAATAATGGACTTTCAAACGAATTGGGAAGGAGGTGAAAGTGTGTTCTAAAACTATGTCGAGTGTAATCAAATCTTACAAAGACCTCAGATTTATAGAAAGCCTGAAAAATGCGAAGAAATTTAACCGGAACTTAGCCAGGAAGATGAGTTATTCGGAGATGTCAGTATGCCGAATCAAGCAGAAAATGGGTTTCAAGACCTCTAAAGTACAGACGATTTTAGGCAAAATCAAAAAAATTTGTGATAATAGATGCGATTGTAATATAAACTGTAATTGTTGAGAAAGAAATACTTTTTATAAATCGAACCATGGCTTCGCTCCAAAAATATTACAGTTTTTGAGAAGAACCTTTATTCAATCTTAGTCGTTAGAAATTAAGCTATGTTAATAATAAGGGTTGAGTAATAGAATTTTGTTTGAAAATCGTGCTTCGAAAAATATATAAAATATAAAATATAAGCCGACGTTAAAACAGTAGGCTTTAGCGATCCCCGTTGGAGAATAAACCCTTTAGTGGCATCAATTTCTTGTACTGATAATACCCTCTCAAAGGTTATTAAGTGCCAGTATTGAGATAATTTGGTATTATACAACAACGAACAAAATACACCCACGCACCACACAGAAATTAAAAATCGCCGAATGCGTTTCAATAGGTAATCTATCATCATCAACGGTCGGCTGGGGCGAACTAAAGAAATTTCTAATATATGTACACTAAGAATGAGAGGTACTGTATCTGGGAAACTATCCATCGTAGAGGCTTGCGCAAAAAAAAAGCTATTACTAAAACGGCCAATAAAATAACCTGGAAATTATTTTCATGTTTCTGAAATAGCCGCTAGGGGGCGTAACTGCAATCTTGAATCTAAAAAAGTGATGTTTCTGTGAATGCTGCTATATTAACCTAATAAAAAAATAACTGATCTTTGAACTAGAGGATAATCTGAACCTTTTTTGTTTGGCACTTTTTGACGTATCTATAAAAATAAAGGTTTCCTTAAATCACCCACCGTATCTTCGAAACGGCTAATCCGATTTTAACAAACTTGGGCGCGTTGAAAAGAGATTTTCTTGGGCTACAAAAAAGTTTTGTTAGTTTCACATGTCGTGTAGCTAAATGATGCCTAAACAAGCTCGCGAAAACCGCATCTCGATATCTTGTTTCTAACCTAAAATATCGTTCAAAGAAAACTTTATACGAAAATCCCTTAAATTTTTTTTTTTTTTTTAACTATATTTTTCTGAAATTGTTTCTATTATGTAAGTTGTGGCCCTAAAAAGGACCGATTTAAAGGAGGAAGGTTTTTAATGCCCCCGTAAATGCTCGAAATGCTGACCATCACTCTGTGCATTGCTGAGGGTTCTTATGGGTAGACAAAACTGCTTCAATTTCGGCTCTGAATAGGTTACCTAGAAATTGCGATTATAAATGTTTGTACATTTATTCACCAGAATAAAATCACCCTTTTTGAAATTACTACGGGCAAGTAAGCAATGCTAAAAGTTATACGAAAGGCCTATATTTTGCCCATCTTCGAAGTAGTTTTAAAAATGCACATAAATTTTGTACATCCCTTTAAATGCAAAACTAGTCAGGTAGATTTTCTATTGTTTTGTTGCACAAAACAGGCCCAAACCCGTCAGGGCGCCAATGAATTGAAAAGGATTCGTTAAATAACAAAAATAAATAAAAATTGTTTTTTTATAAAAGTTTTAGGATTCAATTTCATTATCATTCTGAGATTTCCTAAAAAAAACCTAAATTGACATTTTTAGCGTTTTCGGTTTCTTAGAAAAGCATTTGGGATGTGTGTAAATTAAATAATGCCACCCTACCTCTGGGGAATTTTATGCCAAATAACCAGTTTTTATTTTAGCAATTATAACGTTTTTCAATTCAATTGAAATATTTATCTCATCAAATTATCTAGGATGTAATCGAAATCAATCAATGTAGAACGTATAAGAATATATTTTCCTATTATTCTGGTATATTCGGCATATTTTATTTTTAGAATAAATACGATTATTTCACAAAGGTTAAGACGGAAATCAATTATTTGCAATACCCTTCAAGTAATTACGTATAATTACTACAAGTAAAAATAGAATTTAAAATTGCTTTGTGAAAATAGGGTATTGTGATTATCAAATGCCAAATAACATGTTTTTATTTTATCAATGAGGATGCTTTTTAATTTCAATTACATCCTTGATAATATGATGTCATAAATATTTCTCTTTTGCTAGTAACGTTTTGGATTAAAATGGAAAAAAAAGCACTGTGTTATCAGGGAAATCAAAACAATTTGGAATTGCATTGTTACTTGTATTTCTTCTAATCAGTCCAATTATATCGTAGATTAATTGATTTTTTATTTTTGTGCAACAATTTCATTGAAGTTAATTTATATTAAAAATATATTGTCCTATTATCAATTCCTGTATGTGAGGAAAAACAACTGACTTGGAGCTGTTTTAAATTCCTTAAAGTAAACCATAATGACATTTAAATTTATTATCCAATTCCATTATAATGCAATAAAAATAAGATCATTTGTTTGGTTTTATAAATACACATATGTTGAATTCATTAAAAGTGTAAAAAATATATTTCTTCTTTTTATATAACAGATTTCTCAAGTCAGTTTCGAACCAAGCATTATGTATTTTCATAAGAATTCTTTCATTAACAACCTGGTTTTTTAAGAGAAGAACTATGTGCCCGTAATATAATGGAAAATATACCTGACTGTAACACTACGTTCTTCGTTGTTGCTAACATTTAAAGAGTGTCCAAAATTTCTACGTTAGATCGCCTCAGGGGGTGGGCTTTTTCATTAAAGTCGGGTGTACCATTAGCATCGCTGCTTATCTGGTGAAAATGAAGGTTAAAATTATGAAAGTTTAAAGCTTAAAGGTCCTTGATGAATAATGACGATCAAGAACCCTTAGGCTACCCAGAACTCATTAAACTGTCATAACTTTCATCAGGTGAGCAACGAAGCATTACTCCGTGATATATATATATATATATATATATATATATATATATATATATATATATATATATATATATATATATATATATATTGTCCTACGATGATTTTTGAAACACCCCTTTGTTTCTAAGATACGGGGTGAACAAAATTTGAGACAACCATACTCGATATTTGTTGCAATCGACTTTTACTATCGCTAAATCGACTTATTAGCTCATTTTACAAGTTTCGTCAAGATCGGCCATGATGTCTGGATTTGTGTGTGTGTGTGTGTGTGTGTGTGTGTGTGTGTGTGTGTGTGTGTGTGTGTGTGTGTGTGTGTGTGTGTGTGTGTGTGTGTGTGTGTGTGTGTGTGTGTGTGTGCGTGTGTGCGTGTGTGTGTGTGCGTGTGTGCGTGTGTGCATGTGTGCGTGTGTGCGTATGTGTGCGTGTGTGCGTGTGGGGTGTGTGTGTGCTTGTGTGTGTGCTTGTGTGCATATGTGTGCGTATGTGGGCGTGTATGGGCGTGTGTGCGTGTGTGTGTGTGCGTGTGTGTGTGTGTATGGATGTATGTTAGTACCCACGATAACTCCAGAACGAAATTACGGACGTACATAAAATTTTGTATTTAAGCTTGTTTTTATTTGTCGTAGAGCTGATTAGATTTTGGGAGAAATCCAGCGGCGGAGAGGGGGGTTTGTTTGGTTCAGTTTTTGGTTTTTATTAACTACTGCATATCCTCAAAGATATAAAAATACTTAGATATAGAACTTAAATATATCGATTAATTACAGTCTATGCAATTTTTTGATACGACGCGTAATTTAGCGGCAAAAAATTCCTAAGGTACAATTTGGAAAATTTGGACGACTTGCGAAATCGGATAATTACTGCGAGTAAGTCAATTAGAAACGATCCTGGTGTGTTTGAGAGTTCGGCAGTCAATGACGAGAAGATCGAATGCTTGAATCCAGGCTGAAGGAAGTCATTTCGAACATTTATTGTAGATTGAGCAACTTTACATGTACTTTTTGATAATAAAATGTTGTTACTGTCGCAAATTTTGTTCATCTTGTATCTTCAAAACATATATATATATATATATATATATATATATATATATATATATATTAGAAATTCCTTTAGTTCGTCCCAGTCGATCGTTGATCCTGATAGCCTAGCTATTGAAACGCGTTTGTTGTTTTTTAATTTTTGTGTGGTAAGTTGATGTATTTTGTTTGTTGTCTGGCGTTCCCTTAATTTTTCGGTTTTCGTAACACAACTTGATACTACTGTTTGATGGCTGCTTCCATTCATTAAAAATCCTACATTTTTTTGAATTGTTGACGAAGCGTTACCCCCTTAATAACATCCATTTTATTTGACGGTTGTCAGCATTCATTTTTTTTCAAACAAGCTCGTACTACTTTTTTATAGGATGCTTTTAGGTTACAATATTGGAATAACTTACTTACCTTAATGGAAAACATTTTTGTAAGGACTCTTGTAAGTGAAAAAGTTGAAGAAGATATTTCAACTGAATTGAAATATTTTGGTTTCGAATACCTTGGGATTAATTTAATTGAAATATTTCAATTAAAATCGTTTTTATGCGCCACTATTGAGCTTACTTTGTATTATATAACAACATTCATTATTGAATGCGACCATCAGATTATCAATTAGAAAGGACTTGACGGCATTCTTGGTTTGTTAGTTGCCTAAAGAGGACGCTTGTCTGGCGTCAAGTTATTGTTTCGGGTTTAGGTGAGACATATCCACCAGAAATTGAATTAAAAGGTGCGATTATTTGATGATTGCTTCCATTCATTAAGAAGTCTATATTTTTTCGAATTTTTTACGTGTTAGCCCTATAGTGACATCCAGTTTGACGGTTACCAACATTCTTTTTTTGCAAACAACCTTGTACTGATAACACAGTTTCAGAGGTTATTAAGTTCTAACCTATCTTTTTATAGGTTGCATTTAGGTTACAACATTAGAATAACTTACTTAGATTTATTTACGTCGCTTGCAATAAACACAACTATTTAAGAACAAACAAATCATGTATCCTTTTTTATTGCTTTTATTTATTCTTATAGATAATACGAGCTTTAAATTACGAATTTGTGAAAAAGTTCCTTATTAATGTATACGGTTTAATAAAATAAAAAAATACTTACTTCTTGTAACTTTAAAGGGATTTCCGTAATATTTCCTCTAACATTAATTTGCCGTACTAAAACCACTTGCCTTAAATTTTCTATCTCTAATCCTAATAAGTTTGCTACTATTTCTAAAATATTTAAATCACCCTGAGTTAACTGGCATCTTTCGCCGTCGACATCCTACAATTTAAATAGTTAAATACAAAGATTGTTCATCCTAATAAGGAAAATCCTACTTGAAACGTTAGATTTCCTAACCATAATATGGCAGACAGTGTCTGAAAAATTCCATTGCACATAATTGGAGGGACTTGTAAAACATTAAATGCTAATCTTAAATTATCTAAACGTTTTGCATCTCCATCCATTTTAATATAACCGGATTGGTTTAAATAATTGTAAAAATCTGCATCTCTAAGATGTAGCTGATTTGCAAGTTCTTTATTGTGCTAAAAGAAAGATTTGAGGGTCTCGATAAACGATGCTAAAATAAATACTTACTTTAGCACCTTCAACCAATTGATAAAATACGTGATAGTTCCTTTCACCCGGTCCTTGAAATGTTAATCTAGATTGTTCTAATAAATAATCTTGTACTATACATCCGGCAATCATCCAACGTGAATCAAAACATACTTGCATAAATTTTCCAAATCTGCTTGAATTATCATTGCGCACTGTTTTTGCGTTTCCTGAAATGTGAGAATTAGTTTAGTAAAATACACAATAGAATAATTACCAAATGCTTCTAAAATTGTATTCGCTTCTAAAATTTGTTGTTCTACCCATGCCGAAACACCACTTGTTACTGAACATAAATATTGTAAAATAAATCTTGTATTTTCTGTTTTTCCAGCCCCACTTTCGCCACTTATTACTAAACTTTGATTCATGTTACCACCACCTGGCTTACCTCGACGTAATGATGAATATGCTGCTTCTGCCAGAGCAAAAACATGTGGTTCCAGACTCCCCATTTTTTTGCCATGGTATCTACAGATGTAGCTCTGCAAGAACAGAAAAAAACAGTAAAAATCGTTATCAAGTACTTGGTAAAGTAAAATAAAAACACATGAAAATATAAACTTTCACGATTATCACACATAATTAAAATACTTATCTTTTGGGGTATTAAATCGTGGTTTACAGTTATCGTTTTTAAGAAAGTATAACTCTACCACAGTCGAATATTTTGAAAAAAATTTAAACATTCTACAACGGGGTCCCCCCCTTGCAGAATGTTTAAAGCTCATCGACCTTCACGATCTTATTTTTGTATGGTTGTTTCAAGTTCGCCAAAGAGTCGACTTTGTGATTTCGTGCACAAAAAACCATCGAAAATTTTGAATAAATATTATTTTAAAAGGGAGTTTAGGATTAGTTTTAATACTTATTGACTATGACAACCTTCTTTTGGATCATTTTTTAAACTGATCGACCTTAACGGTCAATTTTATGGTCCGTTTTCATGGAAGGTTGATTTTATGAAACCCCGCACCAAAATCTATCAACAAGAGCTCCTTGCTCAAAAGTTAAATAAAATTGAAAAGACCCTTTTGTCTTATCTTTAAAACTTATCGACATTTACACTTTTAATTCGGGTTCTTTTCGATGTGAGGAGTCGGAGAGCGCTAAGGGCTCGATTTAGTAGGCCTCTGCTTCAAAATCCTCGATTTGAATATCTAGTTCGAGAATTTTGGAAAAAAGTTTAGATTATTTTTAAAACTAATTCACTATGACGATCTTCCTTTCGGTTACTTTTAAAACTGATCGACCTTAACGATCTCTTTTATAGCTCGTTTTGATGGGAGGGATCGAAAAGCACTATAGGGATTTTTTAAAACATGAACTAGACAGTTTTCTTGGACCTCTGCACCAAAATCCGTTTTTTAGATACTTCGTAGAAGATTTTGAAAAAAATGTTATTTGAAATATTTGGATTATTTTTAATACTGATGAATTATGCCGATCTTTCTTTGAATTACTTTTAAAACTGATCGACCTTAATGATCTCTTTTTTTTATGGTTCGTTTGGATAACAGGTATCGAAAAATACTACTACCAACAGTGCCAAAGAGGCGATTTTGTAAGCCCCAGCTTCAAGCCATATTTTTTTTAATTACGTTTAAAACTGATCCCTTTTTATTGTTCGTTTTGATGGGAATCGAAAAACACTATAGAGTTAATTTTATGAAACCTCACACTAAAACCTGTAGACATGGACACTAATATACTTTGAAAAAATGTTTTTGAGAGTACCCTTTTGTATTATTTTTAAAATTTATCGACAACCACAATTGTTTTTATAGTTCTTTTCGATGGAAGGGATCCAAGACTGCCAGGAGTCAATTTTGTAAGCCCCCCGGCTTTAAAATCCATCGATTTGGACACCTAGTTCGAAAATTTGGAAAAACATTTTTTTAGAAAAATGTATCTTGAAAAACAAATTTTTGGGAACCCCTATGTATTCTTTTTAAAACTTTACGATCTTATTTTTTCTGGTTCTTCTCTATGGGATAAATCGAAAAGTGAAATGAAATCCATTGACTAAGACAAGAATTCTGAAAAAAAGTATTTTTTGGAAGGAAGGGCCCTTTGATGGCAAATGGAATTATTGTTAGTAAATAAAGCGTATAAAGGTTGTTTAAAATTTCGGTTATAATAAAGGCAATCTTTGATTGCTTGCGAATATGGATATTAAAATTTCTTTACGTGTATATAAAAATAATGTGTTTAACCAAAACGAATAAATCTTTATGACGTTTCGTGAAGGTATAAAAAGATTTGTTGACGAATTAACTCTAGAGTAGAGGAACGTACAGAGTACATCACATTGTATCTAGTTTGAGGACACCGGAAAGATAATCTGTGCTGATCATCTGTTTAAAAGATCCTAAAAGAAGCAATAGAGATGGAAAAACGACCTAATAATGTCAACACACGAGATGACACGCCAATCAAAAAAAATAAGTTTCATCTTTATAATTATATATATGAAATATAATTATATTTATAATATAATATATAAAAAAATATAGCTATATGTACGACTGACGCGACGGAGTTTTAAGAGAAAACTAGACATATTTTTTAATTTTTGTGCCTGGGACATTGTGAAGGTTTAGGTATAGGAAACTTTAGTACTTTTTGGAAGATCATTGAATTAGTCATATGACAAATCTAAAATATACAGGGTGTTCCATTTGAGATAGGGAAGATATTATAGTTTGAATGTATTAATAAAACAACCGAAAAATCTGAACACCCAGTATAGTATTTTTCGCAATTAAATTGCCAAAAAAATCAACGATTTATTTTCGAGATCCTGAAGCAGTTTTAATAAATCAGTTTTGTTTGGTAACAATTAATTTTTTTCCAAAACCTTGTAATTTCAGAAAAATCAAAATAAATCGAAACGCTCTGTATTTAGGTATAGGGAAACCTGACGAAAGTCTATCTTATTTTTCATACTTAATTCAAAAATGTGATAAAATATAGGGCATTCCATTTAATGGACCTACACAATGTCCCAGTCACAAAAATAAAAAAATATATCTAGTTTTCTCTTAAAACGCCGTTGCGCCAGTCTTGACTCACCCTGTATACCTATATAATTATATATTATATAATATGAAATTGTAATTCAAAAAGTAGATATGGTTCCTCATTTTAAAATGAGAGTTTTTTTCCTATGAAGCTACGTTCATGCTAAATGGTACAGTTAATCGCCACAACTGAAAATATTGGAGTGATATTAAACCTAGATGGAATTGGGAACGCAAATGGCTTTAAAAGTTAACGTTTGGGCAGGTATGTATTATCGGTGCCACTGTTATAGGTCCATTTTTATAGAGGGCGGTCAAAAGTATTTAGATTTGTTGAGAAATCAAATAGCGCCTGCAATAAGGAATGCTGTTGGTAACAATTTGTATGACATTTGGTTTAAGAAGAATGATGTAACACCACACTTGGCGTTGATGTTCAAAATTATTTAAATAAAGTTTTTCGAGACAGATGGATAGAAAGAAAGGGCACAATAGAGTGGTCAGCAAGATCTCCCGATTTATCATCATTAGATTTTTTGAGATATGTCATAAACATTGTGTACAAAATAAAACCTGATAATCTGAACGATCTACAACATAGAATACTGATAACAACCCGTTAAATAACAAATGAGCAGTTGTGTAATGCTATATCAGCTATTGCCATATAGAACAAGGGAAACACTTTGAGCATTTAATAAGATAAAATGAATAAGCAATTGATAGAAGAATAATTGTTTTATAATTTTAAGTTCAAACCCCTGTAACTTACGAACGAATAAAAACACGCGGTTTTAACGGTTGTATTTCTAATTTAATAGATTTTCAATAAATGTAAAAATATACAGAGTGTACCATTAAAAAAATATATCATTACGTTATTCTAGAGTAATGGTGCACCCTGTATATTTCTAACTGACTTACCCTGTATATTTCTAACTGACTTTTTTGTAAACCTATCAGAAATCGAAATATTTGCAAGTTACGTTACTTTTTTTACACCCTGTATATGTAATACATTTATACTATACCCACATCACATAAAATCGGTTAATGTCATTCAAACGTGATGGTGCAATTCATTATAGGGGATTAGGAGCAATTAACCTTCAGCGGTGCAATTCATGTTGAAGATTATTTTGGTAATTGATTTTTGATGCAGCTAAGGATTACCCGGAGTATCATTATAATTCAATATTTTGCAAGAGTAAACATTACTTCTTTTTAACAAAATCCAAAATAAATTAGCCCAAAATCACGTTAACATTCGTAATTGAACAAAACCACTTCAATATTAGATAATATTGGAATACAATTATAATTTTGATTACAGTAACGAAACTGAATCGAATTATTTTGCTTAAAATCACGTTTCCATTTGATAGAAGTATAATGAGGTTACTTTTGATTCAATTTTTATAAAAATGACTACACTTGCACCTAATGATCTATTATAGGTTTAATTAAAGTTATTCAAAGAGTCATTTAACTTCGAGAATTTCCAACAATACCCTCGAGAATATTAAAAATTCAATTCAAGCTGAAGCGCTAAACGCAAATATTATGTAAATTTCCATGACAATGAAAGTAATAATACTTATTTGATTTAAAATGCAGACCGTCCAACCATGCACACACGCATTCGCGCACCCACAACCCTCCCCTAGAGTTAAAAAACTGTTTATGTCTCGTTTTTAGATCTTAAAAAGACAACGATACTGTACTAAGCCGTTAATCAAGTTATCCTTCCGCCGATCCAACATTTACTTGTAATTGATTTAATTATTATAGTACGTCTCAGAATATCCGCGAGTAATAAATCATCTTGACGGCGACAGGTCAGTGACGTACTGATAAAGGCATATACTATAAGGTCTGTAAAATATAAAAATCTACAATTTTTAATACACTGAAATCCCAGTCGCATGATCTAAGAGTTGTCTGATCTTCAGGCTTGAGTTAAATTTTAAAGGGTCATTTTAAAAAACGACACTATTTCACTAATAACATGATTTATTACTCTCTGATATTCTGGGACGTACTTTAGGTGCTAACAATTTGATGCTTAAATTTTATTTGTGTTTTGTAACTGTGGTATAATAACAGTTTTTGTTTTTATAGCGCGATGTTTCGGAAGCGGGCTATGCTTTCGTCATCAAGCTTAGTCCTGCTACTTCAGTCGAATTTTTCTCAAGCACTTTACTCTCGGATTCGAACTTCGAACTTTTGACTTACAAGTATAACACCTTTGCTATTGAGTAATGCAATATATATTTTTTATAACCGTCCTTCTCAAGACTAAGCCTGATGACAGAAACGTCGCGCTATAAAAATAAAAACTGTGTAAATAGGCCACTCAACTCAACTAGTATGAGACTGCACTTATAAAAGACTTATTATAGAGATTTTGTAACTCGGTACGGCTTCGAAGTCTAACAAATATTTAGAAAGCTTATAACATCTATGAACAAACTAGCGCTAGAGGAGAACCATGTAACCTTCCTCAGCAAAGCGCGTGATAACGACGTAATACCCGCTAGGCCCAACATCAAACGTCCAATACACGCGTTAATATTATTGTTTCAGAAAACACCAGCTAGAACAACAATCCAGCGAGGTTAGAGAAATTATTAGAAACGAACAAGATTTTGATGGAGTAGATACGGTTACGAAAAGCAAATATTCAAAGACCAAGGGAAAGCACAAAGAAATTCGGCAGAATAACCTAGAAAAGCTAATGAAGGAGAACAAAGAACCAACCAATATTAATCTCAAAAACACTGTCATAAGCATCTCTAAATTACGATTTAGCGAAAACGAAATAAAGGTTTTAAACAAAATTTTGAACTATGCGATAAGGCCGAGGTACATTACTAAAGTAAATTTAATAACTACAGTTGAAAAAACATCTTTGAGATTAGCTCCTAAGAAAGCCGAAAAATTTAGAGGTAAGATTAGACCTAAACCTAACCTCTCACACCTAGAAATGAGAATGATCCTTTCCCTTAAGAGTAACTAATCGATCAAAATTCTCCCCGAAGACAAGGACTGTGGTAATGGGTATGGAGACAGTAAGATCCATCAACTACTGGAGAGAGGGCGAATACAAACCAATACCCAAGGGCCCCCATCACCAATCGAAAGACAGATACCAGGCGATCAAAACATAAAGCGAGTTCTGCGATTATGAAAGAACTAAAGAAATTTCTCATGCCATCCATTAGCACAAAACTTCCTTATCGGGAAAAACCGAGTCTTTGGTCAAGAGTACGCAGCACTTCGTGGAAACCATTAAAAACTTCCAACCTAACCAAAAAATACTGGTAAGATTCGACAATGTGACCCCATTCACAAATGTGTCCTCCGGCGAGGCACTAACTGTCATAAAGGACAGGCTGGAAAAGGATGAAACGTTAGACGAACGCACGCAACACTCGGTAAACACAATAGTGAAACTTATGACAATATACATAAGAACAACATACTTTCAAATAAAAGACAAATTCTACCAACAAGAGCACTTAAGACACTTCAACACAGCAAAAAAAATTGGATAAATTCTTAGATCGTCTACCACACGGGAAGATACCTACTCTACAGTCCAGTTACCATCGAAATGCGAAATTAGGCATGACCAGATACAATATACTCAAAATAAGAGGTCCTAAAAAAGAAAAACAAAAATATCGCCAGCACTAAAAAAAATGGCTACCCCGACCTGACCTAAACACTTTGGTAGCCGAAAAATAACACTGTATAACATATACAGTAGGTATGTCGGACCAAATACAAATAGGCAGAAAAAGTACTGCCCTCAAATCCACAAAAACACTCATGGAAATACCCACCAAAACCAAACCACACAATGAAGACCAGCATTTCAAAATTTGTGTATACAGCCAATCATGCGAATGCAGCAGATCATACATAAAGGAGAATAGACCACTAAAGTTAGAAAATAGAAACAAACGAATAACATCTGCAATGGCGAAACAGAAAAAATACAAAAGGTGGAGAATGATGAGAGTATAACTCGCCGGAAACTAAAAGAAGCCACTTACATAGCATTGACAGAAAAATCGATAAGCCTAGCTAGTGTATAGTATAGAAATGAAACCCATATAAATGCCAATAATGCGCGAAGAATTTAGGCGCAATAAGCTGTGCAATAGGTTACTGGGCATTAAGTTCAATAAATTACTGCGTATCCACGTTGTTTCTTGGGGTGTAGTTTCGCATCTGCTTGTGCGGTGTCTGACTCCGGTTAGTACCAAAACGACGTTACGGCAAAGTTTTTTCCAACGCTTGACTCGGCTTTACTCGAATCGAACTAATGCCCTGCTGTCCGGTTTCCAGTTTATATCTGGTGTTGTAGACTTTCACTACTTTCATTTCTTTCACTTGGGCTGCTTTGCCCTTTTCCGTTTTCCCGGTGTTGCTTGCTATTCTTCCTGTTGTTGTAGGTGCTGTTGGTGTTGGTGATCTTTGCGAGGGTTAGGGTTTCTTTGTGTGGCGAGTATTATCAGTAATAACATAAGTAAGAGTAATATCATCCTGATATTTTCAAACGCTATGATGTGTGATGTACTTCCGACATGCTGCTCTAGAGATGATGCATATGTCTTCCTCTCCACAACCTTTTTGTCTTCCTCACGTCGCACGTTGATCCTCCTGTTTGTTTGTCTTATTATACCTTGTCATATGTTCTACCAGGATTGCTGTAGACTGCTTGCTCCTCCAACTTAATTTTGGTTTATAGTGTTTAAAGAACTGAAGATATTTTTCTGTCCGAGTCGAACGTTGTCTGCACGAAGTGTTTGCTGAGGATTTTCGCTACTTGTCTGATGTTCCTTTTACATACAGAAGCGTGATGTTGGCTGCTGGTGGTTCCTCCTCCTCTGTGGGTCTCGGTTTTCCTGGTCTTGATGCATTTTGGATGTTCCTTATTGTAAATCCATTTTGCAGTTAGTGTTGCCATTTCTTTTGTAACTTGAGTCCGCGAGTCTCGCTGATCTCGTCACCAGAGTTGTTACAACTGACTGCAACTGTGCAGGATGATGGACCTTTCTCTACACCGTGTGACCAAGATTCCCATCCTTCTTCTTGTATATCAGCACGTCCAGGAATGTCAGCTTGTTGTCATCTTTCACTTCTATGGTAAACTTAATTTTTTTTGTGGGTGCTGTTTAGATATTCCAGGAATTTGTCGAGTTGTACCGTTTCCAAGACGCGCATGAATAAGTTGGCTATGACTGGTGATAGTGGTGACTCCACTGATGCGCTATCGACCTATTTGTACCGTTGTCCGCCGTAGATGAAATGCGTGTTCCACAATGTTTAGTTAGTGCCATAATGTCCCCGTTGTAGAATGTTTAAAATTTTATGTTTAGTTGAGTTGTCTTGTAAAAACACTATTAAATTTGATGCCAGTCAAAACTAAACAAATAATTTGTAAAAATGTTTGGAACAATAATTGAAAAAATATGCGGCCCTGGTGTCAGATGGGTAATTTGCATAGTTTGAGATTCTCCTATTTTACTCGAAAACGATACGTTAAATGGAAGACTACTAAGAAATACTTTTTTGCTTGTTTTTGAAAGGTCTCCTAATAAACAGGGTGTTCCAAAAAAATGATAAAAATGCTTTGACTCTATCCTGTAGGTACCAATAGAATATGCATTTTCGGACATATGTTTATAGGAACTTTTCTTCAAGTTTTATGACGAGGAATCACTTACTGCAATATGGTCGTGCAATTTTCGAACACCCTATATAAAACGTTAATGAATATTGCCATGGTTTTCATATTTGACAAATGATAATGAATCGTCATTTGTCATTTGAATTATATATATATATATATATATATATATATATATATATATATTTAAATAAGACAATGTTTCTTTAAAACTTGTGTAATTAAACGTAAAATTAATTCAACGTTTCGGAACGTCCTTTGTTCTTGTCAAAATTTATTTGACAATTACAGAGATTGAAATAAGGTAACTATTTTTAAAATACAGAATATGAAACAAGGTAACTAATTTAAATTTAATTAGTTACCTATTTTTAAAATAGTTACTTTCATTTGATTTCAAATAAAATTTTCAGATTAAATGATTAAGTTTATTTAAAGTTAAAGAAATATTGTCATTTAAACATGAATACTGTAAATCTAAATAGAAACATATATATATATATATATATATATATATATATATATAAGGATGCAGTTGAGCCAAAATAACGTTAGTACTTCATATAAACTTTTTTAATACAGGCCCTCGTTTTCAAGTTATAGGCCTCCAAAGTTGGAATTTTTAACTCGATTTTTATTTTTAATGGTCGTACTGTTCATTTGATCTTTATAAAATTTTCGGTATGCTTAGAATGTATGTGTATGTTTATTTTAGAAGTGTAAACAGATTCACAGTATTGCTTTAAAGCCAGGGACGTACTAGTCGTAATGGTTAAGGATCTAAACTTTTTGTAAGGATGACACTCCCCGTATAAAAATTAAAAAAAAATATCTTCCTCATACCGTAAGCTAACGAAAAGGTACTCTTGTTTAAATTTGGATTTCATTAATACATTTGCGCATTCGCCATGTTTTGTAAGGATAATCCCAGATAACGAAGTAAAACTAATTTAATAATAGAATGTCCAAGATTTGTCTAACATAGTAGAAATAAACATTTTAGCGATAGTAGAAGGTACATTAACACCTCATTAAACAGAAAGTTGGTAAAAACGTTTTAAAATTGTTTGTAAATTTTATCAAGTGACCTTAGGAATAGTTGTCAGTCGTTGTGTAGGATAGGTAGTTGTCAGTACTTGTCGATAATAATTAATAACTAAATTAAAAGTTACAATGGCAGACTTCAGTTTTAGTGAGTATGCAAATATGCACTTAATGTACGGATAGGCTTTTCGAATTTGTTCAGAGGCGAGAAGGCTTTAGTTGAATATTTTCCAAACAGAGCATTGCCAGGCAGACGAATGTTTGAGCGTATTGATCTCAGGTTACGAAAGACAGGTAAGAGTAGGTAAATTAATTTACTTTGCATGTACAAAATCAAATTTATAATTTTAGGAAGTTTTTGCCAAAAAAAGGCGACGAAGGTCCAGTACGTACTGTGGCAGTTGAACAAGGCATTAAATGTAGTTGATAATGAGTGTACGAAAACTGTCAAGAGAACATAATGTCTCAAAATCAGTTGTTCATCACATTCTAAAAGAACAACGGTTGTATCCTTTTCACGTACAAAAAGTACATAGTATGACAGCGGCCGATTATCCTGCACGACTTGAATATGCTCAGTGGTTTCTGCGACAACAAAAAACAGACAATACATTTATTAATAACAATACATTTATTAATAAAGTTCTTTTCGCGGACGAATCCGGTTTCACCAGAAATGAAGTCATTAATTCTCATAATTTACACTTATGGGATGATGAGAATCTACATGGCATTATCCAAACAAAGAACCAGCATAGATTTATAGTGAATGTTTGGGCAGGAATAGTGGGAAATCATTTAATAGGACCATACTTTATTGACGGTACTCTGAATGGCCAGAAATATTTGGATTTTTTACAAAACGAGTTTTGGAACCTGTTTGATGATGTGCCACTACAAGCTCGTGGGAATTTATGGTTCATGCATGATGGTGCCCCTCCTCATTTCAGTTTAAATGTACGCCAACACTTACACACAAAGTTTCCTAATGGATGGATTGGTCGGGGAGGCCCGTTTCAATGGCCACCGCAATCACCAGACTGCAATCTCGTGGATTCATTTTTCTGGAGTTATCTTAAAGATTTAGTGTATGCAACACCTGTGCAAACAAGGCAAGATCTAATAGACAGAATTGTTTTTCACTGCAATGCTATTCGCAATAATCCGGGATTGCTCTTTCAGGTGCTAAGAAACAACATTCGTAGACTTAGGAAGTGCGTGGAAGTGAGAGGAGCTCATATTGAACATTTATAATAACGTTACTTTTTTGTTGGTTAGTAATTAGGTTTAGTCTAATGTTTTATAACTTGTATTTTTTGACGTTTTCTTAATGGTGTAATAACTTTGTGTTTGGTAATTTTGATTGAAAGCAACTAGTTACGTTGTTTGCATACCTATTTAACTTACGTTAAATGAGTTGTTAATGTTATTACCTTCTACTATCGTCCCTGGCTTTAAGGCAATACTGTGAATCTATTTACATTAAAATAAACGTACACATACATTCTAAGCATACTGAAAATTGTATAAAGATCAAATGAACAGTACGAAAATGAAAAATAAAAAAGGAATTTAAAATTCCAACTTTGGAGACCTATAACTCGAAAACGAGGGCTTGTATTAAAAAAAGTGTATATGAAGCACTAACATTATTTTGGCTCAACCTATACGTTCACGACTTTTCACAAAAGAAAACTGCAGATTCTAAAGCTGATTTTATGTGGATTTAACGTAAATTACCTTAATACAAAAATACTTCCTAAGAGCTGGAGCTTTTGGAAGATGGCGCCCTAACATCGGTTTAATTCAAATATCTTCAAAATGGTTTCCCTTTAAATGATAGCGTTATGTACATTTATTTAGTGGAATATGCCCAATTGTTTGGCGTGAATATGATTTTTTTAGTTGTACTCATAAGCGGCTGGTTTGGGCGGGGCATTGGGCATTGTTACTCATAAGTCGCTACGACGCACCGTTTTCGAAATAAACCAATTTGAACGTTTCATGTGTTAATCATACTTTTATAAAATTAACAAACGAATTCATTTACAATTATGAAAGATGGCTATGGAAAATACACAAAATAACAATTGCGTGAACGTCAAAATAACCAGTATTACAGATACTAGTTGAGGTTAAAGTGTCAAATAAGTTTAAGTGAAAGATGCAACTGAACGTAAAAAATCAAATTTTAAACATGAAAACATATTCTAAAGAAGAGAGGATTGATATGGTATTTGTTCTTGGTGAGTGTTATGAAAATTGTTTGTTAGCATCTAAAGTTTACAGCCAAAATATCCAAATCGAGAGAAATCTGACAGGCGGGCTTTTGAAAGATTGTTAGTACAGAAACTGGAATAAGTAGGCGAAGCATTGAACGAATAATAGAAAAACACAAATTTCATCCTTATGAGATAGAGTTGCACCAAGAGCTGTATCAAACGGACTTTCAACACAGATTAGATCTTTGTTTATGGGTTATGGATAGAGTAGCATCAGACCAAAATTTTGTTGTCCTATTTTCGGACGAGTGTACTTTTCATAATAACGGACACTTCAATCGCCACAACTTTCACTATTATAGTGATGAAAATCCTCACGTATTTCGCACTCTCGATCATCAACATAGGTGGTCTGTGAATGTGTGGGGAGGAATAATAGGATCCCGTGTTATTGGTCCTCATTTTTTTAATGGTCACCTTAATGGTAGAAAATTTCGTACATTTTTGTGCAGAAAATTATCTGGACTCCTTGACGATGTACCATTGAATATTAGGCGGAAAATGTGGATGCAGTTGGATGGAGCTCCCGCACATTTTGAACGTCGAGTACGGCGATACTTAAACCGGCGTTTTCCAAATAAGTGGATCGGAAGAGGTGGTCCACATAAATGGCCTGCAAGATCACCGAGTTTGTCGTTGTTGAATTTCTTTTTGTGGGACTATATACAAAGTATAGTTTACAATACACCACCGACTACTCCAGAAGACATGAAAGCGAGAATAAGAGCTGCTTTTCAGACAGTAACTCCAGAAATGCTTCTCAAAGTGAAACGATCTTTTGCAAAAAGGATTCAGTTATGCTTAGAACAAGATGGACGTCACTTTGAACAAATTAATTTTAATTTTAGTTCTTAAATTTAGTGATAACTCTTTTTCGATTATGTTTAGTTTTCAAATTTTAACTTTTTCGTAAATAAATGTTTTTAAATTAAAATATGTAATTTTCCCTTACATCAAAACTTTTGCTTACATTGGAAAGTGACAGACATGAATGGCTTATTACGTTCAATTCTATTTTGAGTGATATTAGCTCTATGGTTACTATGATTAGACAAGATTATTACAAAATACGTATATTACAAATAAAAAAGAACCATTTACTAAAGAACCGTTGATTTCAGGTACAGGGAACTCTTACATCGAATGAAAGACAATTTGAATGACTATCGGTTAAAGTTGTTAAATACAGGGTGTCCTATTTAAATTAATAAAATTACGGAACTGCACATCTAAGTTAAATTTAGCTAGATTAGTTGAGTACCCTGTATGTTGTAATAGAAAAATTTGCATTTTAGCCGATAGCCGAATATTATTACCACGTATGCCGCAGGTGTATGTTGATGTGTTGTACATAACCACAACAAAGTTGATTTTCTTGTTCACGCTTGCAAATTAAGAGTTATTTAAATAAAGAGATAGGTATAGGGAACATTACAGAAACTTTACTTTACTTTATACGTTGAATCAAAAAACACTTTCAAATACAGCGTGTTCCGTTTAAAAAAACATAACTTTGATAAAAATTCTTATTTTCGATCAACCTGTATAATCACAATTATTTTTAATTTGTAGTGTTATAGGCCCTATATACCCTAATTATGAAAAAAAACTTAAGATCTTAAGCCATTTGCATTACAGAGACCGACGCGTATAGGATGCGCCACCCTATATATATATATATATATATATATATATATATATATATATATATATATATATATATATATATACATATACAGTGCGTTCAATATAATCGGACGCACTCAATAACTCTATTGTATTTCGTTTCACAAGAAAGTGTTTAAATAGTTTTTTATTCATTTACAAATACTCTATTAAGTGCTTGGTTTAGATAATTTTTTAAGCTTCCGGTTTGACCGGAAGCGCACATAATTTTATTTTTTTAAATCACACTGTATATATATTTTTGCATTTTTGCATTGCCTATTTTTTTCTCAATATATACGTATAAAATTCTTATAGGGTTTTATAAAACAAAATTAGAGAAAAATGCCATCGAAAGTTTTTCAATTTTATTATATGGTTAGAAAAATTAAACAAAATCAGTTATAATTAGCGAATAAATTGTTCAAAGTTGCCACCATTCTGTTCTAGACATGCTTCTAATCGTCGCCTGAGTTCATGGTTAGTTGCTTTTTTGATTTTCTGCGTAGTTAGATTAACATATGCAGCTGTAATTTTACTCTTTAAGTCTATAACATTTAAAGGTGGATCGGCATACACCACTGTTTTGAAATGACCCCACAAGAAAAAGTCTAACGGTGTAAGATCGGGTGATCTCGCAGGCCATTCTACCCGGCCGTTAGTTCCTATCCATCGTTCATTGAACGTTTGGTTAAGATATTCTTTTACTATCAACGCGTTGTGAGCTGAAGCTCCATCTTGCTGGAAATACAATTGTTGTCGCAGAAGCAGAGGAAACTCATCGAACATTGTTGGTTGCACGTTATCTAAAAATTCAAGATACCTATTGGCGTTTAGATTACCATCATAGAAATAAGGCCCTAGTAATTGGTTTCCAATTAAACCGCACCAAACATTAGTACCCCATACGGTTTGATGGTTAGTTTCCATTGACCAATAAGGATTTTCGTCAGACCAATAACGATTGTTTTGTTTATTAATAACTCCATTATTTGTAAACTTGGATTCATCTGTCCATAAAATATGATCTAAAAATAATGGATTGTGATCACATTGCTCAACTATCCATGCAATCAAAGTTAATCTCCGATCAGAGTCTTGAGGCCGCAAGTGTTGAACCAAATCGACTTTATACGGCAGCATTTTGAATTTTTTTAATGTCCTGTGAATTGAGCCAACTGGTACACCTACTTCTTGCACTACATGTCTAATAGATGACCGTGGATTTACTCTAAAATAACCCAATATTTGTACTTCAATATCTTCGGTCAAAACATTTCTTTGTTGTTCTAAATTCTGATAATTTACTCCTGGCATGATATCTTCGTGTGTATAATTCTACCGCTCATCGAGAATTAAGTTTACATTCACCGAAAATTAACAACAGGTCAACTTTTTCACTGTTATTCATTTTAAACAATTACTTCGATTAAAATCAAATTAAACTTTTATCTGATTGTCAATTGCAATAAACGAAAAAACAATTGCGATGCGATTTTGTTGACGGTTTTGTTTTTTTCTCTAATTTTTTTTATAAAACCCAATAAGAATTTTATACGTATGTATTGAGAAAAAAATAAGCAATGCAAAAATGCAAAATATATATACAGTGTGATTTAAAAAATAAAATTATGTGCTTCCGGTCAAACCGGAAGCTTAAAATATCTAAACCAAGCGCTTAATAGAGTATTTGTAAATGAATAAAAACTATTTAAACACTTTCTTGTGAAACGCAATACAAAGAGTTATTGAGTGCGTCCGATTATATTGAACGCACTTATACTATATATATATATATATATATATATACAGGTGTCCCAAAGTGCGTGTTCGGTCGATAGCTCATTAGCCATTAAACTTAGAAGATAAGTTTAAATACGAAAGTTGTCTATTTTTATAAGCTTCATAATCTAAAAATAGTTTGGTTTCTACAGGTGTAATATAAAAGCGGTACAATATAGAACTTTTGATTTTTAAATAGAACACCCTATATATCATTTTATTTTTCGATTCTCCTTATAATTTTACATCTTTTTTATAAGAATTACGTACAAGCTAAATCTTACAGTTTTTGAGATATTTGCAAAGTTAACTAAAAACTGACATTTTTATGTAGTAATACAAGTAGGCGTATCTCAATTATTTTTTAAGATAAAAAAATAATCTTTGGTATAGAATTTATGCATACATGAGCTTACTTTAATCTGTTGTCAAAATTGGATTTCAATATACACGGTGATCACAAAAATTAACTCAATAACATAAATTTGAAAATGCCATATCTTCATTTTTTTAAATGGCACACCCTATATTTTTTTAATGCCTTGTCTTCGTCTATTAATCGGCTTTCATTTCTATTAAATATGTTCTATACCTATCTATAATAGTTTCGGAGATATTTAAGTTTGTTCAATTTTTTACGTTGATAACACTGAAGAAGAGTAACATTAGTCGGTCAAAGCAAGCTATGAATACATAAGAAACTAAAAAACATATTAACTGAAATACAAACACTTAAAATTATAATAAATGTTCAATGTGACCACCATTTTGTTGCTGGCAAACATGAAGTCTTTGAATAAACGATAAATTTACTTTTCGTAACGTGGAAACATTTATATTTTGAATGACGTCTCTAATTCTTGCCATCATATCATCTACAGTCGTTGGAGGAGTTTGATAGACTTTTTCTTTAATCCAACCCCAAAGAAAAAAGTCCAGCTTTGTCAAGCCAGGTGATCTTCCATGCTAGGAGATCGGCCCTTCTCTTCCAATCCATTCGTTTTGAAACTGGATATTTAAATAATTTCTAACGTTTCTGCTGAAATGCGGAGGAGCGCCATCTAATTGCAGCCACATTTCTCTAAGGGTTTCTTGCGTTGCGCAAGAAGTTTAAAAATGAATCTCCATTGACTGTGTTTTCAAAAAAATATGGTCCTAGAATTCTTTCCCCAATAATTCCGGCCCAAACATTAAGTGACCAGCGGTGTTGACGATCAACAGGAATTATAAATTTGCGATTCTCAGTATCGTAATAATGGAAATTATGTCTATTAACGTATCCATTTTTGTAGAAAGTAGCTTCATCAGTAAACAAGATCGTGCTAAAATAGTTGGGTTTTTCTAAATTTTTATTTATGGCCCAATTGCAAAAGTTTAATCGATTAACGAAGTAATTCTCGCCTAATTCTTGTGCAAGTTGGACATGGTATGGATGATATTTATATTTTTTTATAATTCTATTAACTGATGTTTTTGAAACTCCAACTTCTAATTCCAATTGTCGGTCAGAAACGTGAGGATTTTCAATCACGGATTGAAGAACTAAATGTTCAATACCTTCGTTTATTGCGGTTCTCTCTCGTTCTAAATTGTCTTCGTAATGCATACTGCCTGTTTGCTCGAAACGCTCTTTCAATCTTGCAAGTGTTGAAACTTACGGGTGTCGTGCATTTAGAAATTTTTGCTTATAATTTCGATGAGCTAAAAGACAATTTTTATCGCTTTCACCAAGAACGTAAATCATATTAACAAGTTCTTCTTTCGAAAAATTCATTTTGTAATTTCGGAAGTAAGCATACAATACTACACAAATGTTAGCACTGTTTGACAAGTTTGATTTCTTCATTTGTTTTCGCTCATCTTTTGTTTTACACTCTTTTGATTAAATTGGTTAATTTTACGATAAATCGTTTAAAAACATCTCAAATATCTCTTAAAAATGATGGTTTCAAAAAAATTGAACAAACTTAAATATCTCCGAAACTATTAGAGATAGGTATAGAACATATTTAATAAAAATTAAAGCCGACTAATAGACGAAGACAAGGCGTTAAAAAATATAGGGTGTGCTAATTAAAAAAAGGAAGATATAGCATTTTCAAATTTGCGTTGTTGAATTAATTTTTGTGATCACACGTTTATTCAAAGACTTCATGTTTGCCAGCAACAAAATGGTGGTCACATTAATCATGTATTATAATTTTAAGTGTTTGTATTTCAGTTAATATGTTTTTTAGTTTCTTATGTATTCATAGCTTGCTTTGACCGACTAATTTTACTCTTCTTCAGTGTTATCAACGAAAAAAATTGAACAAACTTAAATATCTCCGAAACTATTATAGATAGGTATAGAACATATTTAATAGAAATGAAAGCCGATTAATAGACGAAGACAAGGCATTAAAAAAATATAGGGTGTGCCATTTAAAAAAATGAAGATATGGCATTTTCAAATTTATGTTATTGAATTAATTTTTGTGATCACCGTGTATATTGAAATCAAATTTTAACAATAGATTAAAGTAAGCTCATGTATGAATAAATTCTATACCAAAGATTATTTTTTTATCTTTAAAATAACTGAGATACTGCCTACTTGAATTACTACATAAAATGTCAGTTTTAGTTAACTTTCAAATATCTCAAAACTGTAAGATTTAGCTTGTAAGTAATTCTTATAAAAAGATGTAAAATTATAAGGAGAATCGAAAAATAAAATAATATAAGGGTGTTCTATTTAAAAATCAAAAGTGTATATTGTACCGCTTTTATATTACACATGTAGAAACCAAACTATTTTTAGATTATGCAGCTTATAAAATAGACAACTTTTATTTAAACTTATCTTCTAAGTTTAATGGCTAATATATACCAAAATATTGAACCTTATATATAAATTAATTTTAAATTGCAGATGTAAGATACAAGGCTTAATTTTTTTCTACATTTAATACAACAGGAAGTATGAATAAGTTCTACGACAGACCCTTTCTGGCTTCTAGTAGCAATGATAGATGCCCACATCAGATTATTTTGTTTCTTCTTATCTTTATTTTGAAAAACGAGTTTAGTCGTGTGTTGTAGCAAACAGCTTTAGCTCCTCATCAAAATCCATCACTAAAAGTGATAGTTGAGTATAACTCTCATTAATAAATTCTCTCTTTATTAATAATAAGTAACCAAACAGAATAAATAATTATTCCTCGACAAACCAAAGGTTTATATAAAAAAAAATTATAATATATTTATTTCGTAATTTTAATATAAATTTTCCGCTTCACAAATCAAAGATCTGACAAAAAAAACTTCAAGTTGTAGGTAATTACAAAGGTTATTGAGCGTAACAACTTGACTTGTGCGTTATACCGTATCAAGTAATTTCCCACGGTAAAATAAAATTGTAGATAATACATATATGGTAAATTACCTTCTAACAAGAAGAAGTGACCAATTATACAAGAACATGAAAAATTTTCCATTATAACAAATTTTGTAGTTAATTATTTTTCTTTTTAAATTTTGATAAGAAGTTTCCTTGATAAAAAAAATATGTGGCTTTGCAAATTATCGTGAACATCCGTTTAAAATATAACAATTTTTGCTAAAAATTCCATTATGGTTGTTCGTTATTGTCTAGATTACATAACTGCATAAATTCCCAGTTTTGTTTGATAAATGCAATCTCCACAAAAAATTGCTTCCACTCAATTTTGTTGAATACGTTACACACAAAATGAAAGATTTATCAATGAAATAGGGATTTTACTAATTTTAGGTAAGCAACGTATTGCCCGAGGGTTACAAGATTTGGATATTTGGAAATGTGCGCCCTTTCAAGCAGGTATCCTAATGTTATTTCCTAAGAGGTTTAAAATCAATAACCTCTGCCATTTCCTATTACTTCCTCTTCCTCTTAATATAATCTGATATTTTCTTTAAGCGCATTTATTAACACACAGAACAACCCGAATGTACCCTACATGAGTAAAGAACGCATATATTGAAGTCGTACAATTACAATCACAAATTACAATGTTTTAGATATTTTGTGAATTGAGAACTACTTTATTTTTATTATTCGAATTGAGTATTTTTATTTGAGACAGAAGAAAGTTTTATATTTACTTTGTTTAGATAAATGAGGTCGTAATGCTTGTAACGTTATAGAAACAAACAGTGTTTATTATTGAAAAATAAGTAAACATTATTCATATACATACAGGGTGCCCCATTAATGTGTAAAAGTCCCATACCCAATTTGTAGACTAAATATCAAACAATTGTTTATAGCAAAATTGTAGCCAGCTATGAGCTTACATTTTAAAATTAATAAGGAATATACAGGGTGCATTATAACACCGTGGTCAACCAAAGTCTTTGTCCACTAATGGATTAAATCGTATAATTTTGCAAACATTAAGGATGTGTCAAATATGGTACAGTATGCGGTAAGGGATTAATTAATTTTTTTATCACGGTGTAGCAGTAGTAACTCGTCACTTTTTACAATTTGAAATAGAATTTAAAAATTTTCATTTGTGTAAATACTTATTTAAAATTATTTAACAGTCTAAATGTTATTTCAGATAATTATATTGAATTTAAATATATGATTCATTTCATATTTACGTGAAATGTTTTAATCAAAAATTCTCAATTATTAGTTAAAAATAGTCCTACACACACACACACACACACACACACACACACTACACATATATATATATATATATATATATATATATATATATATATATATATACATATATATATATATATATATATATATATATATATATATATATATTATGCTAATTCAGGGTAAATTTAATTTAAGTATTTATTTTATTATCATTTGTAACAGCATTTTAAACAATTTAAAACATTTTATTGCAAAATTTAACTTTAAATTATTTTTAATTGTTAAAAACAAGGAAAACATACAAAATCCAAAAACCTTTACCACTGTGTGACGTCGCCTTTATTTTTAATTACGGCTTGAATTCTTTTGGGCATCGTACTTATTAAGTTTTGACACTCATCTTGGGTGAAAGTATCCCAAATATTTTGAAGTTTGTGTTTTAATTCGACTACGTTTCTAGCTGGTTGTATTCGTAATCGTTTTTCATTGTGTGCCAAAGGGTGTCTATTGGTGACAAGTCGGACTGTTTGCCACCCACTCCAAAAGTGAGACATTATGAGCAGAAAGCCATTTTAAAGATTTTCTTGATGTATGGCAGGCCGCCTCGTCTTGTTGGAACACAAAATTATTATTCTGCAATAAATCTGTCATTATTGGAAGTAACGATTTTCTTAAAATCTCTAAACATTTATTGGTGTTTACAATTCCATCAATCAAGTGAAGTTTTCCAACACCTCTAGCAGACATTGAACCCCATACCATAACTGAAGCAGGAAATTTTACTTTCTTTTTAAACAATCTGAATTGAAAGCTTCATTTTCTAACGAATAACTCTGCTTCGATTGTCCCCAACACAAACTTCAAAACGAGACTCATCACTCCAATGGGCACTATTCCATTCATCACTCGTCCAATTAATCTGACTTTTAGCCCATTTAAGCCGATTTTTCTTTTGTTTTAATGTTAAGAGTGGCTTTTCTTTCGCCTAAAGAAAATTAGTAGAATTACAAAAATTTTTTGGAAAAAGTTGCAATAAAATTACTTTGTATGTTTTAAAACCTAACTTAAAGGCTTCTCTATGGTATGTGGATCTTGAAACACTTCGCCCCACAGCATCGCTCCAAAGAACAGATAATTCACCATAGTTCGAACGCCTGTTTTTCTAATAATCTTCTTCAGTGCCCGTCTATCAGCATCTGATATTTTGGATTTCGACGCATACCGAGGTTTTGTAGCTATTGTACCCGTTATTTTATAAACTCGAATGATATTTCTGACAGTAAACTTTCATAAATTAACTAGATCGCCAATTTCCGCGTTTGATTTTCCTTTTAAATAAATTGATAATAATTGAGCGAATTTTTCATCAACAACCTTTCCACGCGTCATTTTTACTAATAGTAAAAAACAAACTTTCTTTTGTTGGACAAAGGCAAAGCCTACTTGATTATTTCAGATATTCAAAGATTCTTAGAATATATAAATTCGAGAAAAGCAAATAACTATTTTTTTGTATAAAATATGTTTTTAACAATGAAAAAATGATTTAAAGTAAAATGTTGCAATAAAATGTTTTAAATTGTTCAAAATGTTGTTACAAATGATAATAAAATAAATACTTAAATTAAATTTACCGTGAATTAGCATAATTTTATTTAAAAGAAAAATATTGGTGGGCCAATTGAGATGGGACAGGGCTCGTGTGTGTGTATATATATATATATATATATATATATATATATATATATATATATATATAATTGGTTTAGTGAACGAACAGAAGTTCAATTTAATAATCATTAATTGTATTGTATTTAAAATTAACTTTTAAAGTACATACAGTAAAAGATTAACTCGAGTGGGAGTTGAACCCACGACCTCCACTTTGCTAGAGTGGGGCTCTTCCATCTGAGCTATCGAGGAGGCAAGTCACAATCGATTCAAACTTGAAATTAAAATAAAAATTAACAATCAGTCACGTGTTGTCATGTGCGAAACCTTAGCGAATTGCGGGCTCACATGACATTCACAAAAAGTTGACTGTGATCCTTTATTCTATGTATAATAACTATAATACATCGTAACTAAGGAAGTACATACAGTTCAAGTTTGAATCGATTGTGACTTGCCTCCTCGATAGCTGAGATGGAAGACCCCCACTCTAGCAAAGTGGAGGTCGTGGGTTCAAGTCCCACTCGAGTTAGTCTTTTACTGTATGTACTTTAAAAGTTAATTTTAAATAAAATACAGTTAATGATTATTAAATTGAACTTTTGTTCGTTCACTAAACCAATTTCTATATATATATATATATATATATATATATATATATATATATATATATATCACACACACACACACACACACACACACACGAGCCCTGTCCCATCTCAATTGGCCCACCAATATTTTTCTTTTAAATAAAATTATGCTAATTCACGGTAAATTTAATTTAAGTATTTATTTTATTATCATTTGTAACAACATTTTGAACAATTTAAAACATTTTATTGCAACATTTTACTTTAAATCATTTTTTAATTGTTAAAACATATATTTTATACAAAAAAATAGTTATTTGCTTTTCTCGAATTTATTATATTCTAAGAATCTTTGAATATCTGAAATAATCAAGTAGGCTTTGCCTTTGTCCAACAAAGAAAGTTTGTTTTTACTATTAGTAAAAATGACGCGTGGAAAGGTTGTTGATGAAAAATGTTAAATACAATACAATGATATATATATATATATATATATATATATATATATATATATATATATATATATATATATATATATTATTACTCAAACATAAATAAATAAATTAATTTTACAACACAATTACATATTTAAACAGTAACAAAGGTAGAGTAAATACAAAAAAAAAACAGCTACTTTTGAATTCTCCACATACGCATTAAAGCGGTTCTCACATTTTAAACAGGAAAAATTACACACAAATGCATGTCGGCGAATGTTGATAATATATTGTAATTTTTTCAAGATTTACACGAGTGTGTGTTTGTGAATAATTTGAAAAGCGATTACATGTAAATTTCACGTAACCATTTACGATCCAACTATCCGAAAACGGAAATATCCGTTATTTTTTTCAAAAAGGACATTGTGCGTACGTGCGTTTGTGTTCTACATGTCTGCGCGAGTTCATGCGTGTGTTTGTGCATGTGTCAATAGTTTGAAAAGAGATTGCATTCAAATTTGTATGTGTGTATGTGAGCGCGATTCTTCGTGTGAGTGCGTGAGTGTGTGTCTCAATAAATTCACTGTCAAGGTAACCGTTACTAGCATTAGTTGGTAGCAGTTATTAGACCAATTTCCAATCATTGCGTCTAAGTTATGTAAACATACAATGCAAGGCATTGAACTTCGTCAATAAAACTTTTATAAGTTTTAAAGTATAATTTTTAAGCCGTTGATCGGAAAAACTAATTTATAACAGAGTCATTATACTTATTGTCAAATTAATTTAAAACAATTGCCCGTAATTAATACAAACGTAGGCAAATACATCTTAACCTTAATAATGCTTACGTATAAATAAAAACAAACAGTAAATCCGTAAACATTTATGGAACAAATTACGTTTATAGAGATTTCAAGTATTCATCATATCTAAAACAAACTTGTGCCCAATGTTAAATACAAAACTCTATAAAATTGAAATACCGATTTTATTATTAAGAAATTAAGAAAAATATGTAGCGCTAATAAAAGATAATTCATTTCTTATTAAAAGGCATGTATGCAAATACTTTATTTTATTCAATTCATAAAAGTTGTTAATTATTAAAACAATAAGATGCAGAATGCACATTTAGATTAAAGATTGCATTTTACATAATATAAATCTAACCGTAAAAATATGCCTTGTGAATTGGATTTTATATAAACAAGGTCACAGCTCAATCTGAAGAGATAATATTTACATGTTTTTCTACCCGTCCGCATTCCCGTTGTGCATACATAGTATCTTTTAAATAACCGTTATAACCTGTTCGTATTGTTAGTACAAACAAAATAAGTTTTGTAAGGACTTAATATCTAGTAACCCAATTAAATTTTAAAGTAACGTCTATAACATATTATATCTGCTTACGCTATTACTGAAAACACAATGCGCTTTAGAAATGGGGCCCCAACGTTAATATATGTGAAATAGTAGGCACTTATCTTCCATATTTCCAAAGTTGACAGAATGATTCGTAATACTTAATTAGGTCATTATTTAAGTAACTATTCTATTGTACGAGGTAGTAAATATTTATACCAATCCTTCCGTTACGAGATAAGGAATGAACGTATCGTATTTATATTATCCAAATATCAACAATTAATTTTATTTTAATTAAAATAAGTTCAGGCGCTGCAGCTTGAACACATGTTAAATTTAGATTTCCATTAAATGACCACTAGGTGTATACCGAGAGCAGAGTGCAATAAGTATTCCGCCTAGTAAAACTTTAATTTTGAAAGAAATTTTAATTAAAGTTAGTGATGAAAAGGACACGTTTTCAATCGTTCGTTCTGTATTCTTAACCGTATCAATTTAGTTGAGTTAAAGAGCTCGTATTTATTAAAAACAATAATCGATCGTAATGATAATTATTGAAAAACCCGTCTTTGTAGAGAGAGCAACGACGACCTCTGTCTAGATCACTAACCACCCTCCCGTCTGACATAACTCCGTCGTCGTTTTAAACCCTGAAGGTATCCTCCATTGAGGCTAGTGGATCCCCGCTTATAAGCGGTAGAAGTCCAGCCCTAATATCAAAAGCGAGCAAGACTGTGTTGTTTCTTTGGGTAGCCCTCAAAGCACTTTGTATGAGCCTCTGGAACTGAGGAATCAACATCCCTATTTCGCACCAGGAATTGAAAACACCGTGAAATTTTTTAATTAATTCAAATATATTCAATATCATTTTTAGCGTAAAAAGTTAGTTTACTGCATTAGTGCACTAAATATTTTAATTGTACACTACGGATACGTACTAAGCTAATTTAAAAGATGCAACATTGCAAATGCAAATCTAGAAACGTCAGTAAAATATGGGTTGACAAGAGAACTAAACTTCATTTGAACACATGTTAAATATTTTATTTTATTTTGCCACCATAATGTTATTTATACGCATCCAAATGCGGGCGTAATGTGGTCTTTATAGCACGGAAATGTCATTGATGCTAAGCAGCATGATTGACAGCAAACACATGACATGATATATAATAGCAATATCACAGTATCTTAGTAACAACAAATTAGCCTACTGTCGACTTTATTTCACTGCATTTGCATTTAAAACTTGCCGAAAATACAGAATCTTTTAATATTTGGTTCCAGTTTCATGGTGCAAAATAAAATAAAACATTGTATGTACCACGGGCATAATTGTAGATTATGGCTCTCAGTAATATAAAGCCCTCCGCTTTAACATTCTCGAGCCATAATCTTCTGATTATGCTTAATACATAAATATCTATTAGGTTTAAGTTATAGATATTTATGTATAAGGCATACTCAGAAGACTATGGCTCGAGGGAATGTTATAAGCCCGACGCGTAGCTATTTCCGTGCTATAAAGACCACATTACGCCCGCATTTGGGGGCGTATAAAGAACATTATGGTGGCAAAATAAAATAAAATATTTTGTTTACTTGGGTAATTAGGTCATTGTGTACTTAATAAATCATTATAGTTAAATTCTAAGCATTCATTTTTTATTTCATTTAATATTTTTACAAAAAAATTACGTTTTGTTGGGATTGAGTGTAGGAGGGGTGTTTTATGCGCACTCTATTGCTATCCCACTTCATAAAATAGGAGATATTAACGATCCTAAAAACTATCGGCCCATATCAATGTTACCAATTATTTCTAAAATTTTTGAACCTGTGATATACAGTCAAATAGTATTTGTAATTAAAAATTATTATTAATTTTTAATTACAAATTTACTTTTGAACTAATTCGTTCATAATAATTTAATGTTAGTCAAGTTGCTTTGGTTTGTGTGAATTCTTGCGATATTACAGACTCACATTCCATTAATATAAGTAATTTGATTGTAATCTCATTATATTTAGAATTTACATCATTTCTACATGCATAAAGACAAAATTTACATCGATTGGGGCTTAAATCTTGATAGCGCAGTTGGTTAGAACGGTACTCTAGCAAAGTACAGGTCGTCGGTTCAAATCCTGCTCGTGGTAAACATTTTATTTATGTATTTAATAAAATTAATAATAATTTTTAATTACAAATTTACTTTTGAACTTATAATAATCAAATAGTATGTTTCTTTGAATTTAATACATTATTTTTTAAACAACAATTTGGATTTCGTAAAGGAAAAAATACAAAAAATGCAGTAGCACTTTATTAACTATACATTAGATTGTTTTGGAAAAGGCGGATTTTCTATGGCTTTGCTCTTAGATTTTGCTCGAGCTTTTGATAGTGTGTCATATGAGATTCTAGTTCAGAAATTAAGACAAATTTATAATGTTGACACTCTTAGTTGCAAATTAATCTACTCTTACTTAAAAAACAGACCCAAAGCCAAGTCGTAACAGTAAATGATAAAACATCCAATTCTCATTTATTGACTTTGGGAGCTCCCAGGAACAATATTGGGCCCACTACTCTTTTTAATATTTATTAACGATTTACCACCTCATTAGTCTAACATTAATCAATTTATTCTATATGCAGATGACACCACATTAATTATTAACGATAGTGATCTTCATAAAGTTTTAGACAAAGCCCAAAATGCTTTAAATTCGGCAGAAAAGTGGTGCCAAAATAATATTTTATTTAATAAAATTTTAAACAAAAACGAAGCCATTCAATGATGAACACCGTGAAACCTTCTTCATTTCATAACTCCAACTTCGTACAATTTTTGGGAGTTAAAATTAAGTTTTTCAGAACATGTTAAGTCTTTAGCTAAATGATTATGTTCTAATGTGTATCTCATGCATCGTCTTGCAGATAATATTTCATAAAACTTGTTAAAAATGACCTATTTTCATTTATCCACTGTCATTTGTGTTACTGTAACATAGATTGGGGTAACTTCTCTCAATCGTCGCGGAGTTTTGCTCTTCAACGTCGTGCTGTTCGAATACTAGAGTACACTGAAGATTGTAAACCACTGTTTATTAAATTTAAAATCTTAACTCTTCTTAATATTTTTTTATACAAAACTGCATACTATATGCCAAATCATATTCTAATGTTTATTCAATTAGGTCCAGTGTTCACGACTATGGGACGAGAAATTGTAGTGATATATACGGAATGGTTACACCCCGATTCAGCGGTCCCCGTTTTACCGGTGCCGTTTCATCAGCCCCCGTTTCAGCAGCGACCCGTTACAGCGATTCCCGTTTTAGCGGTGACCCGCATCAGCAGCCCCCGTTTCGGCGGTACATTTGGTAAGGGTAAAAGGATGGGGAGCTCACCGTTTCAAATTATCTTTTCCGACATTACGTTGTTATCGTTTTCCATAATTTACTTTAAGTTAGATACATAGGTAAATGATACTGCTATTTTGAATATAACCAGTAATTACATTTTGTGACCTACTTTTCTGGACAACCAAAGTCCTTGATAAGTTAATTCATTTTTTGGTGGATGTTATGATAACGCAGCTAGGTCCATTTTCCTGCTAAAACAGGGTGCGCTGGAACAGGGGCCGCAGAAAGTCGAAACGGGAACCGCTGAAACGGGGCACCGCCGAAACGGAACATCGCGGAAACGGGACCGCTGAAACGGAGACCTCTGAATAGGGGGCCGCTGAATAGGGGTTATGCCATACGGAATGTATAGACTAATAAAAATACATAATAGTTTTATTAATCAATTAATTTTATTCATTAATTAATTAATGTAAAATATTTTAATTTATGACCTCTGAATAGGGGGCCGCTGAATAGGGATTATGCCATACGGAATGTATAGACTAATAAAAATACATAATAGTTTTATTAATTAATTAATTTTATTAATTAATTAATTAATGTAAAATATTTGAATTTATTACCAACAAAAATTAGAAACCTAGAATTTGATTTGTTAAAACGCAAAATTAAGTCCTTTTTATTAAATCAAGTTTTTTATAGTGATCGTGAGTTTGAATCTTGTAATTTAAGACTTCTGTAAAGTGTTTATTTTAGAACATGTAGTGCAGCAATAAACCATATTATTATTATTATTATTATTATTATAATTATTATATTTTAGTTTTTTTACCGGAAATCGGATGCGGTTAACAAACTGGTTTCTTCTCATTTAAAGCTGATCTGTTTTGTCAGTATATTAAATAAAAAAGTGCGGGCGTTAAATAGTATTATAGCTTAAAATGAGAAATATTATTTCAAAAAATAACAGTAAAGGTGATGCACTTATGACCACTTAGTAAAACTTTTTTTTTTTTGTATGAACGTAGAAAAAAATATTGTATGCAACTGGTGCAAAAGTGTTCATTGCACTAGACGCTTTGCTTTTATTGCACATCGCGTGCACTTGTTACCTAAATAACTATAATATTCAATAAAATACTTTCAAGCGACTTTAATTTGTGTATCGGTGAAAGTTGAATGAAGGCTTCACTTATATTCAGCTGTTAGAATGTTAATATTTTCATCATTCTTTAGGCTATATCTCACAATACGCATAAATTAAAACATTTGATTACCGCCGTTTGTTTATTATTAAATATGGATCATGAAACAAATTTAACCGCTGGTTCGGATAATTTAATTGGTTATAGGTTTTGAAAATAATATTCAGTTATAGGTAAATGTAGTACCTGGTTCAAATCTAGTACAAGTAATTTTTTTTAATTCAATAAACATTTGTATTTGAACACATATAAAAAAAGCTATAATGTAAATCTAATAAATCTATGAAAGTATTTTATATTTTATTTTCCATTTACTCTTTTTTATTGAATCGACTAAAGTAATCGAGGGTTGGAAATCATACAAAGACAAACAAAAATCGTAAAATAGCCTCAAGAATAACCACCCTAATGTTTGCCGCATGTTCAGTAAACACCCTATATGTTCGCAGTATCTGAAATATGAGATAGAATATGGTTGTACAGTATAAAATTAATGAGTTTCTTCATGCATACTATTAATATTGTAAGTCAACGTAGTGTAACACGTACGTAATGTAATAGTCGTTTAATAAAGCTTGTTAAAAAAAATGACCAAAGCACTTACGATAATTAGCCAAGGTATATACTGCTCATGCTCCATCAACCATGTCAAATAAAATCTTACACATTCTAGACAAAAGTTATGATATTTGAATAGAAGTTCAAGCACCAAAACCATAAAAAAGCTCAGATTACAATCTGTAGGTATAGTGCATTTCACGAATAATTAGACCTCTGTAATATGGCTGCCATTCCACTATGAACAACATCCAATTATAAAATAACTAAAATGCTATAAGTGTAACATTGTAATGAAACGGATATTTCAGTTGGCTACTCTGAACCGCATTTTCCATCCTTTCCTACAACATTACTAATTCGTAATTAATGTTGAAACTGCAAATTACTCCATTAGCATAATGTGTATTAGAAATCGTTAATGACCACGTGCTTTGCTTATAAATGTGGAATCAATTTTCCATTTTGCCATTATACTGTAAACAATAATTTGTAACGGTTGTAGTGATTGTGTAGTTTTTATACTAAAATGGAAGAAAGCTTTGTTTTAACTTACGCAATAATTATTAATAAAAAAATAATTTACTACATTTTTTTTAAATTTGTATTAAAATAGTATATAATAATAATACTAGGTGAGCGCGCTGATGGCGAATTGATTAATAATAAATTTATACAAATAAGTTTTTCACTTTTTTTATATGACAAAAGGTACTACGCCAATGAGTGCTCCCGCGCTTTATTTGGTGACAAATTTAAATGGCGGCCATATTGCAGAGGTGAAATGCACTTTAACGTAGTTGATCTCACTGTTGATGAATTACCAAATAATTAATAGATAGTAAGAGTACTTGTAGTTAGATTATTATTTTCATTTGTGCTTCCACTTTTTTTATCCTTGCATGGAAATTTTAAATGTACGCAATATAATCACATTTTGGTCCTTCGAGCCCGATTACTTTCTACTTTGACTGAGCCTTAGTTTAACATAAAAAATAATGAACAAATAAATAAATTCAAATCACGCATTAATAATTGAACAAAAAAATTAAACATTACTTCACAGAAATAACGACACACGAATTGCACAATAATAATAAAATTTACATAATATATTCACATCAGTATAATAGCTGAACAAAAATTCTAATACTACACGTGACTTGAGAAACTCATTTGTTTATTGATCAATAAAATTTTCTAATTCCATATTTTAAGTTACTTCAAGCTGGTTTTAATATACGCATCTTTTCACATTCAATATACTGCTAGAGTTTGGTAAATTAAGAACTTCCTTGTTCTATCATACAACAGAAAATGAGTTCAGTTCCGTCTCATAAATATGAAGCAAAATAGGGCGATTTAATATTTCAATCCATTTTAAAAGTGATTGAGTTTATGATATCAAACTTAATAAATCATATCTAGAGTTATGACTTGGAAAAACTTTAGTGTTCAAGTGTACCGTTAAAGTGAGAAATTAGTAATTAGTAAAAACTTATTAGCAATTCACAGCATAAAAAAATGTCTTGTGGTTAATAATCTATACAATACACTCCTACGAATGTTCTACTAAAATGGGCATATTTGAAATGAACGAGTAAAAAGTTAGGAAGCAAGGGAATTACTGGACACGGATGCGACATTTTGCAGAGAACGGAATGCCAAGAATACTAATTATTTCATGAGTGGAAACCGCACTAAAAACGTTAATAATGCGAAAAGCTGGATACTTAAAATTCCATAAAGGGAAAAGTTTAAATAGCAAGGTTTAGAAAGATAGATCGGAGAATACTACATTTAACGAAAGGTATTTAGAAAGGGTTGAAACATATCAGGAAAGGCAAGACCAAACATACCTACACGCGGATTTCAAGATTTCTTGTGCAGAACCTGGAGTTGATTTTAATAGCTAAAGGTTACAAAACGGGTCAAGAAGAATTATAAAAGAAATGAGTTGGGTTAAAGCATTGAACAGCGCAGACGTGAGTAGCCCTTCGACATAAAGACGTGGTACACCTAGGCCCGTTAATCCAGTTAAGCATCAAGCAACTTTTATGTCACGCCCTATCAATTCCATTTCACACGAAACTTGTGTTCATAGAAAAAAAGAAATAGAGCCTTAAAACAATAGCGGCCAATAGTAACAGTAATGGTAACGACCAATACAATGTTAAAGGAAACGACAGGGTAACAGTAATAGCAGTAACACTAAGACTAACACAACACTAACGCTAAAAGTAACAGTATCGGTAACAGTTACAGTAGCAGGGCAAATAACAGTAGCAGTAGCATTAACACTATCACTAACACTAACACGAACACTGACGGTATAGGTAACGATAACAGTAGCAGAAACACAAACGGTAACGGTAACAGTATCATTATCGGTAACAGCAGCGGCAACGGAAACAGTTACGGAGAATTTCGTCAAATTTCGTTAGTTGCAAACATACGGAAATTTCACGGATTTCCGCCAAGATCATTGAATTAGCCAAATTTTATTGTTTAACTTCATTGAATTTGTGTTTTTACTAGCTTTTGTAGAATTTTGTTCAATATAATGAATTTTCCCTCAATTCAAATTAAATCTTCGAATTTCGCCTAATTTCGTCAAATTTCGCCAAACTTCGTTAAATATCGTCTGCTTTTGTCTGCTTTTTGCTCCCATTCTATTAGTTATACGTCGATTATGCCGCGGTCTTTTTAATGCGCGTTTGTGAACTTTTATACGAAATTATTTAAATTTGACAAGATACGGCGCTTGCGCTTTAAATTGTGTTCAATGTATGCATGTCATACCGTCGAAAAGTTTCATCAAATTTTGTCAAATTTAGAAGTTCGGCAAGCATTGTATGTTTCTTGTTACATTTTGTCCCAATTTTGTAACATGTTGTTAAACATGGTATCTAATATCGTCGAATTTTGTCAAGTATAGTCGAATTTTGCAATATTTGATCAAATTGAGCCAAACTGTCGCATTCTGTCAAGTATCACCAAATTGATCAGCTATGGTCGACTATTGGCTAACTTTCCTCGTATTTTTTTAAATTCATCGAATTTCGACAAATGTTGTCAAATTGTTTAGAATTCAGTCGAATTTGATTGAGTATAATGTAATTTCGTTGACTATAATTTCTAGTTGAATCTTCGCAAATTTCGTGAAATTTGTATTTTATGGAGTTTCAAGTTTTACATTTTGTCGAATTTCGTCATTGATTTCGAATTTTGGAACTGCTTCAAATTTTACTGAATTTGTGTTATTCTATTTTCTTGACTTCAAATATTTTCGAGTTTCGTAAACTTATACCAAGCTGTAGAATTCTAATAAAGAACCGCGTCACATTTTCTTCAATGTTGTAAAAATTTAATCGAATTTTGATATTGCTTCAAATTTTATTTAATTCGTACGACTTCGTTTGTTGAATTCCAAGAAATATAATCGCATATCATCAGTTTTTGTTAACGTTTGCCATACTTCCTCAAACTGGTCAACATTTTGTCGCATTTGTAAAAATTTCGTTGAATCTTGGTATTACTTCAAATTTAACTTAATTCGTACTGTTTCGTTTTCTCGTTAAGCTAGAGTAAGTATCGAATTTTGATAAAAAAACAATTTTGTAAAAATTTCGTCGAGTTTAGGAATTGTTTCAAATGTGAAATTCTTTAAATACGTCGAACTGTTGAATTTTGACAAAAAATCGACTCGAATTTTATTAAATTTCGTAAAAACTTGGTAAGGTTTGTCAAATTTATTTGTATTTTGTAGTGTTGCTTTAGACTTCGTGGGAATCTCATGTTTTGTTGGGTTTCAAGAATTATAATCGTATATCATCGGTTTTTTCTCAAACTTCCTTAAAGTGATCAAAATTAACGAATATCGTCAAATTTAGTTGAGTAACGTTAAAGCTTTTCAAACTATTGCATTTTGTCAAATTTACTCAAATGTTACAGATATCGTCAGATTTTTTTGAGTTTTGCCATTTACTCCTATTTTGTCAAATACAGACGGTTTTGTTTCGTCGCATTTGTCAGTTTTTGTTGAATTTCGTAATTTAAACTATGGTTCAAATAGTTCCATTAAATTCTATTTAGCCAATTCTTTCTCTTTTTGTCTCCCGTGGAGTTTCGAAGAATTTTTCTTATTGCATGCTATGCGCCGGTGAATGGAGAAAGAGACCAGAAGCCTGAGAACTTCTGGAATGAAGTAGAGAACGTGTTGAACGTATGTAAGCCAAACGAAAGAGTGATTATAGTGGGGGATATGAACGGATGGGTGGGTGTACAGGGAGAACATAGTGAACGCGTTCTAGGAAACTTCGGAGACCAAAGAGTCAGTGAGAACGGTGAACACCTGCTGAACATCTGTGTGGAGAGAAGCTTGTTTGTATCCAATACGTGGTTTAAACATAAAAATGTGCATATGTATACATGGCAAAAGGTGAATCTAAAAGTATGATAGACTTGATAGTGTATGATGAACGGCTTAGAAACCTGGCGAAAGACACACAAAAGTAGTTAGGGTTGACAAACTAGTGGATAATGGTGCGAAAATAAAATACGCAGATGCTGTGAGTAAAGAGTTGAATGTGAATTAAACAGTGTAGAACGAACAAATAAAAGACACTGACGTTGAAAGTGCATGGATAACCTTGAAAAACTCTGTTGTCAATTGTGCCGTCCGAATATGTGGAAGACTGTAGGTAGACAGAAAAAATGTGCTTTGTGGAATGAGTCGGTAAAAAGGCAGTATGTAAGAAAAAGATGCGTACATGGCAATGATTGCTGCAAAAATGAGACTGAGAGAAGCGATTGTATAGGTGTACAGATTAAGAAACAAAGAAGCGAAGGAGGCAGTGAGAATAAGTAAAGAGGAAGTGATGGCTGTGGAAGGAGAGAAAATGCAGAATGATTTTGAGGGAAACAAAAAACTCTTCTGGAAATGGGTCAAAAATACAAAACGTGGCCCAAAACAGAACGCTGCAGGAGTGATGAATGCTAGAAACGAAATAGTATGGGACGATTGTGAAGTGAGGAAATGCTGGCAAGAATATTTCGGAAAGCTGTACAGTAGTGAGGAAAGTAAGACTGAAGGGTTAAATAAGGAGAATATAGAAGAAATGATGAATGAAACTGAGAAGGATATTGGAATAAATGAGGTAGAGAAAACGGTAGGAAGGTTGAAAAACGGCAAGGGAGCAGGCGTAGATGAAATCACTGGTGAAATGCTCAAGTATGGTGGTGCAAAGCTTATACGAAGATTGTGTGAATTATTCAATGTATGCCTTATGTGTGGAAAAGTGCCGAGTAATTGGAAAAGCGCGATCATTGTACCATTGTATAAAGGTAACGGGAACAAGAGTGATTGTAAGAACTACAGAGGAATAAGCTTGCTCAGCCTGCCTAGTAATGAGTTCAGAAGAATACTGATTGATAGAGTACAAGAAACTACACACACTAAGATGTGGGACGTGCAAGGTGGCTTCATGCCAGGGACAGGATGTGTCGATCAGATGGTTGCTCTCCAGCAGGTGATCGAAAAGTGTTTAAAGGTAAAAAGGAACTTGTACTGTGCGTTTGTAGATCTGGAGAAAGCAGAGTGAATATGGAGAAGCTGTGGGAAATATTAAATGAATATGGCGTAAATAAAGGTCTAATAAATAGAATAAGGGCAGTATACAACGGTAGTCGGGTGAGAGGAGGTGTGAGTGAATACTTTAATATTGAGCAAGGAGTGCGACAAAGCAGTGTGATGTCACCGTGGTTGTTCAATGTATACATGGATAAATGTGTTAGACAAGCATGTACCGATACAAATGGTGTAATGGTTGGTGACGTAAATGTACGACTTCTGGTATATGCAGATGACACAGTCTTATTAAGTGACAGTGCGGATGATCTGCAAACCACTCTGAGGAAGTTTGATACAGTCTGTGAGAGCATGGACCTAAAGGTAAAGGTGAACAAAACTAAGATTGTGGTGTTCAATCAGGAACGTGGAAAGGAGAGTAGAGTATTTACTCTGCAAGATGAAATTGTGGAGCAAGTGGACGAGCTGGTATATCTCGGTAGAATGTTTACTGCAGATGGTACAATTGAGAGCGAGATTGGACGAAGGGTCAATGCTGGAAGGAAAGTGATTGGAAGTATGTGGACGATAATGAGAAATGAAAGCATGAGCCTAGCTGCGAAACGAGCAATCTATAATGGCGTATTCGTCCTGTCAGTACTGTATGGAAGTGAGACATGGGTATGTCAAAAAAGCACGAAAGAAAAATAAATGCCGTGGGTATGAGATTCCTGAGAAGCGCATGTGGTAAAACGAGAAGGGACAAGATAAAAATGAATGCATAATGACGGAGTGTGGTGAGGAAAAGACGATGATGGATAGATATAAAAGTTGTACATTACGTTGGTTTGGTCACATTGAGAGAATGAACAACGCAAGATTAACGAAACAAATATATGTGGGTGAGGTTAGGGGAAAGGTCGGGCCTGGTAGGCCGCGTAAAACTTGGCTGAATGTAGTAGAATCTATGATAAAGGAAAGAAAGATAAGGAGTTTTAAAAACAAAAGGGCATGTCAGAGACTATGTATGAATCTTGCGGAAGCTAGGGAGGTAAGCGGAGATAGTCGAGCATGGAGAAAGATTATGAATGAAAAATAAATAAGAGGCAGGGATTGTTTTGCCTACCCCGCTATCACCTTCTCGTTGAACTTTAATGAATAAATGTCAATTTCGTTTTATTAAAAGGTCACCAGCTTGTTGACTTACTAAATTGAATTTTGTCGAATTTCGTTTACATTTGTCGAGTTCAACCAAAATTTGCAGAGAGCGTCAAAGTGTTGTCAAATTTTGTCATATTTTGTCAGATATAGCCAGTTTTTGTTGACTTGCACGGAATTTCGTCAAATTTCATCAAATTTAAATACAGGGCCTCTTGTAGCATAATTAGAATCTAACACAAAAGTTGTAATGTACACCAACATCTTACATGTCTTACATAGACAGGGCGGTGTACACTTAAGAGTTCTTAACAGGTAAATGTATAAACAAGTTTCAAGATGTTCATTTCCACGTGAGAACCTTACTCGACTTATCAGAATGCTGACCTGAATACAGTTTCGGTCAGAGGATCCTAGACACTGAAACAAAATGCAGGGTCTTGGAAACAGGCAAGGGTGCACGCCCGAGATAGACTCCAAGCTGAAGGCTGCTCCTGTTAAAAAGACTTCGGTACGAATGCAACTACCTACCGAAACCTGCATCTGAGAAAAGGACCTAGATACGGACACATCCCTTGAAACACAAATCAATCTGAGAAAATTTACACTCACCAATTTTTTCGCACTAATTTCATTAAGGACCTTAGATATAGAAACAAGTTTCATAGCCGGAAGCAAAAATGGCACACAGAAACAAGATAGCGGAAAGCCAAAAAAGCATACGAAACAAGATGGCGCGAATAAGATAGCCGAAATCCAAAGAGGTCCACGGAAACAAGATGGCCGGAAGCCGAAAAGGCACACGGAAACAAGAAGGCTCATCGAGGTAACACTAAAAGAATACCCGGTTGTTCGCAAAGGGTTTATTATAGGTTTATTTTGAAGATGTCAACCTCACGGTAAAAGGACACGTCTCACCAAGATGACTCATGTTGATTGAAACCAGTCAAACAGTACGGATGCAATTCTCGGAAAAAATCTGCAGCGGCCCCTGTCAAAGAACCTAGATGCGTATGTAGCCCTCGTAACACAGGTCAATCTGGGAAAATCTACACTCTCCAGTTTTTTCGCATTAATTACACAAGATATTAGGGTCAAAATTATATCACAAATTATTATTATGTACAATTTTATTATTATTGTGTATAATTGTATGTAAACCGTAAATCAAAACTATTTATTGCACATTTGTTGTACTCTAAAAAAACCAACGAATATGGCAAAACCTAAATAAATAGAAGCTTCATAATTAATTATAAAGCTTCAAATGATAATGAAGTGATCATCACTTCTATTTTAACACTACATTAATGTACCAATGTATAGTGGCGTTCGTGTGTTAGAGAAAATGTGCCGACTTCCCTCGCTCTAAATTTTCATAAAAGAAATTGCACAAAAAATAATACATGTTTCCTCTGATTTAATTGGATAATGGGATATCAAAGATAAAATAAAAGATGATTTCTAATTTTATTTAACCTCCCTAACACCGGGTGGGGTCCGTGCGGACCCCAAGGCCCATATTTTTGTTATTACATTTGTTTAATTTTTTAAAATACCATGAGGCTCATTCGCATTTGTCTTTATAGTTTTATGTACCAGGTAAGTAACTAACGACACAAGAATGTTGATTATATAGCCGAATATTTTATAAAATCTCCCCAAACACACGGTTGGGGTCCAATCGGACCCCACCCAGTAATAGGTGTATGTTTTAATGTCGAATATTGTTGAAATTATGTATTCAATACTTTTTCGTTAATGTTTTCTTTATATTCCTTAAATATCTTCTTATAATAAAATAGCATTATCAAAGTATGTAAATTACAAACGATTTTGCTTATTGCCTTTCTCTTTTGTAATTCGCACCATTAGCGTTCATTTATTTATTTGTCGTCCTCTTTCTAATAATTCTGGGTAATTAGAGTTTAGTATAAAAGTTGTAGTTCAAATAATAACGTAAGCAATTATGCATTCTTTGAATCCAAAGTATTTGCAAGAAATTTTTGAGCTGATTTTTTTTGTTATTGTGATGGCGTCATCTCGAACAAACAAAATTTGGGAATTTGCTGTTGCTCCTAATTTTGGTGAGTAAATATTTATCTATTGTGTATGTACTATTTACATAACGCTATTTGTTACCTGCAGATGAAGAATTCTAAGGCTGCATCGATGAGGTGCTTGATAATGAAGAAACGCGAGACGACGTATCAGACGACAAGATATCGTGGAAGAAATTGCGGACGAAGACGATGAGATGTCCATGTAATCAGACAATGAAAAGGAAGTCATGGAAGTGGATTTCGATGGTATGTTCTAAGGAAAAGATGAGACTATTTGGCTGAAGGAACCTTCCATCCACAGAAGAAATCGTTCGAAGAACATAATTAGACATCCACCAGGTCCACATCAACCAATAGTGGACTCCAGTAGTATAGCAGATATCTTCAAGTTACTTATTTCTCGTGAGATAGTGGAAGACATTGCGACTTATACCAAACAAAGGGGCTCACGATAAATCTATAGCCGTAATAATGGTGAAAATAATACGACATGGAGAAATGTAAATGACACAGAAATTTACGCATTCATAGGATTGTTGATATGTTTTGTGGCACTAAAGAGCAATCGTGAACCCGTAAAGATACCATGGCAAGACGATTTTAGTTTCAAGCATTCTGCATCGATGCCTCGAAATCGTTTTTGACAAATATCCACTTGGATGCGATTCTCTAACATCCATACGAGACAAGATAGAAAAGAAATGGACAAAATGGACCCAATATGTGACGTATTGAAAAGCTTGTCCATAAATGGTACAATCGAAATTCTTACCTTACTGTGGATGAACAGCTCGTACCATTTCGTGGCAGGTGCTCCTTTAAGGTATATATGAACAGTAAGTCTGTCAAATATGGGATGAAGATTTGAGTGCTCGCGCCCGTGTTCTGAGCACCCCTAATACTCCAGCTTGACACAGCTCTGATTATCATTTAAAACATTAGTATTCAGGGCCGTATTGGACTTTTTCATAAAAAATTGAACTACAAAATTTCGATTTTGATGACGTCTCGAAAACGAATCGTAATAAATTAAAAACCAGTAGTCCCATGTTATACATCATTAAAAAGTACCCTAATAATGTGGACATTGATTTTTGATAAATTTAAAAACAAAAAAACGAAAATTAAAATTATCGGTTTGTTCCGAATATTTCTGACTTTGTTCAGAATATTTAAATTTTCGAAAACGCATTTAGTTCAGTATCGGGTTACACAACGGTGCCTTAATTTAATCATCTCTTACTCTTACTTGCAACACCTATATATATATATATATATATATATATATATATATATACATAATAAGCGGCACTTTTGACATAATAAGCGATTTTTTGCATCTCCGGTTTCGCCGGAAGTGACACTAACTTTCGATTTTAAATGGAACACCCTGTATATTATTGCATTTTGAATTCTGCATGATTTTTGAATCCAACGATACCAAATAAGTGACATTTCAAACGTCAATATTTTTATAATATAATTTTAGTTTTCCATTTATGTGCCATGACGGTTCCGATTTATTCTAAATGACCCGTGTAACGTAGAAAATCAACATCCGTCAAAATACTAAATTACATTATTTATGAGCAAATAATGTTCATCAAAATTGTTTTTGTGGCAAAACCCATTTTTTCAAATGGAACCATATTGGTACCGTGGTACCATTTATTAAGTACTATTACTAAGGATCTTATTCATATGTCTTATTAAAATGTGCGTTAATACAAACAAAATTATAACTAAAAGAAATAAGAAAATACAATTTGTTTATAATTAAATATTACAACTCTCCATAGGAAGATAAGGTGGCTTTGAAAACAATGAAAATTTAGCTTGTCAAACATTTGTTGGTTTATCGGTGTTTTCATTGTCTTTAAAAATTATTTAAAATTCTTGTTGATTGTGTTCAAAATGCCGCCAATTTATATAAGAGATGAAAAAGTGGACATTAATTATTTACGATTGTAGAAAAATGCCGTGGCAGCTAAAGATCTTTATGGCGAACGATATCCTGATAGACAATGTCCATATATAATTATATATATATATATATATATATATATATATATATATATATATATATATATATATATATACTAGGCGTTTAGAAATGATTGCGAAATTAAAAATCGAATATTAAGGATGGTCTTTTCTCTGGGATCTCTCCGGTTCCTTCAAAGGAAAGAAAAATAAAGTATTCGTTGATTATTTTAAAATTAAAGAAACAGAGAGATTATAATATTTGGTGGATGTGTTACTATTAAGTGTAATTTATGAGTGATATTGCATTTCTCTATTATTAGAAGGATTTATTTAAAATGGCACCCCTAAAAGATTACAGCGTTGGATAGCCCAAACTCCAAATTTTCATGCGTATAAAAAAACCACACTTTCCATAATAAAAATTTAGAGAAAAAATAAGTTATAATGCCAATTAATCGAAAAATGTCCTTTTCCGAACCCAATCCTACCAGGATAAAACAAAAAAAAACAACAAATATGGTCAACATGGTGTTTATTTTGCGTTTGAAAGTGTGTAGGATACATCTACTTAAATGAAAAAATACGATTAAAGAAGTTGTAAAATCTAAACTTAGTGTTCGAAATGACCTTTCCGTTGGATGCTTAACCGCAACCTCGACTCACAGGCTCTAGAAACCGCCCTGAGAATTTATGGTAATACACCACAGAAATACGCACGAATCCTCTCCAATTGTAGTTAGTACCATCCTGTAAATAATACCAAGTCAATAGGAGTGAGGTCTGGTGATCTTGGATACCGTTTTACTGGACCCCTACGACCAATCTATGAATCCGGAAACCTTTTATCCAGATATTCCCGAAAGGCAAGGTTATTATGTTCAATAGCGAGCTTAATCGTGTTGGAAATCCATGTGTCGTAGAGTGACTAAAGCGAAATATTCCAAGAGTTCAACCAGTCGTCACGGAGGAACCTTAAATCACGGTTGCCTTTCAGGTGCCTCTCGATATAGTAAGAGCCCAGCATGTGTTCACCTAGTATGCCACTCCATATATTGAGTGACGACCTTTCCTCGTGGTGTCCTATTCTCATTGCGTGTAGGTTTTCATCGGCGTAATAATGAAAGTTGTGACGATTGAAACGTACATTCCTGTTCCTACTAATTTCACGGGTGGTGATATGAGGATTTTCAACAGCCTCCAGAAGTTGCATTTCATTATCTTCAGTCGAAACTGACTTCTTCTTGCTAGTTGAACACCTTCAGTAATCGTAAATCTATCGATAGCTTTCTAAAACACGTGGATTTGGCTGTACTCTGCCAGGATAGTTCTCAAAGTGCACCCATGGTCCCAAAAACAATTCTTTTAACATTCTTCATATAAACCATTTCTTCTTGAACGTTTACCAGAAAATAATGATGTTTCCGACAGTTTATTCTTATTTGTACCGTTTATTTTGACAATTGCACTTCTTTTGTTTTATCATGGCAGATGTGGGTTCGGAAAGACGTTTTCTGTCGAATTGCTAATACAACTTCGTTTTTCTCTGAAATTTGTAGGGATGTGTTTCATGAAATTTGACTATCAACGCTATACATTTTTTAGGGAGGTGGGTACCATTTAATATTTTCAAAAAAAGCCATTTGCGATGTTCTTGTTCTGTCCAAAATTCGAAACCTAGGCACCGGTGCTATTTAGCTTCTCTCAAAACAAAAATCCCAAAGATGGTAGGACTGCGAGGTAAAAAGGTTATAACAGCGAAACTGGTAAAGTTCATGGTATAAGTACTCTTTCAATACTTTGCAAATCTGCAATAAAGTATTAGGTGTTCCATTTAAAAAACCATAAGTTTGATGGTGCCCATAAATATTTTATGAAAATGGCGACAGTAATTATGCACCATTTTTCTCTTAGACTTTTTTTGATAACTCGTATTGTAAGTCCAAGCTAGCCTTAAAGTGCTTTATCCGGATCAACCTAGTAATATGTTATATTAGCAGATTGCCCGTTTTTCGAGTGACAACTGATAGGAATTGCTGTATCCTTATAGATAAACAGTCAGTTAAATTAGGGCAAAGCTGCACATTTTTATGGTGAACAACATTGGGAAAGCACTTTTTCACAGGGAATCTAAATCTATCATAGTTATCTCCATGCACCCGAGATGCAAAAAATACAACATCCAAATTTGTTTTTACTTATGGGCGCCATTTTGGAGTTTTTTTCTGAATACAATGATGTATTACACATAATTGTTCTACCTTAAAGATAACAACGTTTGATTGTTTTAACGATAAATTTGACAGCGCCACCATTATTTTGACACAACAAAACAAAATTTCCAAAAAAAATAATTATTATTATTAAAAGAAAAATATTAAACAGAAGAAGAAAAAATGGTAAAAAAATTACACCAAGTGTTCAAATTGACCACCCTTCACTTCAAAGTACAATGCCGCACGCTTTCTTAGATTAACTATGCTGAAGAGCAGTATTGTTGTCCATAAATTCCGTTAAAAACGTCCTTAAGAAACTGAGGTAACGATAGGCATTTAAATTTTCTTCATAGATGAATGGACCTATTACTGTGTCACCCAAAAAACCAACCCACACATTAAGGTCAAAGCGTACTTGTAGTTACCGTTTTTGTAACTGATGTGGGTTCTCAACTGACCAGTAATGCTCATTGTGCCGATTAAACATTCCCGCATTAGTAAACTTGCACTCATCAGACCATGTGACATTACCAAGGAAATTTTTATTGTTCTGTAGTTGATTTATCAGAAACGTGCAAAAAGCTACACGTTGACCATTGTCTCCTGGATGAAGAACTTGCGACACATGGATTGCGTACGGCCGATACTTTGTTTTTTGAGTAATCTCCAAACGACTTTGTGTGATAAGCCTAACTGAGCTGCAACTTACCTCTTTGAGACAGAAGGATTGTCTTGTACCTAATACTTAGTATTTAGGTGTTCGTTACAAAAATCATGTGAATTTTCACCGCTGGTAAGATTCGTGTTCATTGGGCCTATCGCCAAAATTTTGCCTAGGTTTATTAAACGAACCATATTTAGCCAAATTTCTATCCATAAATTGAAAAACCTTAAACTCGGTTGTTGTCGCTCTGGATAGCGCAGTAAATATGTTTCCGCAGTGATTACTGCATTTCGAAGTATAATAAATTCGCAGCATCTCTTTTTTCTTCATTGGAAAAATGCATTTTCGCGGCAAAAACAACACAAACGTGAATTACACACAAGAAATGGTGGAACTGTCAAATTTTTCGTTAAAACAATCTAACGTTATTTTTCCAAACCTCTTAAAATTGAAAAATTGAAAATTTTGGCGTAAATACAGCAGAACTATTATATGTACATCATTGTAGTCAGAAAAAAAAACTTGAAATAAAAATTCAAAAATCCAACATGGCGCTCATAAGAAAAAACAAAGTTGGACGTTGTATCTTTTGCGCTAGCGTGCCATGGAAATTACGGTGACAGATTTAGATTCCTTATGAAACACTGCCTTCACAATCTTTTAGTTAAAAACGTCTAGCTTTTTTAAGCAAACACCGTGCTTAAAAAAATAAAAACGAAAATCAAAATTTTCATTTTTTTGCAATAATTCAAAAACAAAAGACAGCTCTAATTTTCTCTCAGATTATTGTTCAACATAAAAATGCACAACTTTGCCCTAATTTAACTGACTGTTTATCTCTAAAGATAAGCAAGATCCCCATACAGGCACTCTAAAAACGGCCACCCTGTATGTATGTATGATATATATATATATATATATATATATATATATATATATATATACATAGAAAATATATATGCCATATAGGGACACTAAAATAAGAAAAAAGTTCCTATGAACTTAAGTCCGCAACGTTCGTTTAAAAGATATAGGTGTTGAAGTTTAATTTTTTTTTAATATCCTTTTACAATGAACTTTGCTAATTTAACTGACTGTTTATCTCTAAAGATAAGCAAGGTCTTATACAACTCTAAAACAGCCAACCTGTATGTATGTGTTTTATGTATGTATGTATGATATATATATATATTATATATATATATATATATATATATATATATATATACAGGTGACATAGAAAAGTGCCATCATAGTGCTCATAGAGACACTAATAAGAAAGTTCTATGAACTTAAGTAAACTTCGTTTAAAAGATATAGTGTTGAAGTTTAATTATTTTTTGTTTCTTATATCTTTACAATGATGTAATAAACGGACAAAATTTTGTATAGGTTTTATCACGCAAATTCAAATATGACCTTAGTTCTTTCTTACTGATAGATGGCGATACAGGTTTCCATCTTGTTTGAATCGGTCCTAACTTTTTCCTACCTGTATGTCATTTTCGACTGGAAAAATTTGTCATCTTTTCTGCTTCAGAAGGTATACCTTATTAAAGTCGCTAGGACCAACGGTTTAGAGAAATGCATCCGATGCATGAAAATGATCCAATGCGAAAGTAACTTATTGCAAAAAATGAAAAATTCAACAATTCTTTAATAGCAACAATGAAGGCAGATTAAAAATATATATTAAATTTTACATGTTCAAATTGTTGTTACCTGACCAATCCACGTATTTCCAAATCTTCTATCCAAAATTTTGCCAATCGAGAAAAGTGAGCTGGCGCGCCATCATGCATGGTGGACCTGTACCTGGCCAGCTCGTAGTCCCGACCTTAGTCCCCTCGATTTTTCATTTTGGGGATTCATGAAAATTATGTTTATTCTGTAGAAATACATAATGAAGAGCAACTATGGATAAATATTCTGGAATTAATAGATTCAAATAAATAATATTCTTGGATTATTCATAGAATTATTTTGTAAAATAACGAGTACTTACTTCAAAATGGCGGAACATTGAAATCAACAAAACTCCGCCTTAAGCCATTTTGAAAATAAAGACCTAGTGATATATCATTGGAATTGAAATTTAGAGAGGTATCGTTATATGAAAAAAAATTGGTAGGTTCTTATTTAAAATAAGAAAAATAAGGAAACTTTCGGTAAAACCGGAAGTGATAGTCAGCTGTTTTTAATGTCAAAAATTGTATTTTTAACCACTAAATCTTCAACCCAAATTTCAAATTTTTATCTCTTGTTTTAACAAAATTAAGGTATGTATACTGACTTCCATAAAAATTGCAACCCCATGAATTTGTTGAACGATTTTATTGAAATTTTCCTCAACGATGTGTTTCATTAGAACAATCAAACGATGAAAATTTGAATAAAATCTAGCTAGTAGTTTTTTTTTTGTTTTTTCCTTTGCACTTAGTAACAATAAATTTGAAATAATAAAGCAATCAGTGTGTAATTAACTGTCAATTTTGCAAATTGTTTGTTCACAATTTCGTTCTGAACTTGGGAACAATGCCAAGAGTACGTCAACATCAACATTTTTTCCCAATTGACTGGTTTTGAACGTGTACCGTATTATTGGCATGAGAGAGGCCGGACATTCGCTAAGAGAAATTGCTCGTGGTGTAAACCGAAATGTTACAACGGTATTGAGATGTTGATACAAATGGTCCGAGGAAGGGGTGCAACAACGTCGCCGTGGATCTGGACGTCCCCGCAGGACTACAGATCGCGAAGAACGTCGTTTAAAACTTTTGGCCACAAGAGACAGATTTTCAACAAGTCGATCGATTGCAAATGATTTGATGAGAGGTGTAGGACCCAGAATGTCAATGTCATCTGTTTATCGCCGCATAAGGTTTTATGAGCTGCGTTCATATCGTCCATTTTTATGTCTTCCTCTTACACCACTTCACCGTCTACGCAGGTTAGAATGGAGCAACGAAAGTGCGAATTAGGCGCAAGAATGGCATCGAATTGTGTTTAGTGACGAGTCCAGATTTTGATTATGGGCCCACGATGCTCGTAGGAGGGTCAGACGGATGCGTGAATTACTTAAAAATCCAACATTTTTTGTGGAACGCAACACAGCCCTCACACAAGGCGTGATGATATAGGGTGCTATGTTACGGTAGCAGATCACCCTTGGTCTTCATTGACGGCAACTTAAACACCGCTGGTTATATTGCCAATGTGCTAGAACCCGTTGCGCTTCCATATCTTCAGGGGTTGGAAAATCTCATTTTCCAACAGGATAATGCGCGTCCTCATACGGCAAGGGCTACAACACTTTTTTGGAAGAGGCTAACATTGCCGTCCTCCCATGGCCTGCTCGGTCGCCTAATTTGTCGCCCATTGAACATGTATGGGATGAGGTCGGTAGGCGATTGGATAATTTACCATACCCTCTAGATAACTTACACGATCTCCGGCTACGGATTCAAGAAGCTTGGGTTGATATACCACTGGCAGCTATAGTTCACTTGATTGATAGCATGCCACGCCGTCTAAATGAGTGCATTACAAATCGTGGCGGAGCAACTCCATTGAAAAAAAAAATTTTTAGTTTTTGTTTTCAAATTTTAATCGTTTGTTTGTTCTAATGAAAGACATCGTTGACGAAAATTTCAATAACATCGTTCAATAAATTTTAGGTGTTGCAATTTTTATGGAAGTCGGTATATAATGATTTAGTTGACACCCGGTATATATATTCACTGAGTCAGGGTTAAACCGCCATACGTAAATCACGCACAGAAAACTTAAATTTAAGCAAGAAAAGTCTAATAAAGATGTAACAAAAAATGCTTCCTTCAAATATGGCCGCCTGAAATTAGTTTTCGTTGTATCTCTTAAACCATTTAAGATAAATTTTCGAATTTTGGTGCAACATTAATCATAATCAACACGTTGATTTAAAGGTAAAATTTTCAAAATTATTAGTTAGAGGGGGTTCGGTGGAATTAATTTTAAAATATCCTATGCATTGCTTTATTCTTCACCAGCAAAACGGACTCTTGTAAAGTTTTCGATAAAAATCATGACAAAGATAGTCGGGCACAATCTCGATTTCTTTAAAAAAAAAAAAATTATGAAGGCTAATTCTGTTATTTATTCGTTTACAGTGTTTTAAAAAATGACAAAAACCGCCACTGTTTTCACGCACCTACGCTACGAACGACACACTGCGCAGCTGCGCGACACTACTGGTAATGATTAATGTTTGTACCAAAATTTATACATTTATTTTAAATGGTTTTAGAGATACAAAGCAAAAACTAATTTCTGGCGGCCATCTTTGAAGAGACCTAACGCTCTTGGGAAGCATTTTCAATACATCTTTATTACAATTTTTTTGCTTAAATTAATTTTTCTATCCGTTGTTTACATATGACGGTTTAACTCTGACTCACCCGGTATATTCTTAAGGAGCAGTAATTTATCTTTTTGTCCGGAGCTACATAACTGCTGGCGGCTGCGCAGGCTTGTGTCAAAAACATTGTGGAAGCGAAACTGTACGCTAATTCTCCTAAAGTTTCTCAGAGAAGGTTTTTCTAAATCTAAAGTTACAACAGTTCCTATTTCTTTAATATGCTTAGAGTTCTCAATATATAGTTTTTATCTAAGTTTATGGCTTTGAAAGACCGTACATAAGCCAAACGTCACTTTCACGCATATCGACTTACAACTTAGTGGCATGAATGAACGATTTTAATTAAAACTAACTAAACACTAAAGGGATAATTACACATTTATTTACAAACATATATTGACCAATACCTTTCACAGAAAACGTTGACTCGTCATGAAATTAATGGGAAGCTCACCGTTATTTTGTAAAGAGGAATGTATATAAAATATTTGTGTTGCTTTTACAACAGAGTAAAATCATTAAGACAGCGTCGGCAAATTTTCCTGATTGTCTAATAAAGCACTAGAAAGAGAAGTGTCATATTTGCCTTATCAACAACTGCATAGTACGATTGTGGTGTTATCATTGTCGTTACACGTAAAATACTTCAACAGGTGTTAAAAATGAGATTGCACAGTACAATTAAAAAGGGTCGCTTTTAATTAAATATAACACAATTAAAACTGACCGATTAAAATTTCGAAAACAAAGGGAGTATCAATTTTTATTCAATTGTGACTAAAATAGAACACTTTCAATTGTCAAGCCATAGTCTAGACATTTCAGAATATCAGAAATTCACATTGTATAACAACATGGCATAAACTCCGGAAGTAGACGACGGTATATGCAAGTTAATTAAATAATATGTAGGTATATACTTACTTGAGAATAGATGTCAATGTCCTTGTAAGGGTTGACAGCCACCAAAATTGTGCCGGTATACGTCTTATCTAATTAAGGTTTATTATACAAATATTAAAATATATAAGATCTCGTCCATTAATTTAGCAACCCTGTAAATACTTAAGGGTTTATTACATTCACCCTTGTACAGTCGTGTGTAACAAAATTTAAGTGAATTCATATCGATTGAAATTTGGACCAGAATTGTTTGGAGAAAACGTGTTAAAAATAGGGTGTGTACTTGTACGATGAAGAAGGGTGGTTTTTCTTCTCTTTTTGATCTACTAATATAGGTCAAGCGTGATTCTAATATTTACGCTTTGTCTTAAAATGACAGTAATTGTACAGTTTTCACGTCATTCCATCTTATGAAAACTGTCTTATATTTGTTATTAAAAATAATATAAACCAACCTTCTCTAACATCTAATGTCTGTACAATTGCACCAACTTTGCAAATTTAACATTTTTTAAGAATGTAGCATTATCTACTTAAAATACCCTCAATACATAACTCAAAATTTCAACGAACACTTAAAAACGATTTGAAATTCTTTAGTTTTTCTTTTTAGACTCTATAAACATAAACATAATTCAACATTTCAAGCATTTTTAAAGTAAATCACGACCACCCGAATTGTTCTCCCAAAGTAGCGAACGCTGTAATTACATCATAAAGAATTTTTTTTTAATACGCGTAGAATACGGAAACTTTTCGTTTTTCATTTCTTTGTCTTGCTAATTTACAGTTTTTAAAATTAAATAAGGGTAGATATAAATTTAAAACGAAAGTTAAACTATATACTGTTCCAAAACTTAGTCGACAAAGCTAACTTCATAACATGAATAAATTATTCTATTCTATTATTATTATTCTAATATTCTATTCTTGGGAAGTAAATTGTAACAAAAATCACTTTTCTTATTCAGGAATTAGGCGCCATTTTGCACCCTTAAATTAGAGCTTCGTGCTCTTGTAGGAAAGAAGCTATTGTAAAATTACATGGACATGGCTAACTTCACAACCGTGACCTTCCGCATAACTCTTTTTTTCTTATGTAGTAATTAGGCGCCAGTTATGCGCCGCGTTGTCCACAGTAATACTGAGACACTTGCGCCGCCATCTTGGATTTTGACGTCACTTACGGTTTTACACGCTCACGTGGGAGACCATATTTTCTACCCTTTTTCATCCCTAATTATGTTTTACTCGCTCACGTGTAGGACTTTTTTTTTCACCCCTATTTTTTATACACCCCCGTGTGAGACCGTATTTTTTAACCCTTTTCAACCCTAATTTTTACTCGCTCACGTATAGGACGCGTATTTTCACCCCTATTTTTTTGACACACCCACGTGTAGGACGTGTTTTTTCGCCTCTATTTTATGACAGCTCACGTATAGGACGCGTATCTTCTACCCTTTCTTTTCGAGGGTCAACCCTAATTAGAGCCTTTTTTTCACATGCTCACGTGGGGGGCAGGTCTTGGTGCTGGGGTTGGTCTTAGGGTTATTTTTTATGGTCATCTAATTACGGTCCTTTTGGCTATATTAAGAGCAGTGCCCCTGGAGGTCAGGCAAATGCACACGCATACAACGTTGGGAATTGCATAATTAATAAGATATTAAAATTATCGATCCTATTTGCTTTAAAATGGTCATATGCTATTGGATGATCTTTTACCTATACGAGAAAATGTTGTATTTATAATATGGAGGTTCTTGTAAGACACGTGTAGGGCTTCGCAACTTGTTCTCAGGCCTTCGCCCCCTGACCGGAGATGGTGTGGGAACCTAACCTTATAAGACAAGTGTAGAGCTTGGCCCATATCGTGGCCCCTTGATGCAATTGTATGAGGGTTCTAACTTAATCTTACAGCTGTAGGCCTTCGTCCCATCATACAAAATTGTATTCTAATAAGGAGGTTCTTGTAAGACAAGACTTGTATCAGGGTGTGCGCCCTGGCCCCTTTGAGTAAAAATTGATTTTAGAGCCATCTAGTGGCGTATAGACTAATGAACATTTTCTATAATAGAAGCTGATAATGCACACCTCTCTCTTGCTCTATCTTGTTTCTTCCTCCCCCTCTCTGTTTCACACACACACGCAAACAAATCAATTAATTAATCAATCTCAAACAAATCACACTCGATCACCAGATCAATCACAATCAATCAACTGAAATTATGTCTTACAGTTTGCGGAAACCAGAGTACAGTTCAAACTGAATACATTAAAGTCTAATTAAATATGACGTGAAATAATAAATAATTTCTACCCTAATGCAATGATGCGTTATGTATAGGCAGATCCTCTAAACAGTCACCACCTATACATTCGGAACATCGTATCTGATTTATTTCCATGTTCATTTACTTACACACAAAATTGCTTAATTGTAATGCGTTCATTAACAGTTGTAAAAACCCATTAAAAAGGACTGGAAAATAATAATTACTTATATATAACACAGAGTTAAATTAAATTAACATGTTTTTAAGAATATTAAACTGATATAACGAAAATAAAAGGCAAAAGGTTTTAATGGTTTTATTATTATACGTGAATTAACAATAATTACAAGTTTAAAATCCACGAATACGTAACAGCTATTTTGAGAGTTGATCTTATGAAGTCATCCTATAAGAGTTATAACACATTTTAAAAATCTTTATCGACATTTTTGTTAGCAATATCAGGTAAAAAACATATATTAAAAATAATACGCTTACCTTTAGAAGTTTTTTTCCTTCAACTGTACCATACGTTGAACTGAAATTTTTTTTTATACGTGTCTCACTAAAATACGATTTGTGAATGGCTGGATATAAACAGGCCATTACATACCGATCATTAACTATTTTAGAAAGTACTACAGAAAACCGGAATACCGCTACTCGTATTTAACAAAAACTTACATTCAAAACACTTACAAATATTTTAAAAATTTTGCTAACGCAGAAATTACTTTAAATAATTTAATCTTCAGATTACATAAAACTATACTCAATTACGTTCACACACACACACACACACACACACACCACACACGCACGCACGCACGCACGCACGCACGCACGCACGCACCCACACACACACACACACACACCCACCCACCCACCCACCCACCCACCCACCCACCCACCCACCCACCCACCCACCCACCCACCCACCCACCCACCCACCCACCCACCCACCCACCCACCCACCCACCCACCCACCCACTATTATTATTATTCATGGACATGAGGTTAGCCCTAAATTAACTGGTTTCAACACGACTCTGGAAATGCTGCACACGGTTCAAATCCTTCAGTTCGTTCAGAAGTTGTACCGTATTCATTTCCTTCAATTTTATCTGCATTCTGTTTCGAGACTGTAGTACGTTTTCTAATACATAAACAGAATCTTCAATACTGTGATACGTGTAGCAGCAAAACACATTAACTAGTTACTTTCACCTCTATATTATTTTACATGCAAGCCTGACCTTATCATAAATAAGTACATCTGTCAAAAGCTAATTAAACATAACTCCACGGACTGGGCATAGCAAGCAGCGTTTCCAATTATAGCTTTTAGTCAACACAATAGTGCCTACAACTACATACAATCGACAAGCACTGCTTTAGCACGAGGATCAAACGAAACACGCACGCTCGTACGCACGCGTACACACACGTACGACACACACGCGCGTGCACACACACGCGCGTGCACACACACAGACAGACACACACACACACACGCTGACACACACGCGCGCACACACACACACACACACACACACCAAAACGAAAACACGCTAAAGCGAAAACTCGTAAACCTGCAAACATGAATCAAGGCGGTGGAGCACCGTTAGGAAAAAAACAAGTTTATTAACAAAATTGAAGGAAAGCTTAACGTTTAAAAATATTATTATTATTATTATAAACAACAATACATCATTATTATTTAATAACATGCTTTATCGGCTTTCTTCTTCTTCTTGGACCGTGATTCGTCGTCATCATCATCGTGATTTTGAGATTCGCCCTTCTCCCCTACCTCATCGCTCTTCTTTCTCTTCTGTGAACCATCACAATCACCTTGGATGTGAGATACATTCAGCTCTACCACGTCATCGCTTTCATCATTATCTTGAACGGTTATGTTGTAATAGTTTATTAACAAGTCAGTAAAATCTCTAATGTCCGCTGATGTTGGCTCATAAACAGGAGAATACATTATAATAATGCTCACTCGATGACAGTTACACTTTAAAGAGCGAAACACACGAGAAACAAGTACGCAGCTAGCCAAGGGTCTTGTGCGCAAGCGCGCTCGTCAATGTTCGGGTAGAATCGGTTATCTTCGGGGGATATCTGAAGTATTGACCTAACCACGCTCTAACATCGCCCCTAGGGATATGCTTATAAATCTAAACGCCTCTTTTATGGTCGAGGTATTTTCTCCTAAGACGGCCGTCTTAAGAGAAAATACAGTGTACAGTTGAAGGAAAAAAAACTTCTAAAGGTAAGCGTATTATTTTTAATATATGTTTTTTACCTGATATTGCTAACAAAAATGTCGATAAAGATTTTTAAAATGTGTTATTACTCTTATAGGATGACATAAGATCGACTCTCAAAATAGCTGTTACGTATTCGTGGATTTTAAACTAGTAGTTATTGTTAATTCGCGTATAATAATAAAACCATTAAAACCTTTTGCCTTTTATTTTCGTTACATCAGTTTGATATTCTTAAAAACATGTTAATTTAATTTAACTTTATGTTATATATAAGTAATTGTTACTTTCGAGACCTTTTTAATGGGTTTTTACAACTGTTAATGAACGCATTACAATGAAACAATTTTGTGTGTAAGTAAATGAACATGGAAATAAATCAGATATGATGTTCCGAATGTATAGGTGGTGACTGTTTAGAGGATTTGCCTATACATAACGCATCATTGCATTAGGGTAGAAATTATTTATTATTTCACGTCATATTTAATTAGACTTTAATTTATTCAGTTTGAACTGTACTCTGGTTTCCGCAAACTGTAAGACATAATTTCAGTTGATTGATTGAGATTGATCTGGTGATCGAGCGTGATTTGTTTGAGATTGATTAATCAATTGATTTGTTTGTGTGTGTGTGAGAAAAAGAGAGGGGGAGGAAGAAACAAGATAGAGCAAGAGAGAGGTGTGCATTATCAGCTTCTATTATAGAAAATGTTCATTAGTCTATACGCCACTAGATGGCTCTAAAATCAATTTTTACTCAAAGGGGCCAGGGCGCAGACCCTGATACAAGTCTTGTCTTACAAGAACCTCCTTATTAGAATACAATTTTGTATGATGGGACGAAGGCCTACAGCTGTAAGATTAAGTTAGAACCCTCATACAATTGCATCAAGGGGCCACGATAGGGGTTAAGCTCTACACTTGTCTTATAAGGTTAGGTTCCCACACCATCTCCGGTCAGGGGCGAAGGCCTGAGAACAAGTTGCGAAGCCCTACACGTGTCTTACGAGAACCTCCATATTATAAATACAACATTTTTTCGTATAGGTAAAAGATCATCCAATAGCATATGACCATTTTAAATTTAAATTTTAAGAAAGGGTAGAAAATACGCGTCCTATACGTGAGCTGTCATAAAATAGGGGCGAAAAAACACGTCCTACACGTGGGTGTGTAAAAAAAATAGGGGTGAAAATACGCGTCCTATATGTGAGCGAGTAAAAATTAGGGTTGAAAAGGGCCTCCGAAAAGAAAAGAATAAAAAATACGGTCTCACACGGGGGTATGTAAAAAATAGGGGTGAAAAAATACGTCCTACACGTGAGCGAGTAAAACATAATTAGGGATGAAAAAGGGTAGAAAATATGGTCTCCCACGTGGGCGTGTAAAACCGGAAGTGACGTAAAAATCCAAGATGGCGGCGCAAGTGTCTCAGTACTACTTACCACTAAAATAAAATGTTGCGCCTCCACTGAAAATAAGTTGTTCCAAAGATTACATCGACCAGGTTAACTTCATAGCCTTACGAGTAAATGATCATTCATTTTTTTCTCATGCAATGATTAGGCGCCCATCATGCGCTATTGCGCCGTTAAAATTAAATTTTACGAGAAAACAAGTTATTGTAAAGATTACATCGGCACGGTTACCTTCACACAGCTGTTACCTTCGGCATAAATAAATCCTTTCTTACGAAATAATTACGCCCTTAAACAAAATTTTATACCCCTATAAAAAAGAATTTATTGTAAAATTACATTGACACGCCTAACTTTTTTTTTCTTATGCAGTAATTTTTAGCCGCCTTGCGCCGATAAAATAATTTTGTGCTCCCATAGAAAATGTTATTGCAAAAGTACATCGGCATGGTTAACTACATACCCTTTGGAATAAATTAATCACAGCCTTTGAATAAATTATTCTAGTGTGATAATTATGCACCCATAATTTTACGTCGTTAAAGGTACATTTTGCTCTACAGGAAACAAGTTACTATAAGATTTGGCAAGCTTCATCGCCGTGAACTTCCGTATAAAACAATTTTTTCTTATGCAGTAATTATAATCCACTTATGCGCTGTTCTGCCTCACTACAAAAAATTTTGCGCCTCTATAGGAAACAAGTTAACTTCATGGCTGTGAACATCTGCATAAACCAATTTTTTCTTCTGCAGTATTTAGGTACCAATAATGCGCCTCTAAAATAAAATTAATATAAAGTAATAAAGTAAAATTGCGCGATATTAGGCTCCCATTGTGCGCTGTTTTACGCCGTTAAAGTTAAATTTAGTGCTGTAGGAAACAAGTTATTATAAGACTCAGGTAATGACAATGATAACAATAATGATAATGAGAATGACATCTGCATGAATCAGTATTTTCTTATGCAGTAATTGGGCGCAATCATCTGACGTTTTGCTTCCCCATACGAAATAAGTTATTGCAAAAAACACACACATACGCACTCACTCACGCAAACGCGCGCGCGCGCACACACACAACACGCGCGCACACACACACACACACACACATGCACACAACACAGCACACAACACACGCACGCACGCCAGCGCACGGGCGCACGCGCACACACACCAACGCAGACACGCACGCCCGCGTCCTCGTGCACACACGCACGCACGTAGGCCCGCACGCACGCACATACACACGCAAACCCACGTACATACACGTACACACACCCATGTACATACACACACGCACGCTCACGCTTACGCGCACGCACACACACACACAATATATATATATATATATATATATATATATATATATATATATATATATATATATATATATATATATATATATATATATATATATATATATATATATATTGACAATTTATATACATAAAAGATTCCCCGAATGGGATTGGAATCCATGTCCTTCATTGACTAGACGAGTGCTCTACCAACTAAGCTACAGTGGTTATGAATTCCATTCGATAGAAACTTGTATACAATTTGTTAACAACACGATATTGTATTAACTTACATGGTAACAGTGTACTATTGTCATGTGGCTCGTACATCACTAAGGTTGCACACACGACATAACCACTGTAGCTCAGTTGGTAGAGCACTCGTCTAATCAATGAGACGACATGGGTTCGAATTCCATTTGAAGGAATCTTTTTACATATACAAAATTTTCAATTTTATATTCATAAAAAGTCAAGAATTCTGGTTCATTAAAATGTCCAAGGATTACTATTAAATATATATATACAGGATATAAATATATATATACAGGATGACCCAAACTCGATGGCCAAAACGAAAACAGCTGATTCCTCTGGCCAAAAGGAACAAAAAATTGTTAATACAGGGTGTGTCTATTGTTGATGGTTTCCAAGATGTTAACTTTTTTTTAATTTTTTCTATATCGTGGACTTATTTTTTAAATCACGCTTTATCTTCCAAACTAGAAGAGTTACAAGAAAACACATTAGGAGAAATTTGTAGAAGATGAAATTGCCTTAAAGAATATTGAATTCATTCGAGACAAACTCATCATTCAACATTTTTAATGACATAATGAATTCAGAAATGATTTTTTTTCAAATCCCAAGACATGTTTTTTAAATGGTAATTTCCATAGATAAAATTGAAGTGACACAAACTCTCATATTTTTCGTGAGACTCACACCCCGTGTCCACAAAAAATGAATGTTTGGACAGACATATTGGGAAACCATATCGTTGGACCTCTATTCATTGAGCAAACTGGAGAATTTTATCTGGATATGTTGGAAAATGCTATCGATCCCCCTTTAACTCCCATATCATGATTATCGACCAAGAATCCAAATGATTTCGATATGGAAATGATATTCCAACAGGATGGAGCGCTGCCGGATTATTCCAGGAACATAGGTAATTATTTAGACAGTAATTTCCGTGGTCGTTGGATTGGTCGCCAAGGTCCCACCGAACGACCTGTTCGGCCACATCATTGACCCCGCTGGACTTTTTTTCCTGTGGGGATACTTAAAACTTTGAGACGGGACCTGCTTCTATTTTGGATCTACGTTAAAGCATAACAAACTTTTGTCGAAATATTGACGTTAGTGTATTTGAAAATGTTCGACAAGAAACTTCAGACAGGCTTTTTGGTGTCAAAAGTACAGGGTCATATTTCCAGCAACTTTTGAATTGAATGTGTAAATTTTAGTTGTTTTTGGTTCATGGCTTTAAATATTCCGCCATATTGTATTTTGTAAGAATATTGACTTAATATTCTAGGGTTGCAGCCCCTCTTTTCCATACAAATTTATAATTCAAATTTTACACTAGAACATAGTATTTATGTACCATTACCAGATACCAAGTTTCAAATCTCTAATATGATTCGTTCAAAAATAGAAGGAGGGAGCATTAAAGAACAGCACTGTATATTGTAGTATATACAGTATTAGTATATATGATTATAAATAAAATACAGGGCGTTAAAGGTGAGATATTGTTATCGAAAATTTGTAATAATTTGAAAACAACTCAAAATTGTTAGAATACAGTTTCTGACGAAGAGAAATAAGAATTTATTATCATTTTGATGGTACTTCTAGATGGCGCTAGTTATAGTCCGAATTGGATGAATCGGATGAACCGGGATTCTCATGTGCAATAATAAAAGCCATTATTTTTAAACAAAAAACGTAAACTTGCTCGATCTCGATATTTTAAGGCGTTCTCGAGGTATTCGCGTTTAGGCATCGTAATGCATATCACATTAGCCACCTCGCAAACAACAATATTTTGACTGTGACAATGTCATTGGTGGCGTTAGCCAGGCTGTCACTCATAATTAATGCGCCTTAGTTCGAAATACGATGAAATTTTAGTTAGAATTTTACAGAATCCTGAATCAAGTACTCGGCGCTTCCAGACAGCTCCTGCTGAAAAATTGTATCCATATCGTTTTAATCCTGTACACATTTATTGTCCAATTACTTGCCAAGCATACTATATTTCTGTTATTTACTACCAAATAAGATTAATCAATATCCAATGTTCATGGAAAATACACTGTTTACAGACGAGCCTACCTTCACATGAAGCTGGGTGTTTAATTAGAGTTATAACCACTATTATGATTCTGCAAATTCTCATAAGTATAAAGAAAATCATTTTCAATATGAATTTTCAATAAATACCAGGTGTGCTATTATTGGTGACCATTTATTGGTTTGTTTCAACTTCCTACAAGATATATGGACAAAATATTTACAATTTTTTGGAGGATATTTTGCTTGAATAAGTTCCTCTAGTTGTAACACGGAATATGTGGTTTATGCAAGATGGCGCGCCTCCACATATACACCGATAGATAGTCCGTAACCATTTAAATAACCGTTGGCCGCCTCGTACCCCAGAACTTAATCCGCCGGACTTTTATGTATGGGGGCTACATGAGTCTCTAGTATACAAAGCTGAAATCTATAGCCAAGACGAACTTATAGCAAAGATTCACGAAGTTGCAAATAATGCTTTTTTAATAAAATAAGACGTCAGTTAAACACAAGTTTAAGGAAATTGAAGTAAATGGTGACCACTTTCAACAGTTAATAAACTAAATCTAATTGTTTTTAATTTGTTTTGGTGTTTTATTAAACTGTATTTTTTCTATTAAATATGTTCTATTTATAAAGGTGATTTAAGCAGAGTTTGTTGTTTTCGAGATGGTGGATATGATAAGCATAGCAACACTTAAATGCAAATATCTCCAGAACGCCTTTTTTGTTTAAAAATAAATATCCTTATTTCTCGTACACAGTTTTGAATTTAATACATTCAGTTTTTCAAATTATTACAAATTTTCAATAACACTATCTGACCTTTAACGCCCTGTATCTTGTTTACAATCAACATTTTACTAAGGAATGTTTGTGTTAATCGACATATTTTAATATCCGATTTCTCCAGTTGCTGCATAGTCCATTAGTTATGGGACACCCTGTATAACCGGATGAATTTCTGCTTTGCATATTTACTGAAGAACCTTTACATTGGTTATGGTTTTGTTGCCATATTGTCAGGTGTGTCACTAGCCACCTGTTCCATAAATTATTTTATTACTCATTCACATTAATATACAAGATAAATTTAATTTTGTACAAAATGTCCTCAACCTAATTCCTAAATTTTGTTAAATTTTCTCTTTCGATTATAGCATTTTTCATTGATAGCGCAGTCCGTAGATGGTGTTCTGGAATGATATTTTTAAGACGGTGTAATAATATTTACCTAATTTATTAAGGATCAAGTTAATAATTATCACAATTTTTGAATGCTCTTGACGATGATGTGTAATATCGAAACCTGTTGAGCATTATTAGTATAAATAAATATTGTGGCATTTAATTTGTTAATTAATTAATTTAGGCGATATAAACATATTGATATATAACACTAATTAAGCTTTCTGTTTATGACAACTTGTATAATTTTATTAACAATAGACTTGTAAATCGTCAACAACTTTGTTATTAATTTATATATTTTCACCAACCTGATTCGGATCTTCTTATCTCTTTCTAGTACAGTTGATTAGGTAATAATCTCTGTTGCATAAATTTAGTTATGCGTACATGTAAGTAGTAAGTGAGAAAGAATTTGAAAAATGTTTCCGTAAGTTATTAGTATCCGTTTCACATGCAATTACTTTCCCGCAAACGCATTTCTGTATGACTAATGCGAAATAAATGATGTAACAAACTTATATTTGATCATAAATCAATATAAAAATGATGACAATTATTTAAAAAATGGGTTTTTTCATATCATTTATACTCCTCTAGTGAGCATACGATAACATTTATGTCTTGTAACCATAATTCATACGTATTATACAACACATAAACACGCAAATATAAAAATTTGACCTATACTCTTGATTATCAAGTAAATAGAAAATTAATTAAAAAAAAAGGTGCGTTTTTGGTGTAGAATTTATAATTTCCGGTACTTATACGAATTCTACAAATTTTAATCAATCCACCCTCACATGAATTTTTCAAACCTCTTGAAAATGCATCTTGTCATATTCTTTCATTTAATAATAAACGACTAATCATCCAACTTCCTTTAATTATACGTTTAATACATAGAATTATAAGCGTAATTCACTTTGTTTACCTTCCCAGAACAACAAGACATGTATTAAATTAGAAAAAACTGAGGCGTTTTATTAGTATGTCATGAATGTTTCCAGTAAATTATAATTAATTTCTTTGAATCTTTAACAAAGGGATGGCATAGTATTATCTAATCATATTAATTTTCACTCATCTTATTGCATATTATTAACGACGTTCGAAGTAATTGCATTGCAACTCTACAGGGTGCGGCATTAGTGCGTCGAAGTACGATATATCCGTTATTAAAGGAGAAAGCTGTACAGTAGTGAGGAAAGTAAGACTGAAGGGTTAAATAAGGAGAATATAGAAGAAATGATGGATGAAACTGAGAAGGATATTGGAATAAATCAGGTAGAGAAAACGGTAGGAAGGTTGAAAAACGGCAAGGGAGCAGGCGCAGATGAAATCACGGGTGAAATGCTCAAGTATGGTGGTGCAAAGCTTATGTGAATTATTCAATGTATGCCTTATGTGTGGAAAAGTGCCGAGTGATTGGAAGAGCGCCATCATTGTACCATTGTATAAAGGTAAGGGGAACAAGAGTGATTGTAAGAACTACAGAAGAATAAGTTTGCTCAGCGTGCCTGGTAAAGTGTTTGGAAGAATACTGATTGATAGAGTACGAGAAACTATACAAACTAAGATGTGGGATGTGCAAGGTGGCTTCATGCCAGGGAGAGGATGTGTCGTCAAATGGTTGCTCTCCCGCAGGTGACAGAAAAACGTTTAAAGGTAAAAAGGAAGTTGTACTTGTAGATATGGAGAAAGCATATGACAGAGTGAATAGGGAGAAGCTGTGGGAAATATTAAATGAATATGGCGTAAATAAAGGTCTAATAAATGGAATAAGGGCAGTATACAATGGTAGTCAGGCATGTGTTAGGGTGAGAGGAGGTATGAGTGGATACTTTAATATTGAGCAAGGAGTGTGATGTCACCGTGGTTGTTCAATGTATACATGGATAAATGTCTTAGACAAGCATGTACCGATACAAATGGTGTAATGGTTGTGTCAGGATATTTTGAACACCCTGTATACGTAGTGGGTAATTTTGTTTGTAATTCTAGCGATTTACCGTCAAATTTTTGTCGTCAAGTTGAGTTTTATGAGTAAATTTGTTTAACGTGTGTAGCGACCTTTAAGAAAGGTGTATGGCGAGCTTTATTTTTTTTATTTGTGAATTATTATTCCGTAATTTAGGTTGTTTTTCTTATTATTCCCCGTTTATTGAATGTTGAGTAGCGTATTATTTGTAAATAGTTGTATATAAGTGTAAATAAGGTTTATTTCGTTTGATTTCCTTAAAATTTAAAGAAAGAATGTAGATTTATGTGCATATGATGTCACGTTGGCGACAGTAAGACGAGTAGTTATAGTGGTTCAGTTTATTATTGAGTATGTTGGTTTTAAGTCATAGCGGTAGAATGTGGGACTATTTGTTTGTACTTAAATGAAAATATCGAGATGGTTTGCACGATGATTATGCTGACGTTTAAAAATTTTGAAAATTACCGAGTCCTTACGGACGAAAACGAAATTTGTGTGTTGGGGTACCATATCTTCCCCTTCCGTTTTTTTAATTGGTGGAACAGGGAGATTTCATTTCCGTTATAGCAGTAACCGATCACCTGGTTCGCTTTCATTTGTTGTAACACAGGAGTGTAATTCTAGACCTTAAGGTAATATAATATTGTATTTTTTTTATTGAATATTTTCAAGATTTATTTTTTTTGTGTTTCGAACTATTTTTTTTTATGTTAACAAAGGTTTGAAAGCGCTGTCGTATTTGTTTGTTAAATTAAGTTGTTGTTTTAAATTTAGTTAGTGTAATTAATCATACTTCTGACGCTCCGCCTTCACACTTTGTTATTTATTTCAGTATCAAAGGGCAATTGACCCTATTGTAGTGTGGTTAAATAATCCACGATATATTTATATCTATAGATTAAACAATTTAGAACGGCGTTACGCAGGGTCCTGGCCAAGACATTCTGTCGCATTTGTATTTTTTTTTGTTTAAACGCATTATCGTATGTTTAAATTTATAATATTTTCTTTGTTTATTTATTTTATTTGTTAGGTTTTATAAATGTGTTTTAATTCTGTGAAAACCCTTTTGTGTTGCATAAAAGTTTTTTTTTGCAAATTGCAAGGTTACCGGAAAATTAGAAACGTAAAATTTTAGCGTAACGAAGTCACAGTTTTTTTATTTTTGAGTAATAGCGTTATTGATATTTAGTGTTTTATTTGATTTTTAGTTGAGTATTAATTCATTTAGAGTGCATTCTATAGCTTGTTTTTTTTGTTTTGTTTTGATTATTATTTAATGCCTAATTATTTACACTGAGGTGTAGTAACGTAACTTTATTGAGTGTTTATCACGCTTTATTTGACAAGCGTGTAGTGCTATTTTGAAGCCCTATTTCAGGTGGTTTGCTGAGTTGCTGTCCAGCACACCTGGGATTGATTGCGGATAGGTAAGTGTATGTTTTTGTATGTTTAGACACGATATGTACTCGTAATTTTGGCACGACATCCCTTATTTTGACTACCAAACATTCTGGCGCCCAAAACCGAACTGATTACGTTTTCATCCCCTATTTTGACTTACGTACGATTTACTATTCTGGCTGTGCAAAATTTTTCAACATCTGACCTACACTCATACGCTGGCTAGTCGGGGCAAAAAGGCCAATTTTATCTGTAATCCCGTTCTACCACCCGTTTATACCGTTACAGTTGGTGACGTAAATGTACGACTTCTGGTGTATGTAGATGACACAGTCTTATTAAGTGACAGTGCAGATGAGCTGCAAACCGTTCTGAGGAAGTTTGATACAGTCTGTGAGAGCATGAACCTCAAGGTAAACGTGAACAAAACTAAGATTGTGGTGTTCAATCGGGAAGGTGGAAAGGAGAGTAGAGTATTTACTCTGCAAGATGAAATTATGGAGCACGTGGACGAGCTGGTATATCTCGGTAGAATGTTTACTGCAGATGGTACAATTGAGAGCGAGATTGGACGAAGGGTCAATGCTGGAAGGAAAGTGATTGGAAGTATGTGGAGGATAATGAGAAATGAAAGCATGAGCCTAGCTGTGAAACGAGCAATCTATAATAGCATACTCGTTTCATCAGTACTGTATGAAAGTGACACATTAGTGCATTAGTGCATCGAAGCACGATATATCCGTTATTAAAGGAGATATCACAAAAATTAAAGGCAACATCAAACTTCACATTGTAAAATTATTTTCGTATTTACAGGGTGTTACATATTACCAGGGTGAACCAAACATACTTTTTTTTAAATGGGACACCCTATACATTATTACAAATTTAGATTAAACTCATCTCACCCATACTTCCAATATAAGGTTTCATTACCTTACAGGGTATTTCAAAAGTTACAGTCAATTGTACACGAAAATCATTCTCATTTCAACGTCCTGTATACCCTAGATAGAACAACCTAACAATAATTTTTTCCAGGCATAACTTTTTGACATTGGTACAGGTTACAATTGAATATAGAGCGAGCCAAAACTCGAACACATGATTTTGCCAATTTTTTCAAATCAATCACCTTGTATTGTATTTCAAAAACTGAAAATACTTTATGTTCTTTCATTTTTATTAAGCACTCCCTATAGCTAAAATCGTTAATTTCTGAGATATTTTCAATTTAATAACAGAAAGATTTTTTTTTTATTTCTATTATAACAAGTTAACCGTGGACAAATAAAAGTGTGACAAATTATTATAAAAAATTCAAAAAACATCGGTTATTAAGACAAAATTCTTATAAAATTAATTAATTTCATAATAAATGTTCAAAGTCAATACAGCATTGCAGTCGATCTTCAAATTCTCGACTGTCATTTCTTAACATTTCTACATTAACACTCTGGAATGCTTCTCGTATTCTATTCTTCACATCATCTTGTGTGGTTGGAGGTATTTTATACACACGGTTTTTGGCATAACCCCCTTGAAGAAGTCAATTTTACTTAACCCTGGTGAACGATATGGTCATGCAATGGGTCCTCCTCTTCCCACCCATCTTCCAGGAAAATGGGTATTAAGATGATTATGAATTAATCTAGTGTGATGTACCGCTCCATCGTGTAACAACCACATTCTTTGACGAATGTTAAGAGGAACGTATGCCAACAGTAATGGTAAATGATATTCTAAAAAGTCCAAATAAAAACCTGACCATTCACTGTTCCATCGAAAAAATGTGGTCCAATTACGTGATCTCCAACTATACCACCCCAAACACTCAAACACCACCTAGTTTGACTACGAGTTGCTATAAGATGGGGATTACTTGTCGAATAATAATGGAAATTGTGTCTATTCACAGTTCCATTTTTATGAAACGTGGCTTCGTCTCCAAAGAAATACGTCTGATTGTGGATTTGTTGAGCCCATTCACAAAAAGCAACCCTTCTGGGATAGTCATCTTCGAGTAATTCTTGATGCAACTGGATATGGTATAGATGCATCTTATTTTTACGCAGTATTCTTCGGACGGACCTAACACTAATATCATGCTCACGCGAGATTTCATTTTCCTCGTTAAGTACAGGTTTTGTCCTTTCCTTTTTTTCATAAACTACTGAACCAGTACGATTAAAACGATCTACTAAGCTTTCTAACGTTATTTTCGCGGGTTGCCTTCATGCGGGATATCTCTCTTTGTAAATTCTTTGTGCTAATAAACAATTTTTCATACATTCTCCCACTACTCATACCATGTCTGTTAATTCCTCAACAGGAAAGTTCATTTCAAACAGTATTTAAGTGTATACAAACACTACACAATCTCAAAGAAGTTTGTTAAATGACAAGCTACTAATTATTACTGAATAATACCTACCTGTCATTTGTTCACGGCTAACTTGTTATAATAGAATAGATTGTAGCTATAGTGAGTGCTTAATAAAAATGAAAGAACATAAAGTGTATTTTCACTTTTTAAAATAAAATACAGGGTGATTCATTTGAAAAATTGACAAAATCGTGTGTTCGAGTTTTGGCTCGCTCTATATTCAATTGGTGCAATAATAAAGAAATAGCACTTTCTCGTAACACTGTACCAATGTCAAAAAGTTATGCCTGGAAAAAAATATTGTTAGGTTGTTCAGTCTAGGGTATACAGGACGTTGAAATGAGAATGATTTTCGTGTACAATTGACCATAACTTTTGAAATGCCCTGTATAACATAATGAAACCCTACATTGGAAGTATGGAGGAGATGAGCTTAATCTAAATTTGAAATAATATATAGGGTGTCCCATTTAAAAAAAAGTATGTTTGGTTCACTCTGGTAATATGTAACACCATGTAAATACGAAAATAATTTTATAATGTGAAATTTGAAGTTACCTATAATTTTTATAAATAACTTTTTTTTGATATCTCCTTTAATAACGGATATATCGTACTTCGACGCACTAATACCGCATCCTGTATATCTATTTTTTATGTTCAATTAATTTATGATCACTTGATTATGATTTCTGCTTTAAATTATGAACTAGTGCAAAATGTATAAAGTAAAACGGCCGCCTGTCAGCTATGTAAATTACAAAGAAACAAATGTATTATAAACAGTTGGGTTTAGATTGTTACTAAAAGCAACCTAAATTGATTCGGAGATATCGGTAATTTCAGAAATTTTGCAAAAAATGCAATAACTGCCGCAATTGAACATAAAACATTGTATGTGTATTTCCTCCATAAGAAGACTTTATAGACACGCCTTCGTTAAATGCCTCGATCGCTAAGCTCTCTCGGCCTTAAGCTTGGCTCGCTCATAAAGTCAAGTGAGCACAAATAGCAAAGACATTTTTAAATAATGTAATTTAAACATGTGTATAATTAGGCACTAATTATGCGCCATTTTGCGTTGTTGAAATTAAATTTTGCGCCCCTATAGGAAGCAAATTGTAGCAAAAATTCTATAAACACGGCTAATTTGACAGAGCCGCGCACATTTGGATACACAGTTTTTTCTTATGCAATAATTGAGCGCCACTTTACGCCGTTAATTAATTAATTCTGCAAGCGCCAATTATTCGTTGTTTTACGTTGCTAAAATAAAAGTTTGCGTTTCTATACGAAATAAGCAAAAATACATCAACAAGGCGAACCCCATACCATTATGAGTAAATTAATCGTTTCTTGTAAGATAATTAGGTACCTATCATGCGCACTTCTGTCCCATTAGAATTAAATTATTGCCCCGATGGGAGACAAGTTATTGTAAAAATTGGATCTACAGGGCCTACTTCACAGCAGTGGACTTCTGCATAAATCTATTTGTTTCTGCTCAGTAACTAAGCACCCATTATGTGCCGCTTCGCTACGATAACATAAAATTTTGCGCCTCTTTAGGAAGTAAGTTATTGCAAAAAGTACATCAACACAGTTAACTTCACTGCCGTCGACTTATGCATAAATCAATTGTTATGCAGTCATTAGGCGCCAACTATGCGCCGTTTTGCATCGTTAGTATAAAATTTTGCGCCCCTACAAGAAACTATTTCAACACGGCTAACTTCAGGCCTCTGCCTAATAATTTTTTCCTTATTCAGTAATTATGCGCCGTTAAAATAAAATTTTGCGCTCCCATAAGAAATAATTACATCGACAACTTATGAATAAATTAATTAATACTACATTTATTTAAAGGTGTTGTTTACCTGTTTATTTAGTTAACATGTATTTTTAGTGTGTTATTAATAAAACTACACTTTTTCGATTATAGATGTATTTATATTGAATTACATGTAACCCATTTTCTTATATTATAGCGATACTAAAGTTCTTCTAATATTAACTTAATCGGATTTTACCTTATTCTTACTAATTTTAACCTTAATTGAACTCAAACTCGTGTGTTCTTTATATATATATATATATATATATATATATATATATATATATTGAGATGTTCAGAAAGAAGTAAAAGAAGGATCGGACAGTTTAAATGATAATTTAGTAATAAAAAGGGGTGTTTTCAAGCTCGATACATGTGCGAGACATGGTTTGATAGAGATCTGGTTCACGATGTGTTTAAAGTAGATTTGTTTTGTACAAAATAGTCTGAATATTATTTATACAGTTTGGTTTCATCATAAAAAGCATTGTGCTACCAACAAAAATGTCAAGAATGTTAAATACACTTATTTTCGTAAAGTCAATTTAGTATTTCCTTTATTTCAATAAAAGTCAATTTTTCGAGGGTATTTTGGCAAGTGAACACTTTACAGGTGTTTAAACATAAATTGTATAGCTGGGATTATATTAGGGATATTGTGTAAATAGTTTTAGAATGCAGGAAATGTGAAAATTTCATAAAAGGGTTATAATATGGACATTTTAGACATTTTTCTCACATATTTCTGGAAGCAACTCTGTGACAAACATTGTGATATAAGTTTAACAGCAAGAACAATGCATAGAACAATTTAACATAAAGACATTCATAGTTATATACATTTTTATAATGAAAATTTCAGTAAGTGTGTTAGACGAAGGGACTTTTTTAATGCAACACTATATGACATAATGCATTAGAAATGAACAGTGAAAATAATAAAGACAAGTATTACAAACCTCTAACATAACATTTTGAGTGATGAAAACATTTTTAAATATAAGTTATTTGCTATTTTAGATTTAAGTTTGGTTAGGTTATAATTTCTAGGTTTTTTGGATAAATTTATAGTTTTTTCATATTATTAGGCTTTAATTATGCTCTTAAAGTAATTAATAGGAGTTCTTTCTCAGTATCTCACAGTTTTTAAAAGGATACATTGCATTTCACCGCAAAATTTTTACATAAACTTAAAATTTCTTTAAATTCGAGATTTCTAACTCTAAAAGTATGTTTTCTTATGTAAAATTTTCCCAGGATTCCGTTTATGTAATTAGATTAAGTGCAGCTTGTAGGTTTAGGTAGTTATAAGCATATTCAATTTAGATTAAGTGATTTCGCATATTATTTTTAGGAACCATAGCTTGTTAGGTGTCTTTTTGTTCGAAATTTTATGTAGTTTTCATTTCTGTTGTTAGTTTTTAAATTCGTTAATGTATAAGAAAGTTATGGCCAAATTTCTATTTTAGTCCAAATTTTAATATGTGTCAACCAATCAGAGCCTTAGTTACTTAAGTAGAATGGCTGAAAAAAAATTGAATTTTTAGTAACAACCAAAAAGGTATAAAAGGAATTGCCCTGGAAGTGCTAAGCTCTCTAGAATTTGTTCAAATTGAAAAAAAAGGTTAAAGCAGTGTTGTGCATTTGTGTAATAAGTAAGTTTTCATAACCTAATTTAATTATCGTAAAGAAAGTTATAATTAACGAAGAAAATATTCGAGAGCAATTGTTTTTATACCGGCGATTAAATTAAATAATTCGGTCTCCGATACCTGTTAGTTTTCGGAAAATATTGTACGAGTTAATTTGTGTTACGATTTTGTTAAAAGTTTTCGTGTTATCAAACTTGAGTTGATTCCGTTCTACCAAATTAAAATCACATTTATTTGGTTATCTGTGTTTTATTTCTGGGTACAACTTCTTCTAAATAATTTAAATTTGATCCGGCATCTAAAATTAAAAGTGATATAATAACAAAATTTTGGACAACATTTAAACATTTTTTTTAAACGATGCCAATCAATAAGTTTTAATTTATTTAAATAAAAAGATTTACCAAAATAAAATAAGTGACTGGAGTGTTGCCGATTTGGAAGAAAACATTGTTAGTTTTTGGAAGTTGGTGTCATCGACAACCCGAGTACCGGTCAGCAGCATATGGGTGTATGGTAACAGCTAGAATCAAGTGGAAAGTGCCTGCATCAAATTGGAACTACTCGAAGACATCATGCATTGGGGACAGTATATGTGAGTCACATTTTTTTATATAACCCTATTTATTGTGTACATTGTTGTGGTAAATTTCCTGCATATTATTATTTATTAGGTATATGTATTGGTGTAGAATTTCAAACATTACTTGTATAAACACCTGTAAAGGAAACAAAATTTTAAATTATTTTCATATTCTAAATTTAATTCTGAACGTAAACAGTAAATTTCCAAATTATTATTTGACAATTTTGACATTGTTAACTTCACTCAATTACGTTACAAGGCATGCGTTGGAAGTAAATTATATTCAGACTAATTCTTATACATTTGTGGTAATTTTTATAAAGTGTAATTCATATAAATACACACACACATCCAGAATAAATTTAATTTTCCAACTAAATACATTGATCCCTATCCCCAAATTGAGATTGAGCTAGTTCGGTGCACATTTAATCATTAAACATATAATTACATCTCAACATTTAAATTTATTTTCCAAACTAATTGATTCCTATCCCCTCATTATAATTAATATTAATATAGTCCCATATTCGATTATTTAATCAATTTAGCCATTACAAATTATATATATATATATATATATATATATATATATATATATTAATAATTGTGGACCTGAACAGACTAAATTTGGCACTCAGGAACACTTAGGAGGATGGATAGAGGAACATTGAATTGCCAAGAGATGCCTATAAACAGCTACCTTAAATTTTTTCATATCATAAGTGAGAGGAAAACAGGAACTAGAGAGATCATTCCACTGTTTAGAAGCCGTGTAGAAGAATGTGGATTGCGCCCGTTTGGTACGACTAGTGGAGGTTTGTACTGCATACTGATGATGTGAATAAGTGGACCGAGTATTCCTAGCAAAGGTACCCCCAGATGGTATCAAAGTATGTAATTCAGCAACGCAAGAGCCATTGTAATACCGATAATACAAAGAAAAAACTGAAACGATTCTTCTATGCACAAGGGACTGTATGTCATAAGTTAAGGGCGGGTGATTTATAAGCCTAATCGCTCTCACTTGAATACGATCAACGATATCGACAGCGTATTGGGAAGCACCAACCCAGAGGTGAGAATTATATTTTAGATGAGGTCGAAAGAGTTGTCGGGAGGTAAAGTACTGCTTAGATCTGTACAAAAAACCTATTTTACGAAGATGGTCAACCCATGATAGATTTGAAGATACAGTTATTCCCAACACAGTAATAGAGTCTGAAAACTTAAGATTTGAGCCATACTTATCACAAGAAATAATCGATCTTTTTTGGCGGACACAAGGCAACACTGAGTTTTGTTAGCATTAAATTTAACTACATTATTGCTTCCCCATTCGAGAATATATTGAATGTCTTCGTTGATTAAATTTTCCATTTCAGCTTTAATGTCTTGAAACATAGCAGGTAGATCATGAGTAGATTGTGATGAACTACAATGAAGAGTGCTGTCGTCAGCAAAGCAATGGATCGGATTAGTTGTTGAAGAAATAAGGCCATTTATGTATAGCAGGAAAAGTGTAGCCGCTATAACTGATCCCTGTGGCACGTCCGCGTTAATGCTATCTTCTTTTGAAAAATAGCCATTAACTACGACACGTATTCGCCTTTTATCAAGAAAACTACAAACCCAGTTGATGAGCGTATGATTTAACCCAAACAAGGTGAGTTTAGCAAGTAAACACTTATGCTAAACTTGTTCAAATGCCTTTGAGATATCTAAAGCGACTACAGCTGTTTCATCGTATTTTTCTAATATATTATTCCACACTTGGGTCACTTATGAAAGAAGATCACCTGTTGAACGACTGTGCCTAAACCCATATTGGTGGTCACTAAGGAGTTAGTTGTTAGTTTCAAGGAACGAGAACAGTAAAGTTGCTGATTGTTCGGTAGTTCGAGGGACCGGTCTTATCGCCTTTTTTTAGGAATAGGTTGACCATTTGCTAACTTCCATGATGAAGGACATAGAGATCGAATAGAGCTTAGATAGGACTGGTACTAGTTCTAGGCAACATTTTTTTAAGACTTTAGCTGGGATACCGTCTGGGCCAGTCGCCAAATCACGTCAAAATTTTTATTTTCCAAGGAAGAAATCCTCTTGCAAACAATGCTATCCTTGATATAGGCACATACGCCTCCTTTATATCGAAAGTTAGAGTAAAGGTTGTATTGGGGATATTGCAAGGTGGGTGAATCGGAGCTTTCAGAGGAGACTCGTGTTTCAGATAGAAACAAAATGTCAGGTTGTATATGCTTATCGTTATAAATTACTTATAAAATATTGTAATATACAAATTCTTATTTAATTTTAAAGCTTGTTTATCCACTACAATGCAAGCAACAACTGTATTACTCACACGACCCATAATAATATCACAAGAACATTGACAAATACGAAATAATTTTGACACTTTCCGAAAGCATGTTGTAATGGTAACATACCGACGCCGAAGTAAATTTTTTTGCAATTAGATTCCCACATACAGTCCATTTGTTATTAACACTTGATTCATCACTACATGTTTAAATTTATGTATTAAACGTGACATTTTACGTAAATAAATTTGAAACTGTCAAGAATTAACCTAGCGACCGATTGACCAAAACTGATAATTTTCGATAGGGTGTTTGCAGTGTAATGTTAATGTTATTGGCCTATTTTAAATCACATTACGACAAATTAGCTCATTTCATTGGATTTTCAGCATAAGTTCACTTATATGGGAGCAAAATCTTATTTTAACGCTACAATACGGCGCATAAATGGCGCCTAATTATGAATAACAAATTTATTTCTACAGAAATCCTCGAATGTGAGTTAACCGAGCTTATGTAATCTTTGAAATATCTTATTTCCTATGGAGGCACAACATTTTATTTTAACGGTGCAACCCAGCGCATAACTGGTGCCTAATTACTGCGTAGTAAATATTAATTTATGCAGAAGTCCATGGTAGTGAAGTTATCTGTGTGCTTCAATTCTTACTTGTTTTATATAAGGGCGCAAAGTTTAACTTTAACGGCGTTTAATAGGTGCCAAATTATTGCGCAAGAGAAGATAAATTTATTCGAATACATTCATAAGACAATGAAGTTTGCCTTGTTGATGTAATTTTTGAAATAACTTATTTCCTATGAGGGCGAAAAATTTTATTTTAGCGGCGAAAAACAGCGCATAATTGGAGTCTAATTACTGCATAAGAAAAAAAATTATTCACGTCTATAAAATTAGCCATACCGATGTAACTTTTACAATAACTTGTTTCCTATAGAGGCGCAAAAATTCACTTTAACGGCACATAAGAGGTCACGCAAAAAACGATTAATTTGTTCTGAAGGATATGAAGTTAGTCTTGTCAATGTAACTTATTTCCTATAAGAGCGTAAAATTTTACTTTAGCGTATAATTTGCGTTTAATTACTGCAGAAAAAAATTATTTATGCAGAAGTCCACGGCTGTACATTTAGCCGTGTCGTATAGAGGTGCAAGATTTAATTACAGTGGCGCAAAACTGTGCATAATAGGTGTCACTCACAAGACTAGTCTTATCGCTGTAATTTTTGTAATAACATATTTGCTGTAGGAGCGCAAAATTTTATTTTACGCAAAACGGCGCATCATGTGTGGTTCGTGCATTATAAAAATAAAAAGTCGTGTATCTATCAGTGCACAATAAAGCTCGATCCCTAGAGCACCTATCGACTTCTGTTTTTCACTATATGATAACTAATAGACACTAGTTGTGTAGAGTACAACAGCTAAAAGAGGGAGAAATGAAAGTTAATATTGTTTCCCAAAATTTATATTTACACTACGCAACGACGCGGTATAATAGAATTCCTGAATGATCAAGGGCTTAATACCGTGGTCTACCTGGGTTGGCGAAATGTTGTCCTAAATCTATACTTACACGCCAATTTCGTTAGTGTCGTGGCAAAATGAATTCTACCGACAACGAAGAGCTTAATTCTGTGATCCATCAGTGTCAATCAGCATTTAGGCCAGAGATTGCTCAAAATCTATATTTATACTCCAATTTCGGCAAAATAGAGTCCACGATGACCAAGAGCTAAGTTATGTGCCCCACAAGTGTTGCTAGCATTTGGGCTGATTGTTGCTCAAAATACTGTATTTGTACATCAATACCATTGGGGTAGCGGCAAAATGGATTCCATCGATGACAAACAGTTATAAATATGTGCCCCAAGAACGTTTGTCAGGGTCTGGGTCGAACCCAGATTAAAATCTATATTTATACATCAATTCCATTGGGATCTTCGCCAAATTGAAAGACAACAAAATTGGCTTACATTATTATAATCTATCATTAGAATATACACAGGAAAAAGTCTATCAGTCGCAAAACGGCTACTTCTAACTTATCCACGCTTCCTCTTATATTAAATGTAAATAAAACTAAGCTTCATCTAAGCAATTTAAAAAACTAATTGTCTTTAATAAAGCTTTTTTTAATAAAATGGTTTTCGAGATATTCACAAAATGTACTTTAACCACTTCTATAAAGTACCTTTTATTTGCGAAAACATTCTAACCAAAATATGATAAACCAAGATATTTTAGAAATAACTCCAAATATAAAATTTCATTAAAATTGGACACGTACTTTGTAAGACACACGCACCCGCTCACACACGCACGCACGATTCTCACATAATCTGTGATTATGATAATAATGCTAAAAAAGCATACATTTAAGAGGAAGTAATATTTTTCAGGGGATTCATTCAAAATTAATGAGTCAGTCTCAAAAAGAAGTGTAGGTGTTGGAATGTACAAGGTGTAATTTTTTTTTACTTTTCAAGGATTTCCTCTCCAAGCTTCAGCAACAATGGAATCTTTCTTTGGTGCATACAATTGTTATGTAAGTTTAATTCATTTTAGCTAACCATGTAAAAAATACTGCTTGGAGAGTGCAGTCATACTTACTTTCTACAGCGGCTAAAGACCGCTGAAAACTAAAATTGTAGCATAGATAAATAATAACGGTAAAATACTTTCCTATTATTGTCAACTCTACTCTAGAAGTATCAAATGAAGATCAATTCGTGATGTTGTATCTGACGAATTTTAGCGTTTATTCCAAAAATTGTGAACCCAAAGGTGATGGCAAATGCTCTAGTTTAAATATAAGTGACGTGTGTGTGCGTGTATATATGTGCATGGGTTTGTGCGTGTGGGTGCGTACGCGTGTGCGCGTGCATGCGTGCGTGCGCAGGCGTGTGTGTGCGTCTTTGCGTGATAGAGTATATAGAGTTTGAAATTTACGTGAAGTATTCGACTATTATATCATCTTCAACAAGTTATTCGCGTTTGCCGAACAATTTTCACTTTAATATTTTATCACATCTTATTTAAAATTACAATTTATAAATCATCAGTATTTCCTAAAACTCTAGATATCACTGATTATTACCTACTAAAGGATGTTAACGGATCATGTGACTCAATATTAGATAACTTCCATTCAACTTTGTTTAAATCTTCTGTAAATAATAATTTTACATATACATTATCGCTGTAATGGGCTTCACTTAACTCAATGTTATATAATAATTTTTGTTTAAATTTCGAGACACGATACCGTATATTGCTTGTATGTTTCTTACTAATATGACTAACATCTTCGTGATCTGGAGAAATTTCATATGTTATATAATCGACCTTGACATTCATACTTGACCTTGATCTTTGAGGCTAAACGACTTTGACTTTCGGAAAGTCATAAAATTAGGTAAAACGGTAGGGGAACTGGCTGCCTTCTACATTGAGTATTTTGTATATTATTGGTGCATTTTTGAAATTTCGCTGTTGTTCGTGTAAAGTACGTTCTATTCTAACCCTTCCTTCATGTGAGTGTCCTCCATCTTGTCTGTTTCATTCTATTCATTTGTACATTTAATACGATTTATTGGATTGGGGCTTGAACCTTGGTGGCGCAGTTGGTAGCGCGGTACTCTAGCAAAGTACAGGTCGTAGGTTCGAATCCTACTCGAAGTAAACTTTTTATTTATGTATTTAATAAAATTAATAATAATTTTTAATAACAAAAATACTTTTAAAATGTTCGTGTATTCAAAAGGGCGTATTTTTATGTTATCTACCTAGCCATGAAAAAATGCACATAAGAGAACAAAAAAAAATGCATTTTTCTACATAACTCCCTTTAACACTAATACACTTATTCCATTTTTTTTCAATTGCCCCATACCTTCAGTAACCCTGCAAAATATTCTTCAACAGCTTCTTTGAGTTCTTCATCAGAAGCAAAACGCTTTCCCCTGAGATGCTTTTTTAAATTTTTAAATAAGAATTCTGACGGAGCTAGGTCGGGGCCTTATCTCTATAAACCCAGTCATTGATTATCTGCTGAACTTTGATTGCCTTATGAACCCGACAATTGTCGTGAAGCAGCAAGTTTTTTTGTGGATAATAATACGGAAGTTTTTCCTCCAGAGCAGTTTTTAAATTTTTAATTATGTTTCCGAAGGCCTCTCAATTTATGGTAGACCCCCTCGGCATATATTCAATAATCAAGACTCCTTCAGCATCCCAGAAAACAGTTTCCATCAGCTTTTTTCAGAAAATGGTGTCTTGGCCTTCTTTGGTGGCGGGTAGCCCTTATGAACCCACTGCATGAATTCTTGTTTAGTAGGAGGACCCCAGTGATGTACCTAAGTCTCATACCCGGTGATAATTCGAGAAAAAAATGTTATGTCCCTCTCCAATTCGACCAAATTTTCTTCAGAAACTTCTTTTCTGCGCACTTTTTGTTCAGAGGTAAGCAGTCTGGGTATCCACGGTGTAGACACCTTCTTCATACGCAGAGCATCATGCAAAATTACACAGCAACTATTCTTGCATGAATTGCTTTGGACCATTGTCTTCTTTTGTCAGGAACTTTATTACGCTGCGATGTTCAATCTTAGTTTCACTCATTTTATCGACAAATAGACTGTCTCAAATCCCTGTAAACGGCACAAACTAAACACAACTTAGCACGTGTACTTCTAAGAGTGACAGCAATTTGTTCATAATTTCTTTGGCATTGTCACTTTTTTGTTTCATGGCTAGGTATATAACATAAAAATACGCCCTCGTATTTAAATTAATAAACGGTTTATTGGAATAAAAATATTCTTAATTGCTTATGAGGATTTCCCTTTAAAAAATGTTTAACGTGTTGTCTTTATATTTATTTTTAAACTATTTCAGTTACTCGATTATCAGACATTTTCACATGGTCCGCCAACTTCTCTAACCTCTTCTACAAACTTGTCGTACAGCTCCATAGAGGCGATATCACATTCATACACCGCTTTCTCATAAAAAGGTGTACTCTGTTTAACATTGCTTAACAAATAATAACTTTAAAGAAAAATAAATAATAACAATGGTACCCATGTATTTATGTAGGGAAATCCCCAGAATGCATTAAGAAATGCTTTACATTTTATTAAATCCCAATACATAAATCATTTTTTATTATTAATATTGATAATTCAATGTTAACGAATAAAATCCAGTGCAAACCTTGCGTTATATATTTTTTATCTCAATAATAAATTAATAAAAGTTGACGGAAGATACCATGTTCCAATTAGAGGATTTTGGAATATTGCTGGATTAAACAACATTATATTAGAAAGTATAGAATCATGTTTTATCTCAATTGGAAGAAGATAGATAAATAGCGATACTGTCATTAATAACACACTCAACTGACTGCACAAATTTGTGTTACAGTATGATATGATGTTACTTTGAGGTTTGATGGTCGTAACGCTTCGAATATTATATTTAAGATTGTAGAACAGCATCATATTCCGTACTGGTATCTATGACAACGAAATTCTGCTTCTGGTTCGAGGAACACTATATATAAATACTCCCAGATCTAACGTAAGGATTTCTGTCAAATATTTATTGCGAAAATGGGCATTTAATTTGTCCAAATCGTTTAAATGCGTGCAAGGCATATTTTTGTCAGGAATACCAAGGGCGTGATATGATACGAATATAATTTAGTAGATGCTTTATCATTGCGTGCTCAGAAACTAAATACAAATTGATTAATGTCTAATCCAATAAGAAAAAATGTATATTATGTTGTGATTCGAAAAAGCAGAATCTAGTCTTTACAGCTATAACCATTAAATTGGCAGACAACGAAGCTTATAAAAAATTATTGCTTACCTTTCTCCTAAAATTAAACTTTTTGTTGCACACTCGGGTGTTGCTATTGATTAAGCTTGATCCAAATCCCTTCTTACATGTAAGGTATTTATATGCCTTTTAAACTAACGGATTTTACTACGGTCTTTTCATTTTTATTAAGAAGGTTAAGAAAAACATAAAATGCAATTTTATGTTACAATATAAAAATGGTTCTTCAAAAAAGCACGCGATCCAAATATTTATTGCCACATGGAATTCCTACATACAGAAATACATTCATATCAATTTATCCTCAGGATTAAAACCATTTTTAGAACATATCGGTAATATAATATAATAATTTGCAATTATTTAACATTTTAAATTCGACATACAGAAAAGAGTATAATAGATCGGAAGACAACACTGGCATCATGGATTTTTTTAATGAATTTCTAATTGTAATTTATGACTATTTGATATTCCTCACGGTGGTTTGTGTCTTGGCCAAATACAAAGCGGCCCTGTGGTTCTGCTTTAAAAATGTTGGTTGATATATTAGCTAAGAGATGAAAGGGTCTACTTCCCGGTTTTTCCCTGAGATCCTTCTTAATTACAACTTATAAAATGCACATTTATTTATCTAAAATTATTATTTATCCGACTAAAACGTATGTTACGCAAATGTCGTTTCCAGAAAAATACTGTTTAGAAATTTACTTTTTGAAATTACTTGATGTTTACTTAAAACTAAATCTATTTGAACAAATTAAACTTTGGATAATAAAGTTTATTCATTAAAAGTATGTAATGCAATTCTCAATGACTTCTAGGGACTTCCCGGAACTAATTTCAAACGAATGGTTTGTGTTACTACTAAAAAGGACTGTTTCTAATGTAGATTCACATTTATACATGCCCGTGAATAAATATATATGTGTAATTGGAAATTAAAATACAGCTTTACATTGAACAATATTGTTTTTCGTTAAATGGAATTTTAAAGTACAATTTGGAGCTGTATGAGGAATCAGATAGATGATTTGCTAGCTAAAAGAGAATTATTTTACATATGCTCAGAAAACATGAACGACGTCAATGAGAGGGAAGATTTTTTAAAAGGATGTAATGCAATTCTTAATGACATCTAGGGACTTCCCGGAACTAATTTCAAACGAATGGTTTGTGTTACTACTAAAAACGACTGTTTCTAATGTAGATTCACATTTATACATGTCCGTGAATAAATAAATATGTGTAATTGGAAATATAATACAGCTTTACTTTGAACAATATTGTCTTTCGTTAAACGGAGTTTTAAAGTACAATTTGGAACTGTATGAGGAATCAGATAGAAGAGTTGCTAGCTAAAAGAGAATGATTTGACATATGCTCAGAAAACATGAACGACGTCAATGAGAGGAAGATTTTTAAAAGGATGTAATGCAATTCTTAATGACTTCTAGGGACTTCCCGGAACTAATTTCAAACGAATGGTTTGTGTTACTACTAAAAACGACTGTTTCTAATGTAGATTCGCATTTATACATGTCCGTGAATAAATAAATATGTGTAATTGGAAATTATAATACGGCTTTACCTTGAACAATATTGTTTTTCGTTAAACGGAGTTTTAAAGTACAATTTGAAGCTGTATGAGGAATCAGATAGAAGAGTTGCTAGCTAAAAGAGAATTATTTGACATATGCTCAGAAAACATGAACGACGTCAATGAGAAGGAAGATTCGAGGATTAGAACAGCAGATTTAAATTTTCCCAAAATTCTTTTTTTCGCTACAGGTGTATTTATATCAAGACCAAATAGATTCAGACCTTACATCAAATCTGACCTCTAGTCATGATTAATACATAACATGGTATGCAAGATGTATTATATTTTTATGTAAAATGAGACGATTTTTGCTGTTATATGCAGTTTTTTTTTGTATAAATTTACAGTTTTGAACACGCTGCTTGAGATACACTAAATTAACGGAAATGAATTGAAGTAGACAGAAAAAGATAGCATGTAACAGCCAAATCGATACATTTGAGCGGGATTAGTAGTTTCAAATTGACCAGTTATTAATTTTTATGATTTTATCGGCTATAAAATAGTACGTAATAATGTTATTAATTTTGTTGCAATAAACATTGATTATAAATTTGTTGATTGGATTAGTAACCTTCTAGATTGGCAGACATTTTTTATTGTTACTAGACGCATTCAATTTGTAGGTAAATGAGAAACCCATGACAAATTTGTAATCGAATTTTTATTTTAAATGATCCGAGATGTAACCGTTTTGAATATGCAAATGCCTGGTGTAGTAAATAAAATTACAACATGAGTTATATAACATCTGTTTAATAAGTAGATAATTCATCAATTATTTTCAGTGTAAGGTGGGCTTTAAACCAATTTCAGAAGCTAAGGTCTTCAAGATCAAATAACGGAAAATCAAAATGGGACCTGATCAAGCGCCAGAAGTGACGCCAAAGCCAGCTCTAAGTTATTAAAATGAAATTATTTGTTAGTATTGCGCAACATGTAACCGTGAATTCTAAATGCTGGGATACAGGGTGACGATAAATTGTTGAAATAAAATAATTCTATTATAAAACTACCAAAAACTACGCTTCATCGTTATAACCAGAGATGCTACATAACCAACAGAAACAAGTTGGGACAATTAGCAGTGGGAGTAATTGTTGCACATAAATAAAGTTCGTTTTTGATTAAGTATTGTTTGCGCAAGGATTACAGATGTTCACCCTCACTTGTTCGCAATGACACTTGTATGTATCTTCCTTTACTATCAGCTATAATTCACGGTAAACATAAAATAATAACAATATTAATAATAAAGTATTAAGTTCTGTAAGCGGGACTTAACAAGTTAACGGCATGTAGATTAATGAGCATTTACCCTGACCTCATTTTAAGTTATTGACCTTGAAGAAGAGCAATGGCCTCTGGTTGACCTTGATTTGAGTTTCGGGAACTTGGATTCAAGCTAGTTCAACAAACCTTTGAAATTTGTCTGACAAATTTTTCATACTTAATTTCAATAACATGGTAAATGACTTCTGGCAGATGACCTCTAATTAACCCTCCCCCACCTATTTTTAACGTACTTGATGTTAGTAATTGTTCAATTCCATAAAATCTATGGTCTAAGGAGCTGGTACCTTTCAACTAGGTTTGAAATCTTGGAATTTGACTTGGAGCATTATTCAAGAGCATTGAACTGAAGTTGGCCTTAAACCACTTTACACAGTTGACCGCTAATAAATCTTAAACGCCATCTAAGAGATCTGATGAACTTAAGGTTGATTAGAAAGGGCATTGTGTACCATGTTACTCTACAATGGGTTACACGCTCATCCTTCGGTTGATGATAATGAAAAATAGTAACGAGCATAATATTGCCTCATCTGTTATTAAATCAAAACGTCGTCTCTGCAATAGATAAGCAAGACGGTATTGTTTCACAATTGCAAATAACACAAAGCTGGGCGACTCCAAGAATTTTTTTATTAACTCCAACTGTATAAGGCCCAAATTTGGCCTCATCTGGAATATAATTCTCACCTTTGGGTTAGTGCTCCCCAATACGCTCTCGATATCGTTGATCGTATTCAAAAGAGAGCGATTAGGCTTATAAATGACCCGTCCTTAACTTCTCACTTACAGTCCGTTGAGCATAGAAGGATGGTTTCAGTTCTTTCTTTGTATTATCGTTATTACAACGGCTATTGTGCTGGTGAATTACATTCTTTGATACCATGTCCGGCTATCTTTGCGAGAAACACTCGGTTCGCTCATTCACATCATCAGTATGCAGTACAAATCTCCACTTGTCGTACCAAACGGGCGCAATCCACATTTTCTACACGGCTTCTAAACTCTGGAATGATCTCCCTAGTTCCTGTTTTCCTCTCACTTATGATATGATAAAATTTAAGGTAGCTGTTCATAGGCATCTATTGGCAATTCATTATCCCTCTATCCATCCTCCTAAGTGTTCCTGAGTGCTTTAGCACGATAGGCCTTATTTAGCCTGTTCATGTCCACAATCATAAAAAAAAATCTCGACGCCACGTCTAGTGGTTTTGTTGATAATGAAATAGCACCCATGTTCCTCGAAAAATTGAATACTTGGAATAAAACCACCATATTGTCCCTCTTCTACGAAACACTGCCATTCACAGTGCAGATAATACTGGAAATACTCTTAGAATACCGCTACTAGACGCCATATTTGATGTCGTCACTAATGTGTTGTACATCCTTTTTGATCATATATTGCCCTCAAATCCTGCTGACATATTTAACAATGGTCGGTACATAACACACCGAGCTCTTAATTTCCGTCGATTAGATGTATAAAGTAATCAGCTACAATACGTTAAAAATGCGGTTTACGCAAAATTAATTAATGGTCATCTTTCATATTACCATCCATTTTGAATACCTCTTGCACCTCAACATTATAAAAGTTATCCTAAATCAGTGCAACCATCCTAAGCTATGTTAAAAATTTTCTAAAACCGTTTGCGCAAAAGCGGTCTTTTGACTTCAACGCCATCTATGGGTAGAATTTAGAAGTAAATTAAAATTAGTGTGGCCAGTTCAAATAAAAGTCGTTTTTCTATTGTGATTAGACTTGAGACTTTAAACACGTATTTGAAGTTACCTATATCGCAGAAGTATAGTTTTTTACCTACATTTTAAGCGTAGAGGCCATAAATGTAGATAACGAAAATGAGATACAAGACAAAACTTAAGTGACACGCAATATATTCACAGTACTACTGGCTAGACTGAATAGGCAACCTAAAATGGACACTTAAATACGTCTGAAATACAAGTAACACAATTCGGCTAAGAAGCGACTTAAAACACATTTATACAGAGAATGCCGAAATGATGACATTGTAATAAAAATGGCCACCTTTGCTAAAGTGATTTTAGTAAATTTCCAATATGCCTAAGTTTGAATTATGTAAGAAGATGACTACACTAGTTTAGGATAATATTTTTTAATGTGACAGATTGCAAGTATTGCAGAGCTTATATCATTCTGAAAAGGTTGGTAGCGCAGAAGTCTAAGCGAACCGCATTTAGGCTGAGCACAATTCGATTACGATCTCGTTTTACGTAAGTACAGAGGCGTAGGTACTGCTTTTCACTATTTCAATTTGTTGATCACCATGAATAACGCTTTTTGCTGCAATTCCGTACGAAATACATATAGGTATTTTTTTTAATTACTTTCAGTTACTGTTGACATTTCTGACAGTGATCTTCGACTGGTTATGGTGTAACTGTGAATATATTAAAGGATAACTGTGAAAATGTCAACATTAGGTGGTGGAAAGGCAGTGCACAGGCACGTGGAGTAGTGCAATTACTGAAAAAGTGGAAAAAGAAACAGGACGACAGAAAAATTATTGTAGAAAAGAATGATATTCGACAATTACCGGTAAATTTGTTATTTCATGTGATCTCACACAAATGATTTCTGAACCCACAAGAATCCCTGATAACCCTAACCATACTCCACATCTTCTAGATCTCTTTCTTACATCAAACCCTCTTGCTTATAAAACTTCCGTTCTTTCGCCTTTAGGTCTTTCCGACCATTGTCTAATCAAAATCATTTCTACTGTACCTAATTCCACTGTTGTTCGCAAAACCGATAGAACCTTGTGGTGTTTTAAGTCAGCTCGATGGAGTAATTTACAGGATTTCTTTGCAACCTTTCCATGGCGTGAATATTGTTTTAAGTCGTCCTCTTCTTCGGACATCGATCTTTCAGTATCTGAAGTCATCCTCATGGGAATGGAGTTATACATTCTTAAAAACAGTACTGTATAGGTCATTCACGTTCTCAACCCTAGTTCAATAAGGCTTGTGCTGATGCAATATCTTTAAAAATAAATATTACATTAAATGGAAATCTAATAAATCGGTCGACAGTCATGCAGAATACGTTGGTGCTAGAAATATCTGCAAAAGTGTCATCACTAAAACTAAAAAGTTGTTCGAACAACGAAAATGCAATGAACTAACTACATCTCCTTTAGGCAGTCGTAAATTTTGGTCTTTAGCTAAAGCCATTAGTAAAAACTTTCGAACATCTTCATTTCCCCTAACATCTATTGACGGATGTTTTTGTGCATTTGTTTGCATCAAACTCGTGTCTCAATGATTCTGGAAGAGATGTACCCTAGTCAACTTTTCTTCATACGCTATGAAACCAATTCATTTTCGGTACAAGCTCTTGGAATCGATCATCAGTAGGCTTGATCTCGATAAGGCGACTGGCCCATACGGAATCCCAGCTATTGTCTTAAAGAAATGTTCCCCGAACTAGTACCAGTCCTATCTAAGCTTTATACGATCTCTATGTCTTCTGGGGAATTCCCTTCATCATGGAAGTTAGCAAATGTTCAACCTATTCCCAAAAAAGGCGATAAGACCGATCCCTCAAACTATCGACCAATTTCCATCACTTCCACTTTGTCTAAAATCATGGAAAAAGCCATCAATCAGCAACTGCTCACGTTCCTTGAAACTAATAAACTCCTTAATGACCACCAATATGGGTTTAGGCAAAGCCGTTCAACAGGTGATCTTCTTTCATATGTGACCCAAGTTTGGAACAATACAGTAGAGCAGTCCGGTGAAACAGTTGTAGTCGCTTTAGATATCTCAAAGGCATTAGACCAAATTTGGCATAAGTGTTTACCCTGCCAAAGTCACCCCGTTTAGGTTAAATGATACGCTCATCAACTGGGTTTCTAGTTTCCTTGATAAAAGACGAATACGTGCCGTAGGTTGATGGCTTTTTCAAAAGAAGTTAGCATTAACGCGGGCGTACCGCAGGGATCCGTTATAGCTCCTACACTTTTCTGCTGTACATAAACGACCTTTTTCTTCAACAACTAACCCCATCCATTGCTTTGCTGACGATAGCACTTTTCACTGTAGTTCATCTCAGTCTACTCAAGTGATAATCCACCTTCTATGTCAAATCAAGAAATTAAAGCTGAAATGGCAAATTCAATCAACAAAGACATTCAACGTATTCTCGAATGGGAAGCAATAATCTAGTTAAATTTAATGCTAACAAAACTCAGTGTTGCCTTATGTCCGCCAAAAAGATCGATCATTTCCTGTTGTAAGTATGAATGGCTCAGTTCTTAAGTTTTCAGGCTCTATTACTCTGTTGGGTATGACAGTATCTTCAAATCTCTCATGGGTTGACCATCTTCTGTCAGCTACCAAAACAGCTGCTCGTAAAATGGGCTTTTGTACAGATCTAAGCAGTACTTTACCTCTCGACAACTCCTTCTGCTGTATAAGGCCCAAATTCGGCCTCATCTGGAATATAATTCTCACCTTTGGGTTAGTGCTCCCCAATAAGCTCTCGATATCGTTGATCGTATTCAAAAGAGAGCGATTAGGCTTATAAATGACCCGTTCTTAACTTCTCACATACAGTCCCTTGAGCATAGAAGGATGGTTTCAGTTCTTTCTTTGTATTATCGTTATTACAACGGCTATTGTGCTGCTGAATTACATTCTTTGATACCATCTCGGGCTATCTGTGCGAGAAATACTCGGTTCGCTCATTCACATCATCACTATGCAGTACAAATCTCCACTTATCGTACCAAACGGGCACAATCCACATTTTTCTACACGGCTTCTAAACTCTGGAATGATCTCCTAGTTTCTGCTTTCCTCTCACTTATGATATGAGAAAATTTAAGGTAGCCGTTCATTGGCAATTCATAATCCCTCTATCCATCCTCCTAAGTATTCCTGAGTGCTTTTGTACGATAGGCCAAATTTAGCCTGTTCAGGTCCACAATCATAAAAAAAAAATTATTTACAAAAGTTGAAAAATTTTAGAGGTGAGGGCAGATTAATTCTGTGCTTGGATGAAACTTACGTTCACGCTGCACATACAACTTCCAGGTGTTGGAGTGACGAATTATTCACACCAATTTCTAAAGGAAAGTTTCAGTGAAGACGAGTGATTAATTTTGTACCTGTTTGAGGGAATCGTATAGTACGATATTTATTTTAAAATACGTTATATTAATGTATACATAAATTACGGAATAAAATGTTGTCTTATTCAACATCCTACAATAATTGGAAATTTAAATAAAAATTACATTGCTTTTGCGTACGCCACTAAAAATAATAGCAGTCCAGGGCGGAATTATCGATGAAAAGTGTCTGGGTTCTTTGCCCAGACAAAATTTCATAAGCTCTCTAGACGGCAATTGATTTTGCTGAATCTTGATTGACATCATTAAGCAGCCATTCCAGTCTCCTCAAATCACTATATTAATCAAAATTATCCATTTGATTTGACTCTATAAAGGAAGCAGGCGAACCAGTCTTTTCGCATTGTTCTATTTATACAGATCACTCACTTTACCTACCCCCAACACAGACGAGCCAGTGTACCCCTACTTCCTACACGCACAGAGAATCCGTTAACTTTCAATTAAAATCACCTTCATTTAACAAAAAGAAAAAAGAACATACGCATACAGGCGGTGGTACGTACGGTATCCTATTTCATTTAACTGTATATTATTATCTTTCGTCCTCAATAACTCAGAAACATGTAAAGCGATTGAGTTCGAATGTGACATATGTTTAAAACCTCAATGTCTAGACCCAAGTCAAAAGCTTGAAAAGCGATTTCACTCAAATTTGACTTAAATTTTGAGACCGACCTACAGTATTTTGTGTTTGGATCGACTGAAATAATGATGGATGACGCAAATTTTTAATATTAAAATAAGATGGCCTCCAGTAATCAATTTAACCGATTTTATCAAACTCAAAGAAAACGTGATAACCATTTTCACGCATATAGGAAAGAACGTTACAAACTCCTCTGTGTCTTTCCGTATATGATCTACTATTTTAGGTCCTAGTGGCGATTTGTACCGTCACAAGGTGCAGGGAAGTGGACCCGTGGGTGTTAAGGGCAATAGTAATCTGCTAACATTAAAGAACCCCAAATTTATATCAGTTCATGATCTTGCTAGATAGAAACTGGTTTTTAAAACAACGAATGACAGTGGATTATGCTTGAACTACTTCCAATAACAACGTTAAAACAAAATACCAACTACTTTTTACCAACGCACTCTGCAATTTACATTAAAATAAAAAAATGAGAATAAAAATTATAATTATGAGTCATTCTGTGCCTTACTTTTACTTCGTGGTGGTCCTTCTTACACATAAATACAAACCAAAAACCACAAAAATCTATTAATACAATTGTGGTTTAATAAAGATTTGGTAGCTTCTAAGTATAGACGCAAACCTCGTTTTTTAATTATAACAGACAAATTGTTAATTTTTAAATAATGACTTATCCCACAGTTGTGGTACCATAAACATTTATGACCAGCATAAAGATGTGACTAATAAAATTAATCGTTCCATTTTATCAGTTGGGAAATTAAAAATTTAATTGCGGAAAGAGATAAAGTATGAAATTTCTATATCTAACGGTCATCTTATTTACTTATGGGTGGTACCATAAATATTTAACTATTTAAAACACCTGCCGTTTAAATTAAAATAAAATGATTTAATACACCTAAGCACGTCCAAATCTGGATTGTTATCATACTATTTATTTATTCAATTTGTTTCTTTAATAAGGAAGTTAGTGGTATTCTTTCTCCATCTATTAAAGGCGACTAACTGTTTTATGTATTTAAATTTTAATATTCAAATGACATCTGCTGGTTTTATTGTTTAGCTTTGTGCTTATTTATGGAGGTGGGTTAGAAATTAATATAGAAATGTAGCAAGATTTCCTAATTTAGTTGCAGAGAACGAACAGTCTTCTTCGTACACATCTCGAATATAGACAGAGCATTCAATAAAACATGAAAAATTGTATAGGAATCCAGTTTAAGTAAACATTAAAATAACAGTTCGTAAATCGTTTTATCTGCCCTATATATCTTGTATCACATAAGCAAGATATTATATAATCACCAGGTGTTTTTAGTTTTACAAATGTAATCAATTTTTTTTAATAACTATTTATATAATTGTTTTATGGTAGTCACTTGACAAAGTGATCTGATTCCTAACAATTTACGTCGATAACTACTATAGTTATAGTGATCTTTCTTTTAATAGTTTTCTTAATAAATTAAGTCGGTCCATAAGTTCATTGTGTCCGCGAAGGTGATTACCTTTAAAACATCTTCATGAGTTCTTAAAATTGACTTGCTTAATGCAGGTTTTATTTATCGCCTCGATATCCAAATTTAGCTCCAGATTATTTTTTATGATCTATTTTACCTACCGTTCACATTTGTATTTTAAAAGTAAAATCAGTAGTTCTAAAGTCGTTTTTTGATAAAAACCCTTCAACCGGGGTTGAGTACAACGGCTAATGAACATCATGGCGTACTTTATCAGTGGTGATAAAAACGGCAACCGGGCTTACAACATCCAAAGATAATTGTTGATTTGATCACTGGAACCACTTTTATCACAACGGACAGCTACCTTCAATATTATAACGGCCATCCTGATCACAACACAACCAATGTCTGCTACGTGCCAGCGTGAGTAGAATTTGTGGTAGTAAAATTAGTTTTCTGGTAACAATTGTTTGAAATTCAGGTATATGGAAAGTTTGGGAAGCACTGGTTTTTAGTTTGGAAATGAGGGTTGAGCTACTAAATTTATAGAAAGTTGTAGTAAATTGTTCGATATTCAATCTAATGATTAATCTTTTTAGGTTTAAAAATTGCGATTAAGTATGCCGCATATTTTAGTTATGTGTTTACGCTTGTTTGTGTAATCGTAAGTAAAAGAATTAGGAAAAGTAGTTTTTTTTTTATTTTAGAATGTATCTAATAATCCTAATGTTAATTGATCTTTGATTTGTTTGGTTATTGATCCTTTTTAGCATTTAATTGTGCACGATTGTGGTTGTCAAGCCAGAAAAAATTTAATGTGGCGGCGCGATACTTAAAATTTTTTTACAGATAAGGATTAAAAGTTAAAGAAATGTAGACCTTATACCGCATTTGGTTAAGTTTTATTTTTCAATGTAAGTAGAGATGAACGAAAATATTGTGTTACATGTAGTGAATATGTTTTAGCAGGTTGTGAGAGGTTAATTGCTAACTAGTATTTTTTACTTCAGGTGCACGGAATTTTTTTTCGTTTTTACCGCGCAAACCGTTTGAATGAATTTTGAGTTAAGAGAATGGCTAGCGTTCTTGAAATGAAAGATGACAAATTTTCAAAGAGTTGCGAAAAAATAAGAAGTATTATTTATTTCTTCAAAGAAACTGTGTAGAGCTCTCTTGGCGGCAAAAGTAATGTCAGTTTTTAAATTAAAATTTTCGAGTGGGAATAGATATTGAATATTGAAGCGAGAATTCCAGCAACGTATAGTACTTAGGCGATTGTTTCGACGGGAGGCACCTGGAACAGCCTTGAGCATCTTTCTACTGCTTCTGCCCCTTTAGGGCAGTCCGAACTTCGGTATCGAACGTAAGCCCCTACTCTGCGTAAGAGCCTTTGTGATTTTTATTGCAAAACTCTTAATTTCCAAAAAAAAGAACTCAACGTTATTCATCGTTCCGGCTTCGTGATCTTCGCTGCATCGGAGTTAGATCTGTCACTGCGTACATACCGAGCGTCCCCATAAAATGTATACACTCTTTAAATGACTATAACACTAACAATTATTATAATACAGAAAACTTTCAAAATGAAAATAATGTTAACAAATGTAGAAACTAGTCAATTATCGAAAATGTTCAAATTGTTGGCCATTGTGGTCCATGCACAGCTGATAACGCTGATTGATTGAATCCAAAACCTTCCTAATCATTTCAATTGGTATTTCGGCACATTCGCTTTCAATAGCTGCCTTTCAACTCATCGATTGTAGCTGGTTTTGTGGTGTAAACATTGTGTTTAACATGCCCCCACAGAAAAAATCCATGGGGTAAAATCCGGTGAGCGTGGAGGGTACTCTTCTTCTCTGCACATTTTCCTTGGTACCACTCACAAAATTGGATTCTGCGGTCATAATCATCTTCATTGAGAGCGTGCACTAATCTAGGAATAAAACTTCTCAATTTGTCACGCTTCAAAATGCTATGGACGCTCGATTTTGAAGCTCCTGTCTCACGAGCCGCTTGCCGGACAGATTTTCTAGGTGATTGCTGAAATCTCTGAATGACTTCTCCTTCTCTTGTGGGGCTGGTGGATGATCGTGGTCTTCCGGAATGGTTCTTATGGACATCCTTAACAGTTCCTTCTTCCTCAAACTTATCTCGCAAACGAGTAATTGTAAGTCTCGTTGGTACATCTCGTTGAAACTCCATCCTAAACCGTCTTTGCACTTCACTCACGTTCTCAGTCTTCCAGTAGCACTTTAGAATGAATTTTCTTTCCTCAAAGTTTAGTCTGACTCAGCCATTATTTTAAGCAGTCACAACTGAAAAAAAAGTGTGATTGTTATGAACTGTTAAAGAGTGTATACATTTTATTGGGACACTCGGTATAATACGAAGAAGCGGTCAATAGAAGAGGATCTACAACTACAGCCGGATACAGAAGAATTCCAGGACATAGTCGCCAACAGCAGGATCGTCATCGGGTCAAGGTCAACGGTAATAGGCATCACTAATAAAAATATTTTAAATTAATTACTTTGTTGTTTTTTTTAACTGTCTATTTCCTCCGTTTCGAATTGGGTCTCTGATTTCCAAGACTTTTTTCCTCGGGGTGTGAGGCTGCACCTCGGCAGAAACCCGGCCTTTCGATAAACAGATTTTTAATTTTTTTTCTAATCCTCAAATTTCACAAACCCTAGTACTAACAACGCAGCCGAGATGGTTAAGCAAGGTCGCCACCTATGCACATTCTACATTTCAACACGATCCACCGCTTCCGCTAAGGCACACAAACACACACACACACACACACACACACACACACACACACACACACACAACCGCACACAAACCCGCCCTGTTACCCACACCAGTCCAGCCAACTATACCTAACACTATCCCCACGCCCTCTACCTCCAGCAACACACACACCCGTGCCCCATCCTCGAGATATTGCATCTGCAATATCCCGAAATCCATCACATCACAGAAATCCCTTTTCAATTCCCTCAAGCACCTTAACCTTCCGTGGTCGAACTTAACGTTCAACCACAATCACACCTGCCTCTTCCAAACCTTCTTTCCCTTATCGAATGGAACGCAACTTCGGCTGCGTCACCATTACGGAGAACCTTCCATAACCTTAACCCAGTTATCCGGCCCCCGTCAACCTAACTCCATTCCTGTGAACTCCGGATATTTAGACATATACACGGGCTACCCTTCAGGTACCCCAGCAACCTCACAACACACAAACATACCACCAATCACAAACAGAATCCGAACACTTCAGAAAAACTTTGCACACAGAAGGATTTTCGGCGATACCATCCCAACCAAAGAAATCATCACAACTTCCTACACCTACCAACCTCCCAAATTCCCACGGAAAAAACCCAAAGGTAAATTTAAATACCCTCCCGCGATCTTAACCCAAATATTAGACGACATCCCAGAGGAGATAGAAGAGACCCTTGATAACATCCCATATGCACTTCGCATCCCACCGTCTACTAGATAACGACCACGCAAGGATACCGACTAACGAACACTCAACCACACGCACACCTAAATCTAAATATTCACAACTGAAATAAATCAAACCTTTAACCTTTTTTCTTTAACACCAAATAACAAACCCTCAACAAATTGTTTTTTTTCTCACCAAAATAATAAACTCATGATTGTAAACCACACAATTACAAAAAACATCGCAACACCAACAATAATGGAATGACCAGGGATGAAGAGGAAGAATCCTGAACAGTCTACGAATAAGCATATAAGCATAAGATATAAGCATACTAACCAAAAGCATGAGCATACTAACCTAAAAAAAAAAATCTGCCCCTTTAACCTGTAACTGTGTGTAAGCTAAAACTTTTCAGTGCCTTATTATAAATTTGTCTGTATTAAATATAAGCTTTATTTGTTAGAACATTGATGGATTTGTTAAATCGATTATCAGTAGGCTTGATCTCAATAAGGCGACCAACCCAAACGGTATCCCAGCTAATGCCCGAACTAGGACCAGTCATATCTAAGCTCTACTCGATCTCTATGTCTTCTGGGGAATTTCCTTCATCATGGAAGTTAGAAAATGTTCAACCTATTCCCAAAAACGGCGATAAAACCGATCCCTTAAACTACCGTTCAATTGCCATCACTTCCATTTTGTCTAAAATCATGGAAAAAGCCATCAATCAGTAACTGTACGCATTCCTTGGAACTAAAAAACTCCTTAGTGGCCACCAATATGGGTTTAGGCAGAGTCGGTCAACACGTGAGCCAAGCTGGGAACAATGTATTACAAGCATCCGGTGAAAAAGTTGTAGTCGCTGAAGGTATCATAAATGTTTACTTGCCAAACTCATCTCGTTTGGATTAAATGATACCCTAATCAACTGGGTTTCTAGTTTCCTTGAATACGTGTCGTAGTTGATGGATTTTTTAAAAGAAGTTAACATTAACGCCAGCATACCACAGGGATCAGATATAACGCCTATACTTTTTCTGTTATACATAAATGATCTTATTTCTTCAACAACTAACCCGATCCGTTGTTTTGGTGACGACAGCACTATTCATTGTCGTCTCAGTCTACTGATAATGGTAATCAACCTGCCATCTCAAATCAAGACATTAAAGTTGAAATGGCAATTTCAATCCACAAAGACATTCAATGTATCCTCGAATGGGGAAGCAATAATCTAGTTAAATTTAATGCTAATAAAACTTGGTGTTGACTTGTCTCCGCCAAAAATATCGATCATTTTCTACTGTAAGTATGAATAGCTCCGATCTTAAGTTTTGAGATTCTAATACTACGTTGGGAATGACTGTATCTTCAAATCTATCATAGGTTGACTATCTTCTGTCAGCTACCAAAGCAGCTGCTTGTAAAATAGGCTTTTTGTACAGATCTAAGCAGTACATTACCTCCTGACAACTCTTTCGGCTGTATAAGGCCAAAATACGACCTCATCTAGAATATAATTCTCACTTCTGGGTTGGTTCTCCAAATTTTTAATTTATGCCCATTAAAACAATACCATTAGTATTTGTTCCCAAAAAATGTTGTTAACTGTATATGGTTCTTGTACTGTTTTCGTTATGGACGTGTTTTAGTACTGTTGTGGTCTGAGTTTAATTCTGGTCGGGAGATCGGGTTTGTGTTGTGGATCACGTGTTTATTAATGATTACATCAATAGTCGTTGTGGTAGTGTTGTGTTATTGTGCGGGTAGTGGGTAGAGGTGTCTGGATATTGGATATTTGTGTCGTTTCTGTTGTAAACATATTGGTTGAGAGTGTTGCCGTTTTTGTTTCTGTGGCAGTTCCACGTTGTTTGTTTGTCTAGCGTTTAAGTCTCCTATTACGAGTACTTTGTTGCCGATTTTCGTCAGGTTGTCAATACAGTTTGCAGTGAATTGGTTGTCTATTGAACAAGGCTGTTATGTAAGTGTTGTTTTGAAGTTTTATGGAAATGTTTTCTATGGTTGTGTTATTGATTGGTATGTTTGGGTACGGTATATTATTTTCCATAGACAAGCCACCTCCATGTTCGTGTCTGTCTTTTCTGATAATGTTGTAGCCTCTAATTTTGAATTTGTCGGTTTGTGTTAGGTAAGTCTCGCTGAGTAGCATTTAGGTAGTTAATTAATTCTGATTTTTTGTTTTTTATTGTGTTGCATTCCAATATATTATTTTTAACTTTTTATTCATTAATGTCATTTATAAACTTTAGAAACGCTATGGTTTTTTCCTGGTTTGTTTCTTGTCTTCTATTTCTTACACTGCCTTTTGATATATTTTGCAGGACGTGCTGTTCGCGGTATGACTTTCCACGCAGTTGGCGCACGTCGCGGCTGTATTATTGTCCTTCGTACAGGTAACGGAGAGATGGCTGTCACGAGAACCGGTGCTTTCAACGTGGTATGGCCGTTGCCTTTGTAAAATGTTCTTCTTATTTTCTCATATGAAAGATATTTATGTTAATTATAGTTTAATTAAGCATTTTTATGAACCGTAAATGCTAAAAGATTGTATTGTCATCGGGAATACATAATTTTGGATTGGACTTGTAGAAGTGGTCGAAAAATCGAATACAAATTTTGACGACTATAACATACAAACAGTGTGAGTTAAATAAAATCGTCTAAAAAGTGATAATCTTTCATCCGACGTTTAACTTTGAGTAGTGAGTGCTTCATACGTGCACGTAAATTTGCCAATTGCACACATCTCAGCGCTAGGTTAAGTTTTTTAGTCAGTTTTTGTTTACAAGATATTTCCATTTTGTGAAGAAGTATGGTGAGGTTATATTGATTGTGCGAGCGTAATGCGTTTAAGGTAAAGCAAAAAATCGCATTTGATATCTTAAGCCGTTTAGGTGTAATTCGAGTGTAATTACCGAAACGGATAAAGCGCCGCTAATAGCGTATTTTTTTACGAAAGGAAAAATGTAATGACGTTGCGTCATGATAAAGCGTGTGATTATATTTTTCTTTCTTTTTTACTAGTGTTAATTATCTACATTATTAATTAAGACGGTTTTTCTTTCTGTAATAATAATATCACAAAATTACATACGAAGTTTAATAGTAAATAGACACAATAAAAAATTAACAGCCGTTGTAATGGTTGTTTACTTATTTATCTGCGAATTTTATGGCGTGCACGTATTTCATTACATAAAAGTTTCAGAACATTAACTTTTAGCTGTCAAATCAAAGCTTAAAATTAATGTATGACGTTACCGACTTTTTATTTCAAACATACATACATAAATACATGATTATCAATACCTTACCGTATGACTATAAAGTATGGAACCAAGTAAATATCTTGAAAACCAAACGGAGCATATCTTTGAAATTTTGCAGGTAAGTGCAAGGGGGCAAAATACATCGGATGTACATTCATTTGTTAATAATATACTTCCGGTTTAACCGGATATACCCTCAACTTTTTTAATTGAAATGAAACACCCTGTATATTTTTGCAGATTTTGAAAGATCTTGTTATTTCGAATTCGTACATACTGGGTATAGTGAAAATAATTTGTAAGAACGAGAAATAACTCAACTTTTAGTTGTAGAATAACTAAATTTATTTACTTTTGACTAATGAGAATAATAATTTAAACAAAATTATTTCAAATGTTCATAATGCTTGCCGTTCACCTCTTGACAATATGTCAGCCTATTAACAAATTCTTGCCTCACTCTTTCCAAGACTTCTCCACATATTAGTTCACATTCATCAATAATTTTTAGTCTCAATTCGTGCAAGCATGTTGGTCGTTTAACATAAATACTTGATTTTAGATAACCCCAAAGAAAAAAATCCGGAGAACAAGCAGGCCACTCTATATGAATCCTCTACGTCCAATCCACCGATTTGGAAAATTCGCATCCAAAAAATACCTAACCCGTCTATCATAGTAGAGAGGTGCTCCATCTTGTTGAAACCAAACATTTTGTGGTAACTGACCATTCTGTTGAAGTGCAGGAATAATTTGGTTATTCAGTAAATCTAAATACTTATCACCATTCAAGTTTCCAACTAAAAAAAATGGGCCTATAGGGCTATTTTCGACAATTCCCATCCAAACATTCAACTTCTGTGGATGCTGGGTATGTGCTTCATGAATCCAACGAGGATTCTCATTTGACCAATACCTTGAGTTATTACGGTTAACTGTTCCATTTCAACAAAAAGTTGCATCAAAGGAAAACACTACATAACATGCAAAATGTTCGTCGACATTACGGATGTCCATCAGTCGCTCGCAAAACTCCAGCCGTCGGTCAAAATCATCGCCTGACAATTCTTGAACCAATTATATCTTATACGGATGATACTCTTCAATTTTCAATATCTTCCCTACAGAACGTCGACTTACACCACGGTTTAGTGCCAAAATTGTGGTACAAGTTTGAGGTGATTCTTCTAAATCAATTGCAATGTTTTGTCTAATAGTTTCGTTCGTTGCGGTTCGTGGTCTTCCAGTTTTTTTACCATCCCAATTGCATTAAAACGTTGTAATGTTTTTGTAACTGTTGAACGTGATATGCGATTTCTTTCAGGATGCAAATCATTAAAAATACACTTCTTCATGAGTTCTAACACGATCATCATTAATATTTCAATACGATCTTTTTCACTTAAATTAACCATTCTTAATCGTATAATTTATTTCCGTAAATTACAATTTGACAGTTCGGCAACAGTTATCTACTAGACAGTACTCGTTTATTTCTTACTAATAATACAAACAACATCAATTTGTTTATCTAAATGGTTTTTTACTCTAATGTATAAAAACTTAAAAGTGGTTAATTAAAGTGCTGTAATCCTCGTTTTTACAGATTTTTACACTAAACCCAGTATGTACGAATTCGAAATAACAAGATATTTCAAAATTTGCAAAATATACAAGGTGTCATATTTCAATTAAAAAAGTTGAGGGTATTTCCAGTTAAACCGGAAGTATATTATTAACAAAATAATGTAAAATTGTATTCATAGAAAATGGGTACATTAAAATTGTTATAGTGTAAATCGGTTTTGATTGAATTTGACTTAAAAATAATGTATGGTTGACAAGCCTGTCAGTGTCAAAAATTTTCAAAATGCCTCATCATTTAAGTGGAAATGAAAAAGGTCAAATAATAGCCAGAATAGAAGATGGGTGGTCAATACGTGCATTAGCAGATTTTATAGGAAGGAGCAAAAACACTATTTCAAGAATTAAGCAACGTTGGATTCAAGAGGGGTCTTGAAAAGAAAAGTTGGTACTGGTCTGGCACGCATTTCCGTCCTTGAACAAGATTATGCATTTCTGGGATATTTAAGGGCAAATCCTTTTGAAACTGCAAGAAATGCTGTCATTGAAACAGGATTTCCTGGGTCTCAACCTACCGGTAGCAGAAGAATAAAAGAATCTGACTTAAAAAAACGCGTAGCTGCGAAAAAAATGATGCTCACAGAAGAACGCAAACAGTCTCGTTTACTTTTTGGTCCTAAATTATAACTACCGCGACCATCAGTTTCGAAACACGGTAGTATTCACTGATGAATACGTCTTTCAGTCAACATATAATGGACAAGTTTATGTCTATCGACCAGACAATACACGATTCGAAGAACGCTACATTAGCGATCTTGCTTTCAGACCTGGGCGATTTTCAGTAAATGTATGGGGATGGATAAGCGCTTATGGACTTGGTGTCTGCTGGCGATTGGAGGGAAGGTTTAACGCCGAACATTATATGTCTGTTCTGGAAAATATAATGCTCCCATCTGTTCGACAAATATATCCAAATAACTCATTCGTCTTTCAGTATGATAACTGCCCGGTCCATAGCGCCAATGCTGTGAAGGAATGGTTTCATCGTAATAATATTGAAGTCTTGCCATGGCCCGCTTACAGTCTCGATATTAATCCCATAGAGAATGTTTGGGGCCTAATTGTAAAAGAAATATATAAAAGAAATTTTAGACCAAACAATTCTAATGAATTATGAGAAGTTATTCACGAGTTCTGGGAAGAGCTTAATCCAAATGTTATAGTGAATCTAATTAACAACTCAATTCCAGACAGATTGGTTCAAGTAGTCGAAAAAAAAGGTCATATGACCAAATATTAATTTTTTATAATTTTATTATAAATCATATATTACATTATAATAAAATATTAATTATAGTTTTCTGTTATTATTATTGTCATTAGTTACGTTGAGTTTAAAAATTTGCGGTGTAGAAATATTCTAATACATTAAAATCATTTTTCTATTTTGCGTGCTTAATATGTACATTATGACACTCAAACGGGTGTTTTAATGTTTGACTTTAAAGTTTAGTAACCTAACATTTTTTTTCTTGATGTTGGTATGTAAACTAATGAAGTTTTTTATTGATGTATGTAAACGTAAATGTAACATAACATTTTCTTATTTGAAATGTGTATATATATATATATATATATATATATATATATATATATACACGGTGTTTCATTAAGGCTGGCCAACTAGTGGACATAAAAAGTGGAGAAAAAAAGTTCATTATAAAAGTCGCCACGAGAAAATCCTGGAAATTATTTTAAGTTCGTAATTCATCGCAAGGGCGCAATTGAAAATTAAAAATAAAATTATAAATTTCTCCGAAAATTCCCACATTAAGGCATACCTTTGGTAACATCGTTAGAAAGCTTAGACAATTCTGCATCATTTTGGTCTAAGGCTCATTGGCGTACCGACCTTAATAAGAGTGGGGAAGCTATTGAATTGTAATCATTTAAATCGCTGTTATTTTTAAACGACTTATCCGATTGTAGTAAACCTAGGCTTGTTTAGAAGAAAAAGGTAAGTACTTTTAACTGTCGCATCCATTGGTACGCGATAGCTCATAATAAAATTGTTAGAGGGCGCAATTTGTAATAATACCAGTATTTTTGATTTTATTCAGAAAAATTAAATCATACGGTATAATTATGACATCATAAGCGGAAAGTAGCTTAAATTTGTAACAAAAACGTAAATAACGCAATTTGATATCTTTATTTGTTCCAGAGTTATGGCGAAAAGAAGACTTTTAACCGTTTAATTTAATAATTGATTGTTGCTATGGTTTCTTAAGGTGTATAGGTTGGATTAGTAATGAGGAATCTGCATTTATCATAGTCTGTGCCTCCCTTCACACTCTATCTAGGCTTAGGACTAGTCCAAACTAAGCAAATTGCAAAATTTGGAGCGTGTTTAGAGGCCAACGGGCCATAACAACGATATCAAAGTAATGATTGATTTTTTTTAAGAAACTTTTTAATAGAATGGTAAAAATCATGAACAACTGTTAAAAACAAGTGAAAATCTATAAATGTTCAAATTGACGGCCGTTTTTAAAATACAACTATTAATTCTTCTTCTTGTACTGGAAACAGCTGTTTCGATTTCGTCTCGTGGAATCGAATTTATTGCAATTTCAATTCGGTGAATCATGTCCTCTCGGTGGTTGGTCTCGTTTCGTAAACAATATCTTTTATTCTTCCCCACAAGTAGAAATCTAATACAGTTAAATCCGGGGATCTAGGTGGCCACGGAAACAAATTACCCTTCCCATCCAGCGATTTGGGTATCTAACATTTAAGAAATCACGGACTCTTCGGGAATAGTGTGAAGGACATCCATTATGTTGATACCACAGGGATGCTCTCACGTCAAGGGAATGTCTTCTAAAAGATTGGGCAAGTCATTTTGTAAAAAGTTTAAATAAGATTCACCATTTAGGTGTCCATGAAAAACAAATGGTCCGATAATTCTGTCACCTAAAACACCACACCACAAATTTACACTCCATCTGTTTTGGTGATCCACTTCGCCTATCCAGTGAGGATTTGTTTGCGACCAATAATGCATACTGTGCAAATTAACTCTGCCGCAGCTAGTAAAAGTAGCCTCATCGGTCCATAAAACTTTGGAAAGGAATCGAAGATTTTCACTACACATGTCTCTCAGCCAATAGCAATAGTCGAGCCGCCTGTCAAAATCAGTGTCTGATAAAGCCTGGTGTAAAACTAGATGATAATGATGTAGCTTAAAATCCCTTAAAATTCTGAACACAGAAGCAACACTTACACCTAGTTCTGTGGAAATCTCCCTGATGCTTACGTGAGGCTCCGATTCTACGTACGCAAGAGCATTAATACTATTGTCTTCATTTCTTATGCGACGTCTTCTGACAGGAAGTGGAATACGTCGTACATTTCCTGTTTGTCTTAAACGTGTTGCCATTCGCCGAGACACTTTTCTAGTGTAGTGCCTTCGATCAGGATATCTGATAGCGTATTGTCGTTCCGCAATAGCTGCATTTTGAAAACATTCATAATACACGGCAAGCATGTCGTAAGCCTCGGCATTGGTTTACGACATTTTTGAAGGATAGCACTAATTTCTGATAAGGTACAATGAAACCCAAAACTAATGAAGGAAAAAATTTTTACAACACAACATCAATCAAAATTTAGTAAGTTGACAACTTTTTCAATTTATTTACCTCCATGGAAACGAGCCGACTTTGTTCCGCAGCAAATTACATTATTATTTTAAAACACACCACATTACAATTATGCCTTAGAAGTTTTATATGATGTTATAAACGTACAGAAGAAGAATTAATAGTTGTTTTTTACAAAACGGCCGTCAATTTGAACATTTATAGATTTTCACTAGTTTTTTAACAGTTGTTCATGATTTTGTACCATTCTATTGAAAAGTTTCTTAAACAAAAATCAATCATTACTTTGATATCGTTGTTATGGCCCGTTGGCCTCTAAACACGCTCCAAATTTTGCAATTTGCTTAGTTTGGACTAGTCCTAAGCCTAGATAGAGTGTGAAGGGAGGCACAGACTATGATAAATGCAGATTCCTCATTACTAATCCAACCTATACACCTTAAGAAACCATAGCAACAATCAATTATTAAATTAAACGGTTAAAAAGTCTTCTTTTCGCCATAACTCTGGAACAAATAAAGATATCAAATTGCGTTATTTACGTTTTTTTTTACAAATTTAAGCTACTTTCCGCTTATGATGTCATAATTATACCGTATGATTTAATTTTTCTGAATAAAATCAAAAATACTGGTATTATTACAAATTGCGCCCTCTAACAATTTTATTATGAGCTATCGCGTACCAATGGATGCGACAGTTAAAAGTACTTACCTTTTTCTTCTAAATAAGCCTAGGTTTACTACAATCGGATAAGTCGTTTAAAAATAACAGCGATTTAAATGATTACACATTCAATAGCTTCCCCCACTCTTATTAAGGTCGGTACGCCAATGAGCCTTAGACCAAAATGATGCAGAATTGTCTAAGCTTTCTAACGATGTTACCAAAGGTATGCCTTAATGTGGGAATTTTCGGAGAAATTTATAATTTTATTTTTTAATTTTCAATTGCGCCCCCTTGCGATGAATTACGGAACTTAAAAATAATTTCCAGGATTTTCTCGTGGCGACTTTTATAATGAATTTTTTTCTCCACTTTTTATGTCCACTAGTTTCTGAAATATGGCCGGTGGCCAGCCTTAATGAAACACCCTGTATATATATATATATATATATATATATATATATATATATATATATATATATATATCTCTCCTTTGTATTGAATTATTCTGATTAATGTATTGCAATGATTAAGATGACCAAAACCGAATATGGACGATTTCTCTTTTTTATTGTGTTTTAAGATAAAGCGTCAATATGCTTTCAAATTAAGCCGATTACATCTTTTGTGTAAAATATAACCTTGTTAACTTCACTTGAGTGTAAATTATTAAGTTTACATAGTATAGTGTAATTTTATTCCAACTATAATGTATATAGTATACAACTTCTATTGAGAACATGTTTATAAGGTAGTTTGAAATGAATTAGTAACAAATAACAGTTTTAATACCCTACATTTGTATCGAACTCAAACAAATAAATACCACTGTTGCCAACCTACATTCAAAATTATGAAATAAGGTGACAAATGGAATTTACATTTTTTCAAAATTTTCAACACAAATACGCAAAATAGAAAAAATAGTATAAGAAACTCGTTTCATAAGACGCTTTATCGCATTCGTCCATTAGAAAACTCCCCGCTGCGCGGGTCGTTTTCTAAACTTGGACTCATGCGATAAAAACGCGTCTTATGAAACTTGTTTCTTAATATACTATTATCACATTTTATATGTTTTTGCTTTGTCTATTGGCGTCGATAAGAAAAGCCTGATTTACGCAAATATGGCAAAATCTAGTCATAAGACTTGTACCCATTTTCAGTGAATACAACTGTACATCAGATGTATTTTGCTCCCTTGCACTTATCTGCAAAGTTTCAAAAATATCGTCCATTTCGTTTTAAAGATATTTACTTGGTTCCATACTTTACCCCAACTCCCTCTACCTGAAATAGTCTAATAGCGAAAAATGTCACAGTCACAATGAAAATAGAATGTACACATTTAATTTTACCTATATTTGAAATCCCTGCGATGCTGTGGTAATTATACATACTTGTTTAGTAAGATATCTACTTTAAGATCTATAGGAATAACACAGAAAAGAACCCAGGTATATTAAAAATTAAAGTGAAGCTGTAAGCACTCTGCCTGTTTTTAATTGCAATCCCAACAGCTTCCGTTGTAAACAAACATAATGAGTTCACGTTGATAAAATTTTCATATTATCAAATTGTCAAATATATAAAAGAAAAGATAAATTCTGTAGTTGTTAAAGCAAAGTTCCATGTAAATACTTACAATAACAAAGGTTGTGGTGTGGATTCTCCGCCACAATCAAGGTACAACGATTTGGTCAGATACATATTACTACTTGGCTACATCCATTTGTTTAAAACCAGTTTGCAAAATTATCAACTGACTTGATAATTTGAAACTGCGATCTTCATAATTGATATTCGTACGATTACATATTCAAAATCCAATATAAAAAAAGGGAAAGGGAACCCATACATAGTGGAGACCGGGGATCATCTGGACACGGGGATACAGTGGACAAGTTTAAATTTACCTCCTAAATGAGTGCTGTGACGTTGTGTTTTATTCGTATTATCAGTAACACTGCAAGCAATCAGTTCGCAAACGCACGTGGTCGAGGAGTGAGTTTTGTTGTTGTTAGGAGCATTTTTCATTTTATGAAGCAATTGTATGTAACTTTTTAAGGTAAGACTGTAACCGTTTCTCTAAAATTTGTCTGTGTAATAATTTTCTCTTTCGTTTCTGTTCATATCTTTGATAGTTAAGATCATATGTTTGTGGTATTTAAAGAATAATAATATACGATTAAAATTTTATAACCTAAAATCTGTACCAGGTTACCTTGGGGATAAAATGAACGGCTGTCCATTCTATCACCAAAGCTAGTCCAATGTATCCCTGACATTAATTACTAATTTTTTTCCGTTTATTATAGATGCCACTCCAGTTTAAGAGAAAAACTAATCGAGTTTTCCCTGAAGGTGATTTAAGACGTGCTGTGGAAGAAGTTCTCAATAATCAAGGAAGTCTAAGACAGGCGGCAGCTTTACACAATGTAACAAAATCTAGGCTAGGCCTTTACGTAAAAAATCAAAGCAAGTGGGCTTACAGAATATGATTTTTAATCCAAATTTTAAAAGTCGCCAAGTTTTCACCGATGAAATGGAAAAAGCATTTGAAAAATATTTATTGCAGGGTCAAAAAATGTTTTATGGAGTCACTCCAAAAAAAGCTAGAGAATTAGCTTACCAATATGCTGAAAAGAACGGGTTAGAATATCCTGAATCATGTAGGGAAAAACATCAAGCTGGTGAGGATTGGTTTTCTGGTTTCATGAAACGTCACTCCAATAATTTATCCATCAGAAAGCCGGAAGCAGCCTCTTTAGCAAGAATGACAGCTTTTAACAGAACGACGGTTAAGGAGTTCTTCGATAAATTGGAAGCTATTAAAACCAGAAAAAATTTTCAAGCAGCTGATATTTTCAACCTAGATGAAACTGGCGTTACGACAGTACCTGCTGTTGAAAAAGTTATTGTACAGAAAGGAGATAAGCAGGTCAGTTAATAAAAATGGTGTAATTAATATTGTTTACCTAATGTTCTTATTTTAGGTGGGTCAGGTCACATCAAGGGAGAGAGGAGAATTAGTAACACAAGTTGCTATAATTTGTGCCAACGGAAATGCTGATGAGAAGCGGATGATGGTTGGAGCAACGCCTGGAGCCTTAGGACTAGTGCACAAATCGAGCTGGATGACGTCAGAAAACTTTATTAAAGTTTTAAGATTTTTTAAAGATAATGTGAGGTGTGGAAGAGATCATCCTGTCCTCCTTATTATGGACAATCATGATACGCACATCAGTGTCGAGGGTAATAATTTTTGTCGAGAAAACGGTATCACGATTCTTACGCTACCACCTCACACATCAAACGGTCTCCAATAGTTGTGTGTTTGGACCATTAAAAAATATTTCAGCGAAGCAGTGCACACGTGGATGATAAATCACCCAAATGAGACGATCTCAATTTACGCATTACCTGAACTCTGTTTCTGTGTTTTTCAGCTTCAGATCGTCCAATACCTGTTTCGCCGCACTTATAGAAGCAGAAGGCATGTCAGTTGAGACTGAAACCGCTCCAGTTTCTTCTACTCAAACAATCCCGGTGGAGACTTTCTACTCTACTCCCTCAACGTCAACTGCCCAATTTTCTTTGTCGACTCCTAAATACCCGCAGCCTGGATCTTTTATTTCTCCAGAACAAATATGTCCATTTCCGAAAGCTAAGCCAAGAAAGGAACATAAAAAAGGAGGCCGAAAGCGAGGAAAATCTATGATCGTGACAAATACTCCTGAAAAGGAAGAGTTGGAAGAAAAAGAGACGAAAAGAAAGTCAAATCAGTAAAGAAGAAAGTTATAGAAGAATCATCCGATGAAGAAGTTGAAGAAGTCATCACAAAGGATTCTTCTTCAGATTGGGAAGAAACTGAAGAAGATAATGATGTTCGTACAAGTTTAGAAGATACTTCTGAAGGTGACTTTATAGTTGTGAAAATTTAGTCAAAGAAGGGCAAGTTCTCAATGAATTATGTGACAATATTACAGGACGGTTTTGAAGTGAAGTTTTTCAAAAGACTGATTCCCTCCAATCGGTTTCAGTGGACATCAGAAGAATCATCTTTATTTTGATATTGCCAAGGGCAATAGAAGACACTCGCCCAAGGTTCAAAGACATGTATTACTTTAATACAGATCTCTCTGCATTATCTCTACAATAAGTATTTTCATATTACTTGGAAAATAAATTAAGTTTTAACTGGTTATTGTAGTTTCTTTTAATTGTAACTGTATGTCCACTGTATCCCCGTGTAATGTCCAAAGTAACCCCGTACTCGGGAATAATTTGGACAGAGGAGGTAGGTCTACTTTTGGTGCTATTGTGAAGAAACGGTTTAACTTAAGCAATCGCCAAAATTAATTGTTAAAGCTAAATAACAACTTTTAACACTGACCTATGAACCGACACCATTAATCACGAAATGAAAAATTTACAGCATGTAATTCAAAAATTGTCCAATACATCCCCGGTCTCCCTTACCCATACGAAAGCCAAATATGTAACCAATAGGAAGTGTCTCTTTTCATAAAAATCCAAGTTAAATGTAGCATACAGATAAACATAAAAAGAAAAAGAAAATTGAAAGTAAAACAAGGAAACACCTCAAATTAAACGTTACTGGTAAGTAATCCAAAAGTGTAAAATCATAAACCCGTGTGAAGTTAGCAATAGATGTTGCATATTTGAGTGCATATTTCAAACGATGTTCTTTTTGGTATAATAAAAAAGTGATTTAAGACAATAAAATTTTTGTATATATTAATCTACGCCAGTGTCATTATGACATATTTATCATCTTCATTTGGGTGTCATTATGGCCTTCATAATAGCACCCAGTGCCATTATGAACTCATAATAACACGCAAATTTTAAAATAAAAAACAGGCAAAAAGAAAGTTAGTTACAATTTTTACTTCATTATAAAATCTTTACCAACATTTATTTATTATAAACATTAATTATGAAGTCTGTACAATTTGTTAAATTCAGTCCATCAGTGCGTGAAACTCATGTAAAGCACAAAATTTAACGCAAATAATGACGTTGTCAACGTAAAAATTGCAACAATCGACAAGCGCGGTTACTATAACATTGATTAATATGGGCACTTAATAATTTTGAATTTTTATTTACAAAAACGTTTCTGATATTGTAAACAAATCGAATCTATGCAAAGAAAATCTATTTGGACTGGCGTAGATTAAATTTTGAATGATACACGTTCGATATGAACTTCGTAATGAAACTTGTGTAAATAAACCACTCGGCTAACGCCTCGTGATTTAACTTTACACGCGTTCCATTATGACGTTCATATCGAACTAGTATCATTAATAACTATAATTAAACTCTAATTAATAAAATTAAATTCTATGTATGCTTGTATCTATGGGGTTAACATGAATGCAAAATGATATTCAATGTCTATACAATAAAGGGTCATTTTAAACACTAACAATTACAAGACAATAATTTCAAATATCCGTTCCTTAATTTTGGTTTAATTAAAGACTAATTTTGACCAGTGACAAAACATTTTAGAACGCAAGAGTAGGTATATCAAGAAACGGAATTTTGTATACTGGTTGCTTCGATAACATTAAAGCAACATCGCTACTAGAAGTCAAAAACTAAGAGTTAAAGTTCCATAATTTTCGTTTAACCCTCGGACGGCCGAAACCGGGTCTCAAGTGACCCGGACTCTCATTTTTTTATAAATAATTTCACTGTTTTTCTTAATATTTTTTTAAGTGCTTATGTATTCCTCGAAAATGTTATGAAGAAACTTTAGAATAAATTTGGTCAACAAATGTCCTTGAATACAGGTCACACAACTAAAGATGATTTGGAGGTCAAATGCGCATTCGTCCGTTTTCAAATATTCTACTCGCGGCAATTCGAGAAGTTCAGTAGCGTCGCAGGTAAATTGTTTCAAGTGTATATTACGTCATTGTACGTATACAAACATAATTATTAACACATTTTCTTAATACTTATGGAAATTTTACATTTAAGTTAATGTAATTAGAATGTTTTTAAACAGATTAGGAATGTATATAAATTATTAAATTAATAAAATAACATAACACTTTAAATGTGAATTTGTACATGTACCAACGATTAATTACGCCGCCCCTGGTAAGTGATTTTAAGCTGTTACACTTGACGATTGTTCCCGAACGCAATGACGTATCTGCGCGACCCGAATCATCTTTAATTGTGTGACCTGTACTTCGGATAACCCGCTCCGGTCACTTCCGACCGGTTTTGGCATACGCGTCCCTTTCTTTCTAGTCGCTCTATGGGTGGGGAACCTGACCTTGCGCGGAATGGAGGAAACCCTCACTCGTTATAATTAGTTTCATATTTAGTTTTGTATTAGCAACAGTGTTTGAGAGTATTTTATTGTCGGTGCTAGAAAAAATATATCATATTTTATTGTATATGTTTTACAAACCATTGGTCATTGATTGAAAGTAGCTTTTTTACTTGCGTATTGTGTAAGTATATATAATTGTCTTGTTTTCTGGATCATAATGACTTTATAAAATTGTAGGTGAAAATAATGGATTCTAATAAAATTCTCCTTACGGATCAACAACTGTACGAAGAACTGATGCGCGACGATGACGAAGAGGACTTTTATTTGTTATCTGACGAGGACAGTGGTAGCGATAACAGTGATGCAGAATATGAAAATTGTAGTGACGAAAATGACGAAATAAGTGATTTAAAAGATACAATAGAAGAAAATCGTGTGTCTACTAAAAACGAGGATATTGCTGGACGCTCTTGGAAATACGTAAGCCCTGCTACATCAAAAACAAAACGACATAATATTTTTACAAAGAATAGAGGTTTAACAAAAAAAAGTAAAGATATAAGAAGCATTTTAGAAGCATTCGGTTTATTTATTTGTAGCGATATTATAATCAAGTTTACAAATCAGAAAGCTGCTGATTATTATATTTAGACTGATAATTATCAGTCTAAAGGTGAAGGTGTAGGCGAATGGAAGGACGTAGACCAAGATACCATAAAAACTTTTATCGGCACTTTGTTACTGATAGGAAGATTTAGAGAATCTCGAGAAGATAAAACCTTTTTATGGTATAAAAATGAAGCCTTATGTCGACCTATACATTCAGCAGCAATGTCCCGAAATAGGTTTAGATTTAGATTTCCACCAGGAAAGAAAAAAGTCTGACAAATTAGCTCCCGTACGAGAAATTGCAGATTTATTTGCATTCAATTGTAAAACTTCTTACGAACCTTGTGCTGCGGGAACTGTCGAACAACTAGTCACTTTCCGCGGACGATGTTCTTTCAAGGTTTATATACCTAGTAAACCCGGTAAATATGGAATAAAAGTGTGGGCACTCTGTGACGCAGAAAACTTCTATTGTTGTAATTTCGATGTTTACTTGGGAAAGGTTGGAGACATTTAAAAAAAATCAGGGCCAAAGAGTTGTTCGACAGCTTACAGAACATTGGAAAAACTCTGGGAGGAACATAACTACCGATAACTTCTTCACAGATATTTCCCTAGCAGAAGAAATGTTGAAAAAAAAATTGACTATAGTTGGTACCATGAGAAAAAGTAAAAAAGGATCTTCCAAAATCACTGGCTAACTTAACAGGTAGAAATATTTTTTCGTCCGAGTTTTTATTTACAAAGTCAGTCACGTTAGTTTTATATCTTCCCAAACCAAAGAAATGCGCTGTATTGCTATCTACAATGCATAATGAGCATAGCATTTTGGGAGAAAATGAAAGTATAAACCAAAAATAATCAAGTGGTGTAATGCTACCAAAAGTGGTGTAGATGAGTTAGATAAAATTGTGAGGGAATACTCATGTAGATGCTCGACCCGACACTGGACACTTTCGTTGTTTTAAATTTTATCGACATAGCTGCGTATAATGTATTCGTTGTTTGGAACTGCAAAACTGCTATGGGCGAAAAAAACTTGTCACTAAAGGAAAAGAGGAAATTGTTTATAGAAGCTTTAGGGAAAGAACTGGTTTCTAAAAATATAGAACGCCGAGCTCAACAAATTGAAAATGATGGAAGAGGTTTTCAAAAGTCTGTGGTAAAGGCAATAGAGGTTAGCGGACGGCCCATTCAGAAAATATCCAAGGAAGCAGGTGTTGCCAATAAGCGAGGAAGGTGTGCTTTCTGTACAGGTAAGTGTGACAGTTGCAATACATTTATGTGTCAAACTCATGGACAAGTAACTATTAAAAAAGAATGCAAACTGTGTAAAACATAATTTTTTGTAACACTAGTGAAAACATTTTTTTATTATATAAATTTTTTTTTATCTTTATTACGAATTTATTTCTTGTTCTGAAGTCTATAAATACTTACAACTATGTTCATTTTGTCACATGCAAGCTTTCAATAACAAAATATGACTCGGGTCATTAGAGACCCATTTCGGTCTTTTGGCCTGGCGAGGGTTAACTAAGACAATTTTGACCAGTAATAAATTTTTTTAGAATAGACAGGAAGTGGAATTTAGTAGTGGGGGTCCTAGGATAAAGTCAACAAAACTTCTCACTAAGTCAAAAACTGAAAATTAGTATTCCATAATTAAAAATCATTATTAATTTTATTAAATACATAAATAAAAAGTTTACCTCGAGTAGTATTTGAATCTACGACATGTACTTTGCTAGACTACCACTCTAACCAACTGAGCTATCGAAATACAACCCCTAATCGATGTATATTTTGTCTTTATGCATGTAGAACTGATGTAAACTCTAAATATAATGTGATTACAGTCAAATTACTTATATTAATGGAATGCGACTCTGCAATATCGCAAAGATTCAAACATACTAAAGCAACTTGACTAACATTAAATTATTACAAGTTTTGATATGAACGAATAAGTTCATAAGTAAATATGTAATTAGAGGGATACTCTAGCAAAGTACATGTTGTAGGTTCAAATCCTACTCGAGGTAAACTTTTTTATTTATGTATTTAATAAAATTAATAATAATTTTTAATTAGATATTTACTTTTGAACTTATTCGTTCATAACAATAATATTATAATAAATTAATATTAGTCAAGTTGCTGTGGTATGTGTGAATGCTTGCGATTTTTGCTGGTTCACATTCCATTAAATAAGTAATTTGACTGTAATCTCATATTTAGAATTTACATCGGTTCTACATACATAAAGACAAAATTTACATCGATTGGGGCTTGCATCTCGCTAGCGCGATTGGTTAGAGCGGTATCTAGCAAAGTACATGTCGTAGGTTCAAATCCTACTCCAGGTAAACTTTTTATTTATGTATTTAATAAAATTAATAAGTTTTAATTACATATTTACTTTTGAACTTATTCGTTCACAACAAAACCATAACTATGGACTAGCTTAACGTTAAAGCTACTTCACTACTACAAATCAAAAACTAACAATTACTATTACATAATTTTGGTCTCGTTAAAGATTAATTTTAATAAGCAACAAACAAATTTGGAACTCAAAATTATACCTAGGAAAGGGTGTTTTGTAGTGGGGGGGGGGTGTGCTATCTTGACATCAAGACACCACCCAACTCCACAATTAAAAACCAAACATTCAAAATGTTTGTTTCAGAATTTTCGTCTAAAGAATAAATTTAGGTATACCGCTTGGATGTGTTCCCACAATCGGAATTGGCCAAAAGATGTCAGAGTCGTTATTAATGCACCAATTTCACCGGGAAAACGTACGATTGCATTAACTTAATGTCCAATAAGTGAATGATGTAAAGTCAATGATTTTTGACAAGAAATGTCAAAATCATTATGTATACAACAATTTCGGTGGGAAAACGGTGAAACGCATTAGCTCGAAGTGAATTTTCTGAGTGTCGAAAACAAGGTTATTATATTTTTGTTATAAAATCTAATATTACTGCAATTTTATGTCATGGAATACCAACTTATTAATTCAAAAGGAGTTTTCTTAACATGCTTAAGGCTTGTTCTGTTATTAGGGGGGTGATATAAATTTTTAGGTTGATAGTATTTACGTTATTACGTCACAATCATAGCGTACTATCAATAGAACTCTCTAGCATCCCCATTCCATTTCTCGTCTGTATTTTTACGTTCCCATTTTTTTGTTTCTAGTGGTTAACCTTTAATTAGATCAAAATTATGGAATACTGTTTTTTAGTGTTTCACTTCTAGTTTATAATTTTGTTTTGCAAAACTTTTTTGGCGCTGGTGAAAATTAGTCTTAGGTCAAAATTGTGGTAGTTTCTTTGATGTTAACCTAGAACCCCCATTGCAGAATTCCATTTCCTGGTCAAAAATAGTCTTTAATTGGACCGAAATTCTGGAAAGAACATTTAAAATTTTTCGATTTTAGTTGTGGAGTTGAGTGCTGCCTTGGTGTCAAAGAAGCACCCACACTACAAAATTCCGTTGTCTGGCTATACTTCTACATTCGAAAATTTTTTGTTGCTGTCAAAATTAGTATTTAATTAGACCAAAATTAAGAACATTTTAAATTTTTCGATTTTAGTTGTGGAGTTTAGTGCTGGCTTGGCATCAAAGAAGCACCCCCACTACAAAATTCTGTTGCTTGGTGATACTTCTACATTCGAAAATGTTTGTTGCTGGTCAAAAGTCATCTTTAATTGGACCGAAATTCTGGAAAGAACATTTAAAATCTTTGGCTTTTAGTTATGGAGTTAGGTGCTGCCTTGACGTCAAGATAGCACCCACACTTCAAAATTTTTTTGTTGCTGGTCAAAGTTAGTCTTTCATTAAATTAAAACAATAATTTTTTAGTTTTTTATTTATGGGTGCAAAACTTTCTTACATGATATTAAGGCAGTTGACAGATATTTGAGGTAGCTCGTTATAGATTTTAATCTTTCTATCTGGACTGTGTGATGCATATCAAAACCTATCACTAGATCTCACACAAATGATAAGATAAGATTAAAAACACCCTTTAATGAATTAATGTAGAAGTAGGAGAGATTTATTACTATATTAGTTCATGTTTCATATAAGTTTTCTACTGGAATTATTATCGTGATCATATATCTCTGTATCACCCAGTATACAATATATGATTTTTAGTAAATTAAAATATAAAGTTGAAAATAATTTTTTCATTGAAAAGCCATATTATAGTAATCTCGCTATTTTCAACAACGTTGTATAGGAGGTGTACATAAAATACAAAAACATTCATTATTTGTGTCCTAATGATAATCTTGTATTTATACTATACCCTAGAAATATGATTTTCTAAAAATATATAAAATATGTACACCAAAAGTCCAGAATAAGAATTCCATAATTTGTGTCCAAATGACCTCATTTTGCGTTCATACTAACCTTATGGATATAAATAATAAAATATACAGCAAAATATTACTATAGTTAGTCCGTAAAGTGAATTATTGCAAATTTCGGCTTAGCGTTTTATTTAGCGTGCACACTCGTAGTTTGTATCTACTTCGTTCTAACACACAATATTTGGAAATAGAGAGAATGGAATGCTACATTATCGTCGCTGCGGGTGGTGAACTAAGATGGACACTATACGTGTAAAACATCTGTATTTGTGTCAGGTGTGTTAGAAGGAGATAGTAATATTTGTTTTAGGCGTCTCTTTAAAGACTAAATTGTCTGATGTAATCCTTTGACAGTGGTATTCAAAAGTTTATTTCGCGTGTTTGTAACTAACAACTAAATAAGTTATATTCCTTCAATTTATAAAAAAAAAAATTGAAACGTAATTGAAAATATAATAATATAATTTATTCTTATAAACAAAATTACCTTATAATGAACTACTTTCTAAATAAGTTCATTAAAGAATGTGGTCATTAATATATCATTATTTTACAGAATGTAGCAAAGTTTACAAATATGTAAGCAAATAATTTAATTTTGTTCAAACCATTTATAATTTTAAATTTCAGTATTTTTGCAATAAATAAAAACTACAAGTAATAACTGTAGGTAAGCATGTAGTTTAATATGCAGTTAATTAGAAGAATGCAATATTTACATAAAAAAAGCTTTTTTACAATTAGATTAGGAGAAATTAACAAAAAGGATCTAATTTACAACTTAATTTGTAATACCGTGTTCTTAATAATAACAAGATTTTAGTGAGAATTAACAAAAAAAGTGTACGTAAACTTAAAATTAAAACATTAACTATCACTGTCATCTGAAGTATCGCCATTAATACAAATTACCAATGGTTCTACTGTTATATCTAACACCTTTTCACTTGACCACCATTGAGATATAAATTTTTCAGAGTAACCTTGTCTACCCATGTGTTTATTATAATATGATTTGCAAATACCTCAAATATTTTCAATAGCATTAAATTGGCAATGATATGGAGGTAGTCTAAGCACGAAATGGCCAGATTCATTAATAATGTCATTTACAACTTACCGCTTCAGTTATCTATGTTGTTTAGCAAGGTTCCACAAATCTACCTTTAAACCCGTGTCAGCAGAAGAAATTTTTGTTGTTGTTAACCAGTTTCGCAGCTTTTCCTTTTTCCATGTACTCGAAGGCGTTTTCTCTATAATAATGATACATTGTCCAAAATAATTATTGTCGTGGTAATCACTAGATTTGGATTTTTCCGCAAAAACTAAACTACAATTTTTAATAAAACCATATTCATTACCAGAGTGTAAAATGATAAATCTTTTCCCACTACTTGAACACTCCCCACGTTTCGTCCATAAATACCATCTGAAGTGGTGAAGCTGATTGCATATTTTCATGATATTTTTTTACCCCGTGCTGATGCTACATTTGATTTTTCACAAAGTGCTTTGCGATTGCAGTCTTGTTTATATTTAAATCCTATACTATGTAAAATCTTACTTATAATTGGTCTGGATGCTGTCAGTAACCCTTTTTATTGTATTATATTAATAATAATAATGTTTATTGTGTTAAAAACGTGTTCAAGCACATACACTCGTCGGTTTAAAAACAAAAATAACTATAAAATATAAAATAGATCACAAAAAAAAACATAAAAGTAAGTATAATACTAACAAATTAACTAATTAACTAACATGCCATAACACTAGTTGACAAACTAATTTAATGCACTTTATTCCGGTCAATACATGCTTCAACAAATTCATCCACCGAGTAAAATGCATGGTGTATTAGAAAATTTTTTATATTTAGTTTAAGTACAGTAATCGATTGACATTGCTAATTGTCTCCAATGTAACCACTTTCTTTTGGGAATGCATGTCATAAATTATGTTGCTCATGATATGTTTTAGCTCTTCTTGTATATCATCACTTTCACACTTAGTTCGTGGTTTTCTGATAGTTTTTGGCAATAAAATGTTCCGCTTTTTACTCTCGACGAATTTGTGTAACGTGTTGAGGCTAATTTTTAAAGCTTCTGCGGTTCTTTTGTTCACTGCGTCAACAATGCACAGAGGACCAACATTATCCTTTTCGCGACAAAAATACTCATACACATTAAACGAGTTCATGGCAACGTTCGTTTAAAAACTTTCCTGACATTTTACGGTTGTTACAACAATAGTATACAAACAGTACTAACGCAGATTTGAAATCTGTAGACATTACTCCATTGTGTAAAATAATGATATATTAATGACACTACATTCTTTAATTAGAAGGTAATTTTGTAGTTGAAAAATATCACGAAAATTATTTACCATGTTGTATTCAATTTAATAACACAATTGAATTTCAATTATGTTTATAAAAATAAATTATATTATTCAATTACGTTTGAATTTTTTTTATACATTGAAGTTTCTGTAGTTGTTAGTTACAAACACGCGAAATAAACTTTTGAATACCACTGTCAAAGGATTACAACAGACAATTTAGTCTTTAAAGCGAAGTCTAAAACAAATATTACTATCTCTTTCTAACACACCTGACACAAATGCCGATGTTTTAAACGTCTTAGTTCACCACCCGCAGCGACGATAATGTAGCATTCCTTTCTCTTTATTTCCAAATATTGTGTGTTAGAACGAAATAGATACAAACTACGAGTGTGCACGCCAAATAAAGCGCTAAGCCGAAATTCGCAATCATTCATTTTACGGACTATATCTTATAATATCCATCATTATATAGGGATTACACATAAAAGAGAATCTTTAATATTTATGTTAAATGCATTCATACTAACCTTGTGAATACAAGTTTAATTTATTTCTGAAAAAACAAAAATATGCACCCAAATGTTACTATCTTAAAACATCCTTTATTGTATATGTTACCGTGAGAGACCGAAATTAGTGATTGTCAACATTCGCCGGTGATTGTCGACAAGTACCAAATGCCTCGGTGAAGGATCGAACAATTTTGAATTTTACAATACTTTCGGACGTTCACCGGTATTTGTCGATAAACACAAATGTGCTTCGGTGAGGGTCGAAAACGACAGGTATTAACATGCTTCTGCAGTTGCCCAGCACGAGTCGGAAGTGTGTTGGTGTTTTCTCAGTCTTACGCAAGGGTTGATAAGATAATATTCTGTAGGTTAATTACATACATTTTTCTTGTTTCCTTTTTAGATTACATTAAAATGTATGTGTACGCTTATTTTTTATATTATTCTTCTTTTGTTTCATGATTTAGAATGTCCGGTTTATATTAAGTTCATAATAATTTAGTTATAGGAAAAATGTTTCTTTTCAACATACACCATCAGTCCACGGTAAATGTCGACATTCACCGGTGTAAGTTAAAAATAATGGTATTAGGCAAATAATAATAATACGTCAAGCACCTCGGAGAATGCTGACATTCACCAGAGAATGTCGACATTAGCCAAATTTCGGAGTTTTACAGTAACATATACATAAAAACCATAACATGCAATATTTATGCCCAAAGGACTTCGTACTAACTCTATTGATTTAAGTTTAATTTTTTTCTAAAAATATGCACCAAAATTTTATGCGTTACAATATCCACTACTGTATAGGGATTAAATATCAAAAACAAGATCGCATAATTTGTGTTCAAATACCCTCATTTCGCATTCATACTAATAGTATGGATACAATCGTCAAGCTTAATTCTTTTTTAAAAAATGTACCAAACTGACTTCATGGAAGCTTTGAATAGCACCGATCTCAAAATTGACGATTGGGTCATTACAAAGTTTTACGGCAAAAAGAAAACTCAAATGTACGTTGCGCACAGAGCCATGTCTAGAAGTCATCAACATTTTACTGGCCCGATGTCGATGATTCAAGCATTTTGAACCATCATGAAATACTCAAATAGCTACAGTCTCCAACGTTTCATAAGAGAGGACGACTCACGTTCAACGTGTCTTTCGACTCTTATATCATTACATTTTAATGTAAATCTTATATATATATATATATATATATATATATATATATATATAAATAAAAAAGGTGTTGACTATACAAATTAGCATTCTTCTTTCATTTATACTTGCCCCGACAGAAGATTTACGTTTTCAAAGGTTCCACTTACCCCGACGTGCCGGGAATGTGGAACCTAATGTACTACTTTACAAATTTATTTTGTAAAAAAATCTTCAAATTTCGGTTTTTCTATCTCTTAATAGGTAACTAATAAGTCACCAGTAACTAGTGTACTGTGTTTCTTTGCTATTAAAAATTTTGTAATTTTTTCATATCAAACAATTTTTTTTTCCAAAAATCATCAGAAATGGTTCAAAACGTTCAAAAATTTTTTACCAAACGGCCAAAAAATTTTTTTTTACAAAAATCATCTGACCAAATGGACAGAAATAGCTCAAAACGTGTAAAACTGCAAAAAAAAATTTTTAGAAAATTTTGTATCCGAGGGCCAAAAAATTTTTTTACAAAAATCATCTGAACTGGTCAGAAATGGCTCAAAACGTGTAAAACTGCAAAAAAAAATTCGAAAATTTTTTTTTGAAAAATCGTTTCAAATGGCCAGAAATGCCTTAACACGTCTAATAAGATAAGATAAAAAAACATCGTACATTATGCGTCTTGCACTCGAGACTCGGACGAGTTCACGAACAAACGAAAAACTTGGTAGATATTCAATTCTAGGATGGTTCACTTAGTTGCCTACGCAAAGTCCTGCCGGTTTGCTACGAATAGCCGTTCGTATTTATACACTCTATAATAGTCGAAATCTGGAATTCCGCCATTTTGACGACAGATTTCGTTCAAAAGCTCATCATTCCATCTACTCATGCATCCGAACTTGGGTATCAAATTTCATGACGATCGGATTATCTTTGTGGATGCTATCGTGTTGGAACACATACAGACAGACAGACATACATTTTGAAATGTTTTTCCGGTAAAGCAATATTCAAGTACCTATGGTAAGTCATTTTAAAGGAAATTTATATCCTCTTTAATAATACGTTGGGATCTAGTTTCTATCTATAAAAAGTAAAAGTTGATTGGGAAAATAGCCAACAAACGATTGAAAAAAAACAATTAAAAATTTTAAATATTGGGAGAGGAGGGCAATTTCACACTTCAGTTAAACAGTTTTATTGGAAAAATAATAATAATCATCAAACGACAAATAATAGTCAACAACCACAACAAGAATAAAGTTAAAAAATTTAAACATAGAGGGCAGTGTGCAGATAGTAATTGAACTCGCCTCACATTTTCGAATACCAATATATTGCTGTGAGTCAAAATTAACCTCGCATTTCCCTATCGGGACATAACGACAAAACTTTCTGTCTTATGGCGTTAGCCAACGTGTTAAGAATAAAAACAGTCAATAGTAGGCTATCAAATACATGCATGTAATTATTGTCTACACATATTTTATAAATTTGTTTGAAATTAACATTTGACATTAAGATGTTGAAACGTAAAGTTTTTAACATTTACCTATATTTAAATACATAGTTTATACCATTTATTTGTAATTATGAACATTAATTGTGGAAGCTCCCATTGTGATTAAAACAAAGTTCATAGATTTATGAAAATAGATAACCCTTAGATAACAGCATTTAAAAATTTCACAATTTTTTCCACAATCAAAGTAATAATCAAATCGTCAATAAATGGTTATCCAGACCCAAGGGAATAACAAGAAGGGTGAAAGAACCTTATCGACTTCATTAGCAACACCAACGTTATAGTCATAAAATATAACAATAAGGGCGTTTCTATTAGTTTTTTTCTCACTCAAGGGAACATGAGCTGAGCATACAGCCCTAGGGGGTTACACGACCCAGTTATTATGATGAGTCAGTACATACGACAAAACCTCGAAGAAATGTCACTAACTTTTTACGATCTATTTTAATGTTAAACGTTTTTTTTTTCTGCAGAATGGTAAACTCATCATCTTCATGCTAGAGAAATGATGAATCATACGTTTTTAACAGATGTGCGTGAACTGTAAATTATGCGTGTGGTCGTTATTAGACCACGTTATATTGTTAGGAATGCCAATAATGCAATTTCGGCAGAAATAAAGATGTCGATTCTTATCTTTGGATAAACGACGATGAATGGGGAGGAATGTATTAACTATGAGAAGTGGGTCAACGACGGAAGAAGCTGAGTCAGTTAAATTAGAGATTCCGGAATTTCCGTGAATCACACTAAAACTATCTAGATTTAACCTTTCTTATTTACTTGTAACTTGAACTTGCTTATCTAATTACTGTAACATATTTTTAGCCGAGAAAGTGATAAAATTCTTTGTAGACAATACAGTCAATAATCTTTCTTAAATGGAATAAAACTTATTTTTCGTGATTAATTGTATTGACCACCCACTTATAAGAGTTATTTGTACACCTAAATTAATTTTGGTTATCTATTTACACGCAAGGTATTATGTAAAAGAGACGGAAGTGTTGTTCACAAATAAATGAATGCACACACCCTCGTGTGAGAAGTACAACCACAACTTCAGCGTAGGTGTGCTTCAACTGCCAATTCATTGAAACTTTAATAAGCACTAAGAGCAGTGGCAAAAGTTGCTGTAATACATATTTACTATTCTTACCTTCTCACGAGTATTGATCTGGACAAATGCCATGAGGAGAAAAGGTACGCTTAGCTTTGCATTATTTTAATATATGAATGGCAGAACAATAACGAAAATGTGGTGCACCGTCACACATACAACGTAGAGCGTAGTTATGTGCAAATATTAATTCTCATTCTGACTATGAGGTTGTCGTACACAAAGCACACCGTAGGGTCCTAGATGACTCATTAATCTATACTTTTAATTTTTGGATTAAGTTGACAGGAGTCGGTAAATTGGATAAGTTACTAAAACGGATTAGCGCTTATTTTAATACTGCTCGTGAAGTTATATACTTTATTTGTCCCACATTATTATATTATAATCTCAAAAACCATTTCATATTTTTTTATCAAATTTTATACCTTTTGAAATGTTCCCTCCACATCTAAAGTATTTTCAATTATGTATCACTGTTTTCGCGTGTTGCCGATAAATCCACGTTTGGGTTTTGACTTATAACGGCCGACTTCTTTAATTAAAAAGTCGTCCAAAATGGTTATGTATATATTGAAATAATTTCGACTGTTTAAAAAGAACGTTTATTTACTGAATGTCACCATCTGTAATGTCCAGAGTCTGTCACAGAATTGCCGTGTTTTGACCCATATTTTAAATGCAAAATCCCTTTCCGGTTGACAAACGTTTCATATTACCGACAGGTCATACATATAACGGTCAACTAAAATATCCTAAAACTAAATCACATGTTTGCTGCTTAAAATTTGAGTGGGCTAAACATACTGCCCGCCTTGAATGTGCACGTAAGATGTCCCTGTCTTATCTATAAACAGATAAAAGTTGTTTGGATTTATTAAAATTTATAAATTATTTATTATATATATATATATATATATATATATATATATATATATCAGGGTCCGCCTTTGGGAGCTGATCCTATGAGTATCTGCTAAACCAAACTATAATTTTGAATATTTGGTGACAGGGTAATGATGTTAGGGCTAACTCATCTAAAATATTTTCACGTTCGTACCACTTCCGGTTATACCGGAAGTCGGTACTTAGTCGCGTCGCTTATTTTAAATGGAACACCCCGTATATTAATATATTTTTGGATTCTATGTCGAATTTTAAGGTAAGTTTGTTAAATAAACTAGATATTCAGTCGTTGTCAAAAAAAACATTTTTCTAAAAAAATTGACAGATGCGGTCTTAATAATAACTCGTTAATTGTTCTGTTCCTGTCAAACAATTTGAATAAAACTTTGAGGTGTTGTAGGCAAAGGTTTATTGCAACAGTCTGCAAAAAATGACATTTGTATTTTTCATAAAAATAAAATTATGAATGTCTAAACTTGACTATCAAAAAATGCAAGTTACTCAAAAAAATCAAATGGAAACCCCCATTTTTTATTACTCAGATCGGTTTAGCGTCAAAAATTAAGGTAAGTTTGTTTAAAACTTTATTTGCCTAAACGTAACAGTTTCATACTTATTATCAAAAAAGTCCCAATTTTAAAATTTGGGATAAAAATGAGCTGCATACTTAAATCTAGTATTCCTTGTTCGTGGTCACCATGGAAACCAAATAATTGAGAATTGAAGTAAAGAAAAATATTTGAAAAAGTTACTGCAAAAAATTATAAAAATTGATAATTTTGTGATTCAAAAGTCATTTTTGCCAAATAGAAATTTTCTAAGTCATTTTTTTCAAATTGGATATACAACATAAGTGTAAAAATTTAATACTTTATGAGTAAATCGAAAAAAACTACTTTTTACTGCGGAGGTAGTAACTACATACTTATCAGTGCATTCTTACACGATAAAGTCGCTTATTTAGTATTTCTTGCTCGTGATCAAATGTAAATTAATTTACAATAAATGTTCAAAATGTTGCCCGTTAGACGCAAGACATTGTTGAACCCGTCTTATAACGGTTTCATTTGTAGCCGTTTGAATTTCTTGTGAAGAAAGAGAATTGAAGGCATTTTGCACTCTTGCAATGCAATCTTCTTTAGTCGTTAGTGGTGTAGCATAAACAATATTTTTAATTCGACCCCAAAGATAAAAATCCATTGGAGTTAAGATCAGGTGACCTAGGTGGCCATGGAAAGGGACCATTATAGGCAAACCAACGATCTTCAAAAATTTCATAAAGTTTCATGGAAACAGCGTTGGTGTTGTGAGGGGGCGCACCGTCTTGTTGGTACCATAAATTTTTCCTTTCTAGATTTAATCGGGGTTGAATTCGAGTGTTTAATATCTCAAGATAATTTTCTCCTAGAAATTAAATTTGTAATCATAAATCGCAACAATCAACTATTTTAAACCTCTCAAATTTTCGTTGTAAAAACACACGTCAAAGATTTCGTTATTCCGAATAGCACAAAATACGTTAAAATTCCAAATTTCCTGAAAATGGCATTCGCGAATTGGATTGCTATTTTCGTTATTCCAGTAATACGAGTTTCGGCGATTAAATATGCCATTTTTTGCAAATTTAGATTCGTCCGTCCATATGATATTAGTCAAAAAATTAGGAATTCCTTGTATTTAGAGCAAACTTGTTTCACAAAATTCGATACGTTTCAAGAAATCCGCTTCTTTCAAATGTTGAACTAATTGTAAACAGTATGGTCTAAACTTATGTTTCTTAAGAATTCTTCTGATAGTTGTTGGTGTTATCTGTTTTCGCGTCGTTTATGGAATTACAAGGATACGCACGGAAATATCCTAAAGTTCGTTATCAATAGCGAGGCGCAGAGTGTTTAAATGTGCCAAACTGTTCCAAATTTTGAACCACACGTCTTATTGTATCTGCTGATGGTCGGGGCGCTCAGGATAGCGTTCGATAAATGTTTTGCTGTTCGTTTTACAACTCTATGACATTCTCTATATATACTAAATAAGCGACTTTATCGTGTAAGAATGCACTGATAAGTATGTAGTTACTACCTCCGCAGTAAAAAGTAGTTTTTTCGATTTACTCATAAAGTATTAAATTTTTACACTTATGTTGTATATCGAATTTGAAAAAATGACTTAGAAAATTTCTATTTGGCAAAATGCTTTTGAATCACAAAATTATCAATTTTATAATTTTTGCAGTAACTTTTCAAAGATTTTTCTTTATTTCAATTCTCAATTATTTGGTTTCCATGGTGACCACGAACAAGGAATACTAGATAATAAGTATGAAACTGTTACGTTTAGGCAAATAAAGTTTTAAACAAACTTACCTTCATTTTTGACGTTAAATCGATCTGAGTAATAACAAATAGGGGTTTCCATTTGATTTTTTTGAGTAACTTGCATTTTTTGATGGTCAAGTTTAGACATTCATAATTTTATTTTTATAATAAAGACAAATGTCATTTTTTGCAGACTGTTGCAATAAACCTTTGCCTACAGCACCTCAAAGTTTTATTCAAATTGTTTGACAGGAACAGAACAATTAACGAGTTATTACTAAGACCGCATCTGTCAATTTTTTTAGAAAAATGTGTTTTTTTTAAACGACTGAAATTTCGTATCTAGTTTATTTAACAAACTTGCCTTAAAATTCGACATAGAATCCAAAAATGTAATTAATATACGACGTGTTCCATTTAAAATAAGCGACTAAGCACCGACTTCCGGTATAACCGGAAGTGGTACGAACGTGAAAATATTTTAGATGAGTTAGCCCTAACATCATTTCCCTGTCACCAAGTTTTCAAAATTATAGTAGGTTTGGTTTAGCGATACTCATAGGATCAGCTCCCAAAGGCGGACCCTGTATATATATATATATATATATATATATATATATATATACAGAGTGACCCAGTAAGTCAGAATCGATGTCAGCTCGAAAAATTTAAATGGAACACTCTGTATTTTATTACTTATTTGGATTTTCCTCAAGTAAGTGAGATGCTTTTATCTAAAACTTTTTTTTAAATTTTGCATAGTTTCGGAGTAAAATGAGGTTATGTTATTTTTATCACAAAATTACCCTATTAAAAACTTATTGCTATATACAAAAAAAAATGAAAAATTAGGTAAATTATATATATTTCACATGACAAAGGTTGTGATAAATAATCCAAATCATTAGAAACTGCTATTTTAATTTTTTAATACTGGCTGTTTTTTATACACGGAATACACGAAAATATTTTGAATGAAAAAAAACTTGGATTTTTTATAATGGATATTTTATTGCATATTTAGATTCTATATTAAAAAATAAAAAACTTTTTGTAATAACACTTTTTTAAAAATTTTCATCAGTTTTGGAGTAAATTTAGGTTTTGTAATTATTATTGCTCATTAATACGCTATTTAAAAATAATAATTGTCATAAATGTTAACCGTTAAATTATACTGTTAAGTTTACGAGATTAGTTTAAAAAAGTTGTAAAAGAAAAGTAGAATCCTTACTATACCCAGTTTGCTAAAAATTAATATTTAAGATAATATATTCTCTCTCTTTAGTATTTGCGTTTGCAACATGTTTTAAGTTTAAGATTTAGAGTAGACCTAGGATCAGGGTAATGGCAGTTTTTATTAGTAATAATTAAAAATCAAGGCGGCTGTGGTTAGCAAAATAAACAATTTGACAGTTAAGAGAGCTGTGATAGTATATTACCAGTTTAATTCTTTTGATTTTGTGATAAGTTGTGTTAAAAAAAAGCATTTATATTATTATTGTAAAAATGGTCAAATTTTCCGAACAAGAAAGATTAGATTTATTCGAATGCTACATTAGAAACAATAGAAGTCCAGGACTGGCTTTGAGAGAATATCACACCTCTTTTCCTCACCGAAGAATACCAAATAAAAAAATATTTAGGGGAATAATTTCGGATCTACATGAAAAGTCTGTTGTTATTAATAAAAAACGAAACAGACCAAATACTATATTAGCACAAGATCCTCAGATCGAGGTTTTATTATATTTTACTGAAAATCCTGAAAGTTTATTAAATGATGCTACCCATGATTTAGAAATAAAGAAAACTAGTATTCATAGAAGGCTTCAATTGAATAAGTTTCCCCCTGTTCAGCAATTAACAGAAGCTGATTGCAATGAAAGACTGAAATTTTGCAATAGCATGATTGACATGCAATTTGAAAGAAATATATTTCCCAACGTGGTTTGGAACGACGAAGCTACCTTTAGCACAAGCGGTATGTTTAACAGGCGTAATTGTCACTACTGGTCTAAATATAATTTATTAAAAGTAAAAGATGTAAAAAAACAAAGCAGAAAAAGCGTTAGCGTCTGGTGTGCTATTTATTATAAATAATGTAATACCTATTGGGTCCTATATTTTTTAATGGGTATATGAGTAGTAGCAGATATAAGCAAATGTTGGAAACCCAAATACCAGAATTGTTGGAAACATTGCCCGAGCGCGTTCGAGCAAACCTGGTTTACCAGCAGGATAGCGCGCCGTATCACAGCACAGACGAAGTTATAAATTTTTTAACTGAAAACTTCGACACAACTATATGCAAAAATGACACGATCTCCTGGCCTCCAAGAAGCCCTGATCTATCCCCACTCGGTTTTTTTTTGTGGGGTGCATTAAAAGAAAGAGTTTACAAAAATAGGACGAACATTATTGAAGAATTGAAGCAAACAATTAGGAGAGAAATTAAAGCATTAAATAATTCCGATGCAGTGAAAAATGCCATGCAATCTTTAGAAACTAGATATACCAGATGTATAGGGGATAGATTGAAAACTTGTTGTAAATTTCTGTTTATTTGTTTGTTAGTTGTTTTATTATGTATTAAATACGTTCTGAAAATTTTGTTGGTGCATCATTTTATAATAAAATATTTAGTAACCATCTTACAATTAATGATAATAATTATACATGAATTTAATTTAGTTAGTATTTAGTATTTTTGTTTTAACAAGCCTACTTAAAATATTATTTTACCAGAAACAATGCAAAAGGTTAGAAAAGAGTGTCGAAATATTATATTTTTAACATACAAAATCAAAAGAATTATACGAGTAACACACTATCACAGCCTTCTTAACTGTCAAATGGTATACTTTGCTAAACACAGCCGTCTTAATTTTTAAATAATTATTATATTACTAAAAACTGTCATTACCCTGATACTACGCCTACTCTAAAGCTTAAACTTGAAACGAAAATACTAAAGAGAGGGAATACCCATATTATTTTAAATTTAATTTTTAACAAACTGGGTATAATAGTAAGGATTCTACTTTTCTTTTACAACTTTTTAAACTAATCTCGTAAACTTAACAGTATAATTTAACGGTTAACATTTATGACAATTTTTAAATAACATATTAATGAACAAAAATTGTGATAAAAATTACAAAACCTAAATTTACACCAAAACTAATGAAAATTTTTAAAAAAGTGCAATTACAAAAAGCGTTTTATTTTTTAATATAGAATCTAAATATGCAATAAAATATAGGGTGTTCCATTTAAAAAATCCAAGTTTTTTCATTCAAAATATTTTCGTTTGACCCAGTATTAAAACAGAAGTTTCTAATGATTTGGATCATTTATCACAACGTTTGTGATGTGAAATATATATAATTTACCTAATTTTTCTTTTTTTTTGTATATAGCAATAAGTTTCTTAATAGGGTAATTTTGTGATAAAAATAACATAACCTCATTTTACTCCGAAACTATGCAAAATTAAAAAAAAAAGTTAGACAAAAGTATCTGACTTTCTTGAGGAAAATCCAAATATGTAATAAAATATAGTGTTCCATTTAAATTTTTCGAGTTGACATCGATTCCGATTTACTGGGACACCCTGTACATATATAAAAAGTAAAAAATTATCTGAAAGTATTGTACGAAAATATGATTTACCTAGTAATGAAGTTTTATCCCGTCATATACAAGAAATTGTGACCCATCAGAAACATTATACGTTTAAATTGACCCCTAAAAACTGTCAGAAGAAGATCTAATTCCAACACACTTTTCGAAAATGAAGGTGTCGACCTCAACAAAAGTTATAAACCACTCTGTAAGTAGTGCGTTGAAATTTCTTGTTGAGGAATTTAGAAAAACCTGAGTACCTGACAACTGCTTGGTTTCTGGATCAAGTTGAAAAATGTTTTTTTATGATCTCAAGACATCCGTCATGTGCTTTAAGTACATTTAATATTAAAATATATGAAGAATCCATACAATTTCTTAAAGATTTTATGGATCTGATTGTGAAAATGGAGGTGGGTTACAAAAAGATATGGAAACCATCACAAACTGAGACATTAATTTCGACGCAGTTAGTGTTAAAATTGCACCGTTATTTGTTGACTTCAAAAAAATACAAGTTTGTTATGACGAGTAGGTTTTCTCAAGACTGTTTGGAAAATTTATTTAGTGTCTTGAGAAGCAAACAAATAGTCCCTAATGTGGTACAGGTTAAAAACAATTTAAAACTTATTTATATTTCCCAATATTTAATTCCTCATCCAGTAGCTATGAAGATGATAGAGAATTTTTATCTGGATTCTTGGACACTATTCGAGTTCCAATTTATAAATATGATGATGTTGTGCTTCTTCCTAATATTGAAGAACCCCAATTTAACCTTTGTGATGGTGAATTGAATTCCTTCTATAATGTGTGTGGGTATATTCTACAAAGCATTACCAAAACATATAGAACTTGTAAAACTTGTACTGATGCAGCTGGTTCTCAAACTCTACTTTATAATAAATTTACTAAATTTACATTTCTAAAAAGGTTTCGAGAACATTACCTTTTTTTTTGTAACGAAACATTATTTTTCTTTTTTTTAGATATGAAAAGTGTTTTTAAAAAATATTTTCCCATTGTATCCTCACAAAACATCAACTTAAAAGAATTCTTTATAAACGAAATATCGAACATAAGTTTAGATTTACCAAATTGTCATAGACTTAAAGCTAAAATAATAACAAGATTTGTTACTTTTAGACTAAAAATTAATTTAAAAAAAAAATGAGGCCACAGCAAAAAGGCTAGCCAGTAAATCTGTTACTGGATATTTGTTGTAAAGGTCAACTCGCCAGTAGTGTTTACTGCTCGTCGTTAATTTATGAATCCAGCTATCCCATTTGTTTATACTGTCCTCTCATATAAAACAGTGAATTTTGTTTTATATGCATATGAATTTAATTCTCATTTGACTAATAAAGTAGAATTTTGACTCATGTTTTTCATATTACACCATATGATTGTATGTGATGATGCAGCGGTAAACACTCTTGGCGAGGACAGTAGATATAAAGTTGTAACGTTTTGAATGTATAAGTTTTAAAGAGTATTTTAAAAATTAAATATCTACTGTTTTTTATTTCCCACACTTAATACCTACTCCATTTTATTTATTTAACTTAAAATTAGGAACTGTATGTATATAAATAATGTTTAAATGTTATAGACTCGTAGTTGATGTTTAATAAAGAAAATTATCTATTTAACCCTTTGCTAATACTGTTTGAATTTAGTCGCAACATGGCGCGGGGGCGGGGCTTAACGCTCTATAGTCGCCACTGTCTCTATATAAACTCACTGTACTTCAATCATATCAACCTCGCGCTCTATTGTTGAATAATATAATTTTTCAAAATTATGGAATTCATCAGTTTAATTTCCTCTATGCTTAATTGTACTTGCTCAAACTGTTCTAAAACACTCTCAATCGCTTTTAACCTAATTTTAATTTCGGAAAGTTTATATTTATTTTCTTCGTTATTTAAGAAATTTATAAATTTAGTAAATTTTGCTTTAAGAACTGTTCTCCGTTTCTTTAATGCGGTTAACTCCTGTTCGTTTGCCATTAACGAATTCTTTAAACTTTAGCGTATTTTCGATTTTTACAAAAGCTTTTTAATTCAATATTTCCAGCCTTGACTGAGCGCACAATAATAAAATAACGTATACTTATTGAAATTAACCACATACATTTTATTTAGCCTTAAACTATATTTACAATACGAAGACCAACTCGTAAGTAATGAATTATTATACACCGTGTCCAAGATAAGAATGTCCACTATGGGGATCTCGAGAACGGTAAGGGATGGAAGGTGCATTAAATGGAACAAAAGTGTATGGTCTTTGTAGAACTCGAATATCTCTTTTAGTTTTTGAGATATTTGAAAAAAATTGAATTTTCTGATTTTCGTGTTTATTTTTTTCTGACCTTATTTGAAGAGCTATCAAGAAAAGAAAAGCACATTTTCATTGCCACTTTTCTAGCTCTACTTAATACTGTTATTCAATTTTGATACAACGTTTCGTTTGTTAGCAACCATCCTCAACTTTATTTTTTTAAACACACGAAAAAATTATTTTTGCCATATTTAAATTCTCTCCTTGATTTTGAATTCAACGATATATCACACTTTATATATTTGATACGTTTCGGATGAGAAAATTCATATTCATTGTAAAACATCAAAAACGTACAGTTAAAACTAATACTAGAAACATTAGAAAACTGTAAAATTATTATAAAATAATGTTTTCTCGTTTTCTAATGCCTGTTGCGAATAAAATAATTCACAAGTATGTATTTAGTGAAAATACTATAAATTAAACAGTTAAAATACATCTTCCGTCGTACTGATGCATTTGATAAAAATAAGTTGGATTTGCATTTTGTTTACCTACCTGTCATAATTGATTGTTGTCCGTATTACGTTTGTTTGGTGGTCTTTGAGTTATGTTCTAAAGAAGGAGAAAGTACATCCATATAAATTTAGAATTTGCCAAGGACTCGACCCAGAAGGACGTAGAATATTTTGCGAATGGTATACACGTCAATCTCAAGACAACGAATATTTTCCGAATAAAATAATATGGTCCGATGAAAGTATGGTTAATAATAATGGAATTTTTAATCGTAGCAATGCTCATTATTGGGCAAGAGTAAATCCACGTCTGTACAAAACGGCCAAACATCAACACCGTTTCGGATTTAATATGTGGGTTGCTATATTCGGTACTCGAATTATAGGTCCTTTCATTTACCACGAGTCCTTAAATTCTGAACGTTACCAAATTTTACTCCAAAATGAATTAGCTTTGAATGATTTGCCTTTCCAAGAAGTTGAAGGTTGTTGGTTTATGCAGGACGGAGCACCAGCACATAATTCCAGAGTTGTCAGGGAATACCTGTCAGTTAGATTTCCAGAAAGATGTATTGGCACTCATGCAAATGTACTGTGGCCAGCCCGTTCTCCAGATATAACACCTTTGGATTTTTTTCTTTGGGGATACATTAAAATTACATTTATAAAAACGATATTGAAAACGAAGAAATTTTACAAAGATTAGTTCTCGAAACGTTTGCTAGTATTACTCCTCAAATGCTGAAGAATGTTTTAGATGGTATTTATGTTTAGAGAATAACGGGAATCTTTTTGAACATCTTTTGTGAGTTTATTAATCTTTAAAATAAATGTTTTTTATTTGTCTATCATTTAAAATTACAAAACATAATTTTATAATAATTTTACGGTTTTCTAATGTTTCTAGTATTAGTTTTAACTGTACGTTTTCGATGTTTTACATTGAATATGAATTTTCTCATCCGAAACGTATCAAAAATATAAAGTGTGATATATCGTTGAATTCAGAATCAAGGAGAGAATTTAAATATGGCAAAAATAATTTTTTCGTGTATTTAAAAAAATAAAGTTGATGATGGTTGCTAACAAACGAAACGTTGTATCAAAAATTAAATAACAGCATTAAGTAGAGCTAGAAAAGTTGCAATGAAAATGTGCTCTTCTTTTCTTGGTAGCTCTTCAAATAAGGTCAGAAAAAAATAAAAACGAAAATCAGAAAATTCTATTTTTTTCAAATATCTCAAAAACTAAAAGATATTCGAGTTCTACAAAGACCGTAAATACATCCTCTCAATTGCGTAACTTTTGTTCCATTTAACCGACCTTCCATCTCTTATCGTTTCCGAGATCCCCATAGTGGGCATCCTTATCTTGGATACGGTGTATACGGGAAAAGAACACTAGGCTTACTGTTTACTTATCTGTTGTTGATTTTCTGATGCTCCTTGACTCAGTGGACGCCTTCCTTTTGCGTGTAGATACGTAAAGATTGCCTCGAATTCCATAAACTTTATAACGCGTGTTAACCACTGATTCACTATCACTTTTACGTTTTAATTAATTCTTTATCGCGGCTCGAAGGACCAATGTTTTTGCGTGTTGCCGATTAATCCACGTTTGGGTTTTGAGTTATAACGGGAGCTCCTTTAATTAAAAAGTCGTCCAATATGGTTATGTATACATTGAAATAATTTCAACTGTTTAAAAAGAACGTTTATTTACTGAATGTCACCATCTGTAATGTCCAAAGTCTGTCACAGAATTGCCGCGTTTGACCCATATTTTAAATACAAAATCCCTTTCCCATTAAGGGCATACTTACTTCTGCGAACCAAGAATTAAGCACATCCGGTTGACAAATGTTTCATGTTACTGACAGGTCATATAACGGTCAATTAAAATACCCTAAACTGAGTCCTAAATCACTTCCGGTTATATCGGAAGTAGCTACTTAGTAGGTAATGTTCAAATCATCATGAATCAATCAGCAACTGTACGTTATTGAAATCATTTTAGTGACCTCAATATGTTTAGGAGTCGTTCAACAGGTGATCTTCTTCTATCCAGTTTGAACAATTAGCAGTCCGGTAGAACAGTTGTAGTCGCTTTAGATATCTAAAGGCATTTGACCAAGTTTCTTAATACATTGCCAAACTCACGTCGTTGTTAAATGATACGCTCATCAACTGTTTCTAGTTTCCTTGATAAAGACGAATACGTGCGTAGTTGATGGCTTTTTTCAAAAGAATTAGCATTAACGCGGGCGTACCAAGGAATCCGTTATAGCGCTACACTTTTTCTGCTGTACAAAATAAGTTCTTATCTCTTCAACATCTAAATCCGTTGTTTTGTTGACGACAGCATTTCATTGTCCTAGTCTACTCATAGTGATAATTCACCTTCTATGTCAAATCAAGAAATTAAGCTGAAATGGAAAATTCAATCAACAAAGACATAAGTTTTCGAATGGAAAGCAATCTAGTTAAATTTATGCTAACAAAACTCATGTTGCCTTGTGTGCCAAAAGATCGATCATTTACCTGGGAATATGAATGGTAATTCTAAGTTTTCAGACTCTATTAATCCGTTGGTATGACTGTATCTTCAAATCTTCATGGTTGACCATCTTCTGTCAGCTACCAAAACAGCTGCTCGTAAAATAGACTTTTTGTACAGATCTAAGCAGTACTTTACCTCTTGACAACTCCTTCTGCTGTATAAGGCCCAAGTTCGGCCTCATCTGGAATATAATTCTCACCTCTGGGTTAGTGCTCCCCAATACGCTCTCGATATCATTGATCGTATTCAAAAGATAGCGATTAGGCTTATAAATGACCCGTCCTTAGCTTCTCACATACAGTCCCTTGAGCATAGAAGGATGGTTTCAGTTCTTTCTTTGTATTATCGTTATTACAACGGCTATTGTTCTGCTGAATTATATTCTTTGATACCATCTCGTGCTATCTTTGCGAGAAACACTCGGTTCGCTCATTCACATCATCAGTATTCAGTACAAATATCCACTTGTCGTACCAAACGGGCGCAATCCACATTTTTCTACACGTGTTCTAAACTCTGGAATGATCTCCCTAGTTTCTGCTTTCCTCTCACTTATGATGCGAGAAAATTTAAGGTAGCTGTTCATAGGCATCTATTGGCAATTCATTATCCCTCCATCCATCCTCCTAAGTGTTCCTGAGTGCTTTAGCACGATAGGCCAAATTTAGCCTGTTCAGGTCCACAATCATAAAAAAAAGAACACCCGGTACATTATTGCATTTTTTAGTTTCTTGTTGTATTGTCAACGGTTTTTGAGATATCTCTATCCCTTAAAATTTTACCCTTAGAATAGCTGACAATTTTTATTAGTCTTATCATTTCTAATACATTTCTGAAAACCGGATGTGAAGATAGCCGGATATTTTTTGAATAAAGTGATTTAACCTTGTAAATAATTAGGTGCTGATTATGCGCCATTTTGCGCCGACGAAATTAAATTTTGCGCTCCCATAGGAAATAAGTTCACACAGTTCACTATGAAATATTTTAGTACACAAATTTTAAAGCTACTTATCTACGTTTTAAATTCATAAAGTTGCTTATTCACTACATTGCAGTAATTAGACACCAATTATGCACTATTTTGCGCAAAAGAGCCCATAATTAGCATCTAATTAATGTGCAAAGAAAGACGAAATTTTTACATAACTGTGAAATTCACCCTCTCGATGTAATTTTTACAATAACTTGTTTCCCATAGTCGTGCAAAATTTAACTTTAACGGCGCAAAGCGATGCCTAATTACTAAATAAAAAAATTTATTTATGCAGGTATAAAATAACTTTTTTCCTTCGAGGCGCAAAATATAACTCTAACCTCGTAAAACTGCGCATAATTATCGTGCAAGAAAAGATTAACTTATTCCTAAGGCTCTGAAATTTACAAATTTAATTTTTGCCATTTCCTATGGGATACAAAATTTTATTTTCGCGACACAAAATGGTGCATAATTAGCAACTAATTACTGCCTAAGAAAAAATTGATTTATGCAAGAGTTCACAACTGTAGTTAGCTGTGTAGCAATGTTATTTTACAATAACTTCTTTCTTACAAAGGCATAAAATTAACTAAAATATTCAATTATTATTACAGATATCTTATTAATTATATCTAACGTGATTTCATTATAATTAATTAATTTTCATTGTCTTTTAATATATCGATCTAATTAACGTGCAAAGAAAGACGAAATTTTTACATACAGTTTACGACTGTGAAATTCACCTCTGTCGATCTAATCTTTTACAAATAACTTGTTTCCCATAGGGTGCAAAATTTTAACTTTAACGGAAACACGTTTCCTAACTTACTAATAAAAAATTTAAGTGTTATGAGGATATCACGGCTATAAACATCTAAGTCCGCTCGTAAAATAACTTTTTCCTTAGAGCACGCAAAATATAACTCATAACCTCGTAATAACTGCATAATTATCTGTGCAAGCAAAGATTTAATTTATTCCTAAAGGCTTTTCCTTAAATTTACAATTTATTATCTATTTTCTATTTTCTAAACCGATGGAAGATACGATAATTTTTGAATAAGTGATTTAACTGAAAATAGGGCTGATTAGCGCCATTTTGCCTAACGAAAAATTAATTTTGCAGTTAGGAAATATAGTTCAAGTTCACTTTGAAATTATTCTAGTAAAGCACAAATTTTAAAGCTACTGATCTAGTTTTAAATTCATATAAGTTGCTTATTCACTACATTGATATTATGCATCCAATTATAATTATTTTGCAAAGGGCTCATAATTAGCATCTAATTAACGTGCAAAGAAAGACAAATTTTTACATAATTCTGTGAAATTCACTCTCGATGTAATTTTTACAATAACTTGTTTCCCATAGTCGTGCAAAATTTAACTTTAACGGCGCAAAACGGTGCCTAATTACTAAATAAAAAAATTTATTTATGCAGGTATAAAATTAGCCGCATCGTAAAATAACTTTTTTCCTTAGAGGCGCAAAATATAACTCTAACCTCGTAAAACTGCGCATAATTATCGTGCAAGAAAAGATTAATTTATTCCTAAGGCTATGAAATTTAATTTTTGCTATTTCCTATGGGATACAAAATTTTATTTTAGCTATGCAAAATGGCGCATAATTAGCAACTAATTACTGCCTAAGAAAAAATTGATTTATGCAAGAGTTCACACTGTAAAGTTAGCTGTGTCAATGTTATTTTACAATAACTTCTTTCTTACAAAGGCATAAAATTAACTAAAATATTCAATTATTATTACAGATATCTTATTAATTATATCTAACGTGATTTCATTATAATTAATTATTTTTCATTGTCTTTTAATAATTAGCATCTAATTAACGTGCAAAGAAAGACGAAATTTTTACATAAGTTTACGACTGTGAAATTCACCCTGTCGATCTAATTTTTACAATAACTTGTTTCCCATAGGGTGCAAAATTTAACTTTAACGGCGCAAAACGGTGCCTAATTACTAAATAAAAAATTTATTTATGCAGGATATCACGGCTATAAAATAAGCCGCGTCGTAAAATAACTTTTTTCCTATAGAGGCGCAAAATATAACTCTAACCTCGTAAAACTGCGCATAATTATCGTGCAACAAAGATTAATTTATTCCTAAGGCTCTCAAATTTACAAATTTCATTTTTGCTATTTCCTATGGGATACAAAATTTTAGTTTAGCGACGCAAAATGTCGCATAATTAGCAACTAATTACTGCCTAAGAAAAAATTGATTTATGCAAGAGTTCACGACTGTAAAGTTAGCTGTGTCAATGTTATTTTACAATAACTTTTTTCTTATAAAGGCACAAAATTAACTAAAATATTCAATTATTATTACAGATATCTTATTTATTATGTCTAACGTGATTTCATTATAATTAATTATTTTTCATTGTCTTTTATTAAAATTTTTGCTTCTCATTTAATTAAAATAATAGATTCAAGCGCTTACTATTACGATTAAGTGCAATTTTAAGTATTTCGGGTATTAGTACATATAAAATTTTAATTAGCCTCCATTAGCACTTATTTACAGTGCAAATTTTGCTGTAGAAAGTTTATAATTAGGTGTACTTAGTTTTTAATTATAGATTTTAGTTAATTTTTTTGGTACATTGTTAGTAATAACTGACTTGTTACAGTACATGTTTGTAATTAACTTGTATTAATTACGACAAATTATTGCAATTTAATGTTAATTGTGTTAATTTTTTGAATCGATGTTTTAATTTTAAATTACTGTTTTTCCAAAGTACAAACTGGGCTTAATTCGTCTCTATAAAAGATTAATTCGCGTTTCTATTAAATTATGTTACAGATTACAAACGTACATGTCAACCATTATTTTGATTCGTTTGTTTTTCTTTTAATTGAAACATTTCATATTGCGGTAATTACCTCCTAATTAGAGTTAATTAATTGAAATTATTTATAATTAATGCTTGTTTTTTTTAATTTTTAATTATAATCTTAATTACAACCAACAAATTGGCTTTATTTAATCGCTAAGTAGGAACCTCTGCATCATACATTACCTAGTAATTTGAGTTAATTATGAATTAAAGTGTATTATTTTTTTAATTTAAATTACTGTTATAATCACAAAGAACAAATTAACCTTATTTAGTCTCTAAAATTAAGCCCATTATTGGAAGGCTTTTTTGTTGTACATGTACAGGTAGGGCAAAGAAAGGCTTAGTTAGTTATGCAACTAGCTACAATAAGTGCAACAATTTTAATGTTTTAATTTATCTTTATATTATTAAAGCTATGATTTAAACCTTGCAACACAAATTATCCACTAATTGGTTTTAATTAAGCAATTTCAATGCAATTTAGTGTTAACCATTTTGTTATAATTGTCCTTTTTTAAACCCATAACTTTTATTTCATGTAAGCATTTTGTTTGTTTTAACTATCTTTTATCATGGAAAACACCTCAAATGCAGCTTTAAATCAATAGGTATCTGATCAACTTTATAAGAAAATGTGTAAACACATTTTAAAGATCTCTCGATTTTCCATAACTTTTCTTTATTTATCTAAAGGCAAATAAGTGTTAAAAATTAAAAAATAAGATTTAAAATGCTTAAACTGTATTATCGATATTTTTATAGAAGCAGGCGGGCTCTCTTTTTCAAGTTGGCATCTAAACGTCAATGTGACATGATTATTGTCGTTTTAAAAATATTGTCAATTTTCATTATAATCATAATAGTATGATGTACTGTCATCATAGACTGTAAGATAAGAACAATATTTTATAAACCATAGACATATTTCTACTATTTCTAAAGCATATTTTGGATGTGAAATACGTAAAACAAAGTAGTATTTTTAAAATACATGTGTGAAATTGCAAAAAAAAAACGAGATGTTGACAGATTTTAGCCAAAGCGGATTTCTATTATTTTACTCAATTAGATATTCATAAAATGTAATAATTTGAACACAAAAGGGATCAAAAATGTACTAAACTTGTAAGTTGCAGAGATTTGTCAATTGTTTTTTTTTTTTTGTTAACTTTTGGCTACAGCTTAAATTTCAGAGAATCGTTCATTAATGAGAATTATTAAGTAACTCCAATAGGGTCTATTAATAAATGATTTAAATGAAGTTGATATCAATATTTTGAAATATCCACATCTACAATAAATGTTTATATTTTAACGCATTTCAATTGTTTGATAATTAATCTACATTTTTTTTAATACACTGAAATCCCAACCGCACGTCTATGAGGGAGTTCAAGCTTAGCTCGAATTTTAAAGTTCCGTCTTTTGTTTGCCGTTTAGCTGAACCGTCTTTATTTAACGCAATATTTTGCTGGCGGCACATTTACAGCATCTTCATAAACTATACCGGTTTGCTACTGTTTTGGGTTTGCCGCTTCCATGCATAAACACGACACTATTTCACTATTAACATGATTGTTTACTCTCTGATATTCTGGGACGTACTTTAATAGAGAATAATCCAAACGGAAACGTTTTTATTAGGGCAAAAATTTCAAAAGAAAAATAAATACTGGAAAGAACAGAACACATATATGAATGGAATGTAAAATAAAACGTCTCTCTTACAGAGTGTTAAGAAAAATATTTAGTCAGGCATACAATCGCAGTGTTTTAAAGTATTTAGTTACAAAACATTGTATATTCTAAACAGAAGCTTTTAAACTTTGACTAGAACCAAAACAAACATCGGATTTGGGAGTATCAAGTTACATAATGTAACATAATAGTTTGTTTAAGCAATTCGGTAGCTTTAATCTTCACGGTTCGTAAATTATTTTTTTATTTTGTAATTTATTAATAACAATATGTATACAGGGTGTCCTGAAAAGAATGGACCATACGTTAACTTGAGATTATTTACGTTAAAATAAGCCGATTTGACTAAATTTACCTTTGCCCAAAAGTTGATACTAACGGAGATACAGGGTGTCAAAGTCGAAAAAAAAATAAATCACATTTCCTTTATCTTTCGACTACTTCCAGCTAACTTCATGAATTTTCTTATACGGGTTTTTTTTAGGATAGAAACTCAAATCTATTATCAATTTCGCTGTATCTGCTAGAGGACGTCACCGGCGACGATTTTGAACCTTCTAAACCGTTACAACCTTTTTGTTCCACCCTATATGTTATTTTGGATTAGAAAAATCTCTTTCCCTGTCTTCTGTAGTTAAGAAAGGTATATCTTTTTGAAGTCGCTAGGGCCAATGGTTTCCGAGAAAAACGCATCTAAAAGTGATGATGCATACAAATGATCTAAAAGTAAAGTTAGTTTGACATATTTGACTGCTATCCACAAACACACAGAAATATCACTTCCAGTAACACTAAATGGACTTACATCATTACTTTTAGATGCGTTTTCTCGGAAACCGTTGACCCTAATGACATTCATAAGGTATACCTTTCTAGAAAAGACAGGGAAATAGATAGTCCAAAAGTTGTAACGGTTTAAAGGGTTCAAAATTGTCGCCGGTAGCTTCCTCTAGAAGATACAGCGAAATTGATAATAAATTTGAATATCTTAACCCAAAAAACCCCGTATAAGAAAATTCATGAAATTACCTGGAAGTCGAAAGATATTAAAGGAAATGTGATTTCTTTTTTCGACTTTGACACCCTGTAACTCCATTATTATCAACTTTTGTACTAAGGTAAATTTAGTCAAATCGGCTTATTTTAACGTAGATAATCTCCAGTTAAACGTATGGCCCATTCTTTCAGGACACCCTGTATAATGAGCCAATTCAAATGTTATAGCAATATAGAAGACTAGACAATTTATATTTATCACTAGTAATGACAACACCTTTTTATACCACCTAGTTTTATACTACGGCCGGAAGCACGAACGGCAGAACAAATACACATATACTGCTCTATAGTTAGTCCTGCAAGAAAGCACTCAACCCTGTACAGACTTCCTACCTTAATTAAGAAACTAATGAAGTAACCGATACATTAGTAATTTATAGCTTACAAGTAGAAGAGGGGGTCACTTAACCTTTCACTTTTTGGCCTTAATTGCTTCTTAATGATATTCTAGATTTCGCCATAATGACCTAGTTTTTCTGAGGTCCATACCGAGGTAGTTGGGCAGTGGTAACACGACCTGTTTAGCATTCGGAAGGTAATGGCTTCGATTCTCGTTACCGTCTACCCTGTATGAGGTTTTTTCAGGGGGTTTTCCTCATACACATATAGCGGGTATCATCTTCCCCCACAAACCCTAACTCCGTTCCTTCCGATCCTATCCTGACCAGGTCTATCCTTAATCTCACCATGCATACATACTTAATGTATGCATGTTGGGAATTCATGATTGTGGCTGAAGGAGCTTGGAAAGCTTAAGCATTCCGCCTTCTCTCTTGAGGAGGGAATGAAACACGTGGCCTTTTCGTTTTCCAAGATCCATACTTGGATTCACTGATTGGTTTTAAGCAAAACAATGATTCAATTAAAGATAAGTTTGTGCGAAAAATCATCAGTGTTCCTGATGGATTCGGAAATTAAGAAATACAGCTTACAAACTAATAAAATAAGACAAAAGTTGATCGATGTTTAAGGTAAGCGGGGTTGAAATCAACATCCTGAATCTTAATTAATATACGTATCTTTTGGGTATGTGATCGTGTATTTTTATTAATTTCAGTCAAGATCTTCAGTAAATAATAATAGTTTTAAAAAAATTAATTTAAAAACTATGCATTTACTGCAGACAACTGTAAATGTTATCGAAATTTGTACAAAATTAAAAAAATACCCGATTACATACCCAAAAGATAAGTATTTTAAGTATGAGTGATAATCGGGATAGTTTGCATTTTCATATTCCGAATCTAAGGACCTTTTAATAGAAGCTGGTTTCAAATCAATATGTCAGACTTGAATCTTGTTTTTACATCCAGCTATCGTATCTAAGGTCCTTTGGATAGAAGCTTGTCTGAAATCAATATCTTGGACTTGCATCTTGGACATGCAACTTAAATCTTGTTAGGATTCTAATGTCCTGTTGATTGAAGCCGATTTTAGTCTGAAATCAATGTTTCCATACGACTTTTTGGCCTTCAGCCATCTTGTTACCGTATGACTTTTAGCTTTCAGCTGTTCAGATGTCGCAATCGGGTTTACGTGTGTCTTTCCGACTTTCGGTCATCTTGTTTGGCACAATCTTGCTTCCGTATGCCTTTTGTGGCTTTCCTCTATCTTGTTTCCGTGTGCCTTTTTCGCTTTCAGACAGCTGGTTTCCTTTTTGGCTTAAGGTCCTTGTGACTAAAATCAGCATGTTGGACTTGCATGTTGCAATGAAACTAAACAAGCTATTTAACATGCAAACTTGTACACATACACATAACCACAAACATACAAACACGCGACCAAACACATAACATTAACATACAAACACGAAACAAAGAAGCTGGCAAATACAATTTGGTCTTAACATTTATTGATTACACAATAAGTGTTTGCCGTGACTGAAATTTACATCTTAGACTCGCAACTTGAACCTAAGCCTTATTTTCGCAAACGTTTCCACCGGCAGCACATACAAGTCCTTATTGATACGCTCAGATGCCTTATTATGATAAGGATGTACCACCAACACCCTGTAAAACATACAAACATATATACACGCAGGCGCCATAACTAGTACGTTATAATTTAAAATTAACAAATCAGAGCACATAGCCTGGGGCTTGGGTGGGGCTAAAGGCTTCCAATGAGACCTGAGTTTGTATATTGTACACACTGCTGGTGGTACACGCTCATCAAGATAAGGGATTTGTTCATTGCAATATTTTTCTATAATGGATGGTACATGCTCATCAAAATAACGTATTTGTACATTTTCAATAAAGTCTTTGTATACCACCGGTGTAGACGCTCATAAAAAAATAAGGTGTTTGTTAATTTAAAATAAGGGCTTTGTGTACCACCCGTAACGTACGCTAATAGAAATAAGCCTTTGTGTATCACCGATCGTACAATTCTAGAATTAAGTTGAAAGTTAAGATATCGATTTCAGTCACGACTCACACTTCTTACACAGCCCCAAGGAAACCAGGTGACTCACACTTATGTAATCACTAAAATCCTAAGAGCAAATAATGTTTGCCAGTTCTTTTGTTTCGGGTGTTACGTGTTTGTATGTTAGTGTATGTGTTTGTTCACGTGTTTGTATTTTTGTGGTTGTGTCTGTGTACAAGTTTGCATATTAAATAACCTGTTTAATTCCTTTCATTTTGGATGTCTGCGTTGTTTCTTATTACATATTTTGGCTTCTTTGGTATGTACTCTTGTTAAGTAAACGTTGTTTCTGACCTCGAGAAAACCCATCAAAATTGCCTGGGAAGCCAACTGTATGCCAGTTTCAAATTATATTACAAAATAACTTAACTTAACCTTCACGCCATTCCTTTGCGGGGTAGGCAAAACAATCCCTGCCTCTTATTTATTTTTCATTCACAATCTTTCTCCATGCTTTCTTATCTCCGCACGCCTCCCTAGCTTCCGCAAGATTCATACATAGTCTCTGACATGCCCTTTTGCTTTTAAAACTCCTTACCTTTCTTTCCTTTATCGTAGATTCTACTACATTTATCCAAGTTTTACGCGGCCTACCAGGCCCGGCCTTTCCCCTAACCTCACCCACATATATTTGTTTCGTTAATCTTGCGTTGTTCATTCTCTCAATGTGACCAACGTAAAGTACAACTTTTATATCTATCCATCATCGTCTTTTCCTCTTATCCCTTCTCGTTTTACCACATACGCTTCTCAGGAATCTCATACCCACGGCATTTATTTTTCTTTTGTGCTTTTTTTGACATACCCATGTCTCACTTCCATACAGTACTAACGGGACGAATACGCTATTATAGATTGCTCGTTTCGCAGCTAGGCTCATGCTTTTATTTCTCATTATCGTCCACATACTTCCAATCACTTTCCTTCCAGCATTGACTCTTCGTCCAATCTCGCTCTCAATTGTACCATCTGCAGTAAAAATTCTACCGAGATATATCAGCTCGTCCACTTGCTCCACAATTTCATCTTGCAGAGTAAATACTCTACTCTCCTTTCCACCTTCCCGATTGAACACCACAATCTTAGTTTTGTTCACGTTTACCTTTAGGTCCATGCTCTCAGACTATATCAAACTTCCTCAGAGCGGTTTGTAGATCACCCGCACTGTCATTTAATAAGACTGTGTCATCTGCATACACCAGAAGTCGTACATTTACGTCACCAACCATTACACCATTTGTATCGGTACATGCTTGTCTAAGACATTTATCCATGTATACATTGAACAACCACGGTCACATCACACAGCCTTGTCGCACTCCTTGCTCAATATTAAAGTGTTCACTCACACCTCCTCTCCCCCTAACACATGCCCGACTACCGTTGTATACTGCTCTTATTCCATTTATTAGACCTTTATTTACGCCATATTCATTTAATATTTCCCACAGCTTCTCCCTATTCACTCTGTCATATGCTTTCTCCAGATCTACAAACGCACAGTACAACTTCCTTTTTACCTTTAAACACTTTTCGCTGGAGTATTCTTCAATCAGTATTCTTCCAAACACTTTACCAGGCACGCTGAGCAAGCTTATTCCTCTGTAGTTGTTACAATCACTCTTGTTCCCCTTACCTTTATACAATGGTACAATGATCGCGCTCTTCCAATCACTCGGCACTTTTCCACACATAAGGCATACATTGAATAATTCACACAATCTTCGTATAAGCTTTGCACCACCATACTTGAGCATTTCACCAATGATTACATCTACGCCTGCTCCCTTGCCGTTTTTCAACCTTCCTACCGTTTTCTCTACCTCATTTATTCCAATATCCTTCTCAGTTTCATCCATCATTTCTTCTACATTCTCCTTATTTAACCCTTCAGTCTTACTTTCCTCACTACTGTACAGTTTTCCGAAATATTCTTGCCAGCATTTTCTCACTTCACAATCGTCCCATACTATTTCGTTTCTAGCATTCATCACTCCTGCAGCGTTCTGTTTTGGGCCACGCTTTGTATTTTTGACCCATTTCCAGAAGAGTTTTTTGTTTCCCTCAAAATCATTCTGCATTTTCCCTCCTTCCACAGCCATCACTTCCTCTTTACTTATTCTCACTACCTCCTTCGCTTCTTTGTTTCTTAATCTGTACACCTCATATAATCGCTTCTTCTCAGTCTCATTTTTGCAGCAATCATTGCCATGTACGCATCCTTTTTCTTACATACTGCCTTTTTTACCGACTCGTTCCACCAAGCACATTTTTTCTGTCTACCTACAGTCACTCTTCCACATATTGGCACGGCACAATTGACAACAGAGTTTTTCAAGCTTATCCATGCACTTTCAACGTCGGTGTCTTTTATTTGTTCGTTCCACACTGTTTCAGTCACATTCAACTCTTTACTCACAGCATCTGCGTATTTCATTATCCACTAGTTTGTCAACCCTAATTCATGACGTTCGCACTACGTTTGCTTTCCTTCTCCAGACCCACTTTTGTCCTAAACACACTCTCGATACAACCAAAAAGTGGTCCGATCCACACTCCGCTCCGCGCATTACTTTTGTGTGTTTCACCAGGTTTCTAAGCCGTTCATCATGCACTATCAAGTCTATCATACTTTTAGATTCACCTCTTTGCCATGCATACATATGCACATTTTTATGTTTAAACCACGTATTGGATACAAACTTTCCTAGAACGCGTTCACTGTTCTTTCTGTACACCCACCCATCCGTTCATATCCCCCACTATAATCACTCTTTCGTTTGGCTTACATACGTTCAACACGTTCTCTACTTCATTCCAGAAGTTCTCACGCTCCTGGTCTCTTTCTCCATTTACCGGTGCATAGCATGCAATAAGAAAAATTCTTCGAAACTCCACTTTCATTCTAACCCATATTACCCGGGGAGATACCAATTCGTACTGTTTAATACATATTTTCGATCTTTCACTTATGATCATCCCAACTCCCTTTGTGCCATGCACTTCCTTGCACAGTCGTCAGCAACGGGGCCTGTCTGTTTCGACCTTGACCGCCCTTTGTAGCCAGGTCGATCCGTGGCAATTGTATTGTTTTCTTGAGTAATACCATATCGAGTAGACCGGTTACTGGTCAAATCGTGCCCCGGACGATGTAGCATTCCCTACTAACGGTATCGTCCTACTACCAGACAGTTATCTGTCTACTGTCACGACATAATAGATAGATATAAATAATAGATCGTATACTTACTGTATGAATCTCAAAATGTACATATATAAATGTACATTCTTTTCCTTCCCTACCCTTCAATCACACTACGCGTTTCAACCATACTGCTCTATACGCGATTCCTGGTTCCGCGCCCCTCACCGGACTCGCTGGTATTTATTAGCGACCAAATGTTATTATGTTATTTCGCGCCTATTTCAATTAAAGAGCCTTTTACTGGTTATATTATCATTATGTTTGTTTATTATTACAAAATTATTACAAAATTGAGTTACATTTTACTGTTAACCCATAAGAGCTAATCATACCACTAGATGCTATATCATAACTGGTAAGTCTTGTAAGTCGGTACTGCAGTGCAGTGCAGTGCTGTAAATTGTACGTTAATTCCTAAGTATAGTACCAATTGGCTCTACAAGTCGTACACTAATTTCTAAATAGACCATAAGATGACTGTTACCTATAGAACGGGGACCCAAACCAAACACAAACTGATAGAAATGGGGCCTAGTATTGGAAATAGGATCATGGGCTCGATGGAGTTTCAAACTGTATGCTATGTTGTAAATATACTACGATATGGTGTTGCAAGTTGTATGCCAAGATCTAATTACACTACAAGATATCGTTAATAGTATTTAAATATACCACAAGATGGCGTTCCAAACTGCATGCTAACTTCTAATTACAAATTTCGAAGAATCTGTATTGAACAACATTACTGAATTGTATGTGCAGATCGCAAGATTGCGCGAACATGAAATTCTCTCAAGATCTAAGATGTTTCTTATCAACTGCACCCTTTCAAGACGTTGAAACCGTCTTCTGCCAAGCTCAAGATGTGATTTAGTCACAAGGGCCTTGAACCAAAAAGGTAGACGAAAATGAAATGTCGAAAAGCTAAAAGGGCACATGGTAATATGATGGTGCAAACAAAATGTCGGGAGGCACACTGAAACAAGATAACTGAAAACCAAAAACGCATGCGAAAATAAGATGGCGGAAAGCCAAATAATTCACACGAAAACAAGCTGGCTGAAAGTTAAAGAGGCATACGGAAACAAGATGGCGTAAAACGAAAAAGGTACACGGAAACCAGATGGCTAAAAACCAGAAAGACATACAGAAAGAAGATGGCGTAATTTTAACACGCATTTCAAGACGATGAAACAGTTTCTCTCAAAAGGACCTCAGATGCAGAAACAAGATGCATGTCCAAGATGTTAATTTGAAGCAGCTTCTATCAAAAGGATCTCAAAGGCAAAAACAAGATTCAAGTCTGAGACCTAAACCCTACGAATGTCAGTAGAAAGGAATTACAAAGCAATTAAAGGCAAAGTCGGGCTGCCGAGTTTTGCCATTATTTGTTTTTCAACATGCTCCGAAAACGGAACACTACTTATTAGTACATTTCCCGAACAATACATTATATGAACTTTGTTAATCATAGTATGTATAAGATCAACAACACTTGTGTGACACTCTTGTACAAAGTTGGATGTCTACTGTTTATTTCCTATACTCATTTTAATGATCCTTTAGTAAAAGTTTACGATTGTATTTTGTGGCTATTGTAATCGTGATTATTGCGAATTGTGACTATTGTGGTTGTGATTAATGTGATTTTGAGTGTAATTATTGTGATTGTGATTATGATGGCAGTGATTATGATTATTACGAGTATTATGATGACTATAAGTATTATGCATGTGATTATCATTATTGTGGTTGTGATTACTTGTGATTGTAATTATTATTGTGTTTGTGATTGTTAAAGCTATTGTAAATTTCCAGTAGGTTAAAGAGTTGTAAGTTTAGTTAGTATTGATTATGTTTTATGTTATCCTTTCTTTTCTTCCTTTATTACGGTACATATTTTACAGCCCTCTAATGTACTCTCAAGTTACAAGAACTCCTTAAACGTAATAATGCCCAGATTTTTTACGTCTATGAGACCCATTTGTTAAAATACAAACTTTCTAAAGTCGATACCTCTTGACAATATGCAATAATAGTAAATTAAGAAAAATTTCATAGATAATAAGGTTTAGTTTCTTTCACACAACAGGGGCACGCTTGTAAGTAGTTCAGTCAGTCACAGAGTTTCTCTCGGATAAGATGTACGAAACAGTTTATCGTGTACAAATCTGTATAAAACAAAGATATTTTTTTTGTTCAAATATATTTATGGTTAACAGTATTCATTTTATCATTGAATCATTTTTTGTTACATTAATATCACAAACTGCATTTAAGTTATTAAATGATATTTAATACCAGCATTATTTAATAGCACATGATAAACAACAGTGAGTCATCACACGCGAACGACAGTGTCGCGATAAATAAATCGAGCAACACAATTGCGAGATTAAAACAGTGATTATGATTAACTTGTTTACTGTGATTACTGTAATTGTGTTTATTGTGATCGTCATTGCTGTGATTATAGTGATTATGATCACTTGTGATTGTGATAATTATGATTGAGATTATTGTGTTTACAATTATTCTGGTTGTGATTATTGTGGTTCTGTAATTGTTTGTCATTATTGTGATTTTGACTATCGTGGTTAATGATTATATTCGGTGCATTTGTCATCACAATATTGCGACCACGATTACGCCTATGAATATCACTATGATCATTGTGATTATTATTAAATTGATTACCATATTGATTAGGATTGTGATTACACTTAATATAATGATTAATATTACGATTACAATTATGAGTATGATTACGATCACCGTTATTATTGTGGTGATTGTTATTATGATTTCTATTATGATTACGAATATAATTATCACCGTTATTATTGTGGTGATTGTTATTATGATTTCTATTATGATTACGAATATAATTATCATGAGCATGATTATCGCTATAATTACTTCCACAATGACTATAATAATAATAATCACTAATTTTAAGAGCAATAAGTATTTTTGGATCAATGAAATAATTCGGATATAACTCGGAAATAATTTGCAAACAAATGGCCGATTTTTAAGCGGTAAAGCAACCTTTGTTTGCAAAATAAAGTGTTTTTGTTTGTATATATGTATAGAGAGACGTACTACAAAAGTTAATCCCGGTGATAAACTTTGAAACTTAAAATAATTAAATGTCATATTTTTAATCAAATAGCCACTAACACATTTACAAATTAAACACAATTTACACAGATAATGTAAAAGTATATGCATAGTCAGTCCTTTTACGTTCTCTATATTGATTAAAATAATAATAAGCAATTTAAGCTGAGACGAACATAAGACGAAATAGTAATGATGATAATACTTCGCTACAAGTTAATAATCCCTCTGTTTGCATAATATATTACCTGATTTAAATTCTGCTCTCAAGGAACTTGTCTTCGTCTTGAAATTTTAGTAATAGTATTTACTTATAAATTATATGTGCTCTTGTTATAATAAACGAGTACAAGTTCATACTTGAATAATAATTACCTAATAAGCAAGACGTTATAACCCCCCGCCCCTAAATGTTTTCAAGGTTTTTTTTCTAAATGGAGATATGAAACGTTATAACAATAAATAAAGAAATTCTAGTAATTTTGCGATTTATTTCTAGCACACCAACTTTGTACAGATTTTTGGTTCGGATGATTGCTTAAAAAAATGATTATTATTATTAATGTTATTTTTGCATTGATTTGATGCATCGTCTTCTTGTAGGTGTAAATTAACATAAAGAAATACTTATGTCATCTTTTCTGTATCTGGCCCTCTATTCTTTTATGTTCAATGAAAACAGCACCATTTTAAATCTACTTGGGCAGAACGGAAGAGAAATACACAATAGCGGGTGAGTCAACGATGTTAGTAAACTGGTGCTTAGGGCAAACTTTGCCAATAAAATATATTTAAGTATGCGCATTTTAAAATTATTCTTGACTAGACAGAGTGTTCCAAAAAATAGGGCAACACAAAGTTAGTATGTTTTAATTGAACACCCTGTATATCATTCGATTTTTAGATTCTACGTCCAATTATAAAACTTTATTTATAAGGATTCATGCATATAAAATTTACGGTTTTTTGAAATAATTCGAATTTTATCCAAGAAATCGCATTTATATATATATATATATATATATATATATATATATATATATATATATATATATATATATATATATATATATATATATATATATATATATATATATATAATACTTATTATTAACCATCCTGTGTTTTCTCAAGAAACCTTTTATATTTAGAATAAGGAACGACCATGCTTAAGTCTATGTTCTGAAAAATAAATAGAAACAAATAAATACTAGAGGGTGTTCAAAATATATGCGAAATACCTGCGAAACTTGAAATTAAAAAATATCAGTTTTCTCAAATAGAACATCCGATATATTTACGATGTGTTAAAGATAATCAAAAACCACATAAGTATGTCCTATACCTATCTCTGACTGTTCTTGAGTTATTTTGATTGTTCTATATTATTCAATATTTCAATGGTTTTCCTTACGATTATTCGCAATAGCATTAAAAACAATAGTAAAATAATGGATTACTCTAAAAGTGTTAGGAGAGGCTCAAAAAATTGGCTTCTTGTTCAAAGGTTATACAGAATGAAGTATTCTGTCAACCCACTCGGCTCACCTTTAAAAATTTGATGGAGATTCGATTCTACTGGCAGTGTGGATTATGTAAAACGCAAAGAGGTGAATAGAAATATCAGTACCAAGAAAAAGAACTTAAGGTTCTGGTTCATATTGAAGAAAATCCGTATATCAGCTGTCGTCAAATAGCAGTATCATGTGAATCGTTAATCGGACAACTAGAAAATATAAGTATCACCCTTACCAGGACTTCGAAAGACGAGTCAAATTTTAATAGTGGATTATTGCTCCACATGAGATTAATCCAAACTTTGTATCTTATATTATGCTTTCTGACAAGGCTACGTTTAGAAGCAACGGTGCTATAAATTATCATAATATATACTACTACACATTATACATGTTGGATCCGACAAAACCAAAACCACTGGTCCATAAATGTTTGAGGCGGCATTCTCCACAATAGAATTATTAGACCGTATTTACCGTATCTAACTTCAATTCCTCCAAGAAGTTTTTCGTAACCTCCTTCATCTGCTTAGTAACGATGAGACTATGTCACTGTAACAGGGCGGTGCTCCTCCGCACTACAACCGCGAGGTATGTGTATTTTTAGATGATAATTTTTCTATATTATTCAATGGTTCAATGGTTTTTCTTGTGATTATTCGCAGTAGCCATGAAGCTTGAAAACAAGAGAGACAAAAAATTGTACCAAATACCAACAGAAATATGAATTAACTCAAACAAAAAATATATTATGTTATCATAAGAACTTGACATAAAGTAAACCAACATTCTCAAGTTATTGGGTTGCATCTTAAAATATGTTCGAAAAGATATCCCTCACGTTTCCCAAGTATCTCCAGTGTTATCGTTGCAGAAGCGTCTCGTATCCTATCTTCGATATCTTCTTTTGTGGTGGGAGGTGTGACATATATACGTCCTTTTATACACCCATAAGAAGAAATTTAATGAGGTAAGACCGCACGTCTTGGGGTCACTGGACAAAACCTCCATGCCCAATCCATTTTTGAGGAAAATTGATAAAAATTCACGTACCTCGCGGTGGTAATGCGGGGCGGGAGGCACCTTCCTATTGCAGCCACATATTCTGTCTTTCATCATTACTAAGTAGATGAAGGAGGTTAAGCAAAACCTCTTAGTGGGGTTGAAGGTAGATTACGGACAGTCAGAGTGTTAACAAAAATACGGCCTAATAATTCTATTGTGGACAGTGCCATACCAAACATCTATAGACCAGTGGTTTTGGTTTTACATTTGTCGGATCCAAAATGGATTGTCTAATGCGTAATAGTACATATTATGACAATTTACAGTACCATTGCTTCTAAACGTAGCCTTATTAGAAAACATAATACAAGATGTTCATAAATGTGTTTCAACATATTAAACAATTCTGAAAGACTATAACTACTGACGAAGATAGCTGTAAGTAAGATTTGTATTAACACAAATACAAATATACACAGAAAAAAACCAGAAAGCTAAGTATTTAAAATAAAGGGTATTCTATTTGAGGAAGGTGATATTTTTTAATTTCAAGTTTCGCAGGTTTGAATATTTCTTCTTTAGAACATAGGCTTAAGCTTGTTCTTTCCTTGGTCCAAATATAAAGACGGTACATAATAATAAAGCTATACTTGTAAATGCGCTTTTTTTTGATAAAATTCATATTATTTCAAAAACCGTAAATTTTACATGAATGAAACCTATATAAATGAAGTTTTATAATGACACATAGAATCGAAAATCGAATGATATATAGTGTGTTCCATTAAAAAATACTAACATTGTCTTGCCCTGTTTTTGGAACACTCTGTATAGTCAAGAATAATTTTAAAATGCGCACACTTATTAGCCGTATGATATGATAAATACATTTTATTGCGAAAGCTTACCAATAAAAGCACCTGTTTACTTTACTCTATCGTTGACTCACCCGGTACCTACATATAAGGTAATGCAGGGTAATCCGTGGCTAAACCAAAGATTTACCGGTTCGGCTAAAAAAAGTTTCTTTTAGTTTTATTTTTAAAGAAGTGTAAATATGAAAATGAAAGCTTTCACGATTTATTTTCACAATAAAAACAGTTAGATTTTTGTGGGAAAATCACATAATTGTGCTGTCCTGTTACGATAATGTTATGTATGTGAAAGTTTACATCACAACATTTCAATAACGTTTCGTACTATCTGCTGTTTAAACATACGGATTTTGCAGATATTTATTCTATTACACAATTTTCCCATAAGAAACTAAATATTTTTATTTAAAGAAGTGTACGAATATACACCGTTTGTGGAAAGTTCTTCATTTTGGTCGCTCTTTTTGCAAAACCTCAAAAATTTCTGTCTCTCCTAAAATGCATTTATACAGTGTATCAATTTAAAAACTTACAATAGACTATATCTCATGAATAAATGATATCAAAATTTCTCTAAACCGTTTCTAGGGTAGAAAGGGGGAACCAAAATGACATAGGAGACAACTCACCCCAATCAACCCCCTACACCCCGCCCCACCTACCCAACTAAAAAAATTTAAATAGCGAACCCCTACTTGTAATACATCATTGGAAAACCTGTAAAAAATGCTATCCAGTGGTATAAATAAAAATTACACAGGGTGTATTATATTATTTCAGTCATTTTTATAAATGAACACAAATCTCTTTTCAGAAATAACACTATAATATTTTATTTCAAAATGTACATCAATATTCACTAAAAGGTTTTGTTGAACAACAAATTTGGTAAAAATATTAATTAATGAAGTAAATGTTCAAAGTGGGTTCTGTTGTTTTGTAAACAATAATACAGCGTATTTTCAAATTCTTCACAAACTTTGATACATGTTCTTCTGGTAATAGCCCGACATGCTTGAGTAATTCTTTCCCGCAACTCCTGAAGTGACGCAGGTTGGGTTTTGTAAACAACTGAGTGTTTTTGTTTTTAAAATATTTAATTGGGTTAATATTAATACACCCTGTATAATTTTTATTCATACCACTGGATAGAATTTTTTACGGGCTTTCCAATGATGTATTACAAGTAGGGGTTCGCAATTTAAATTTTTTAGTTAGGGTAGGTGGATATCATTTATTCATGAGATATAGTCTATTGTAAGTTTTTAAATTGACACACCGTATAACCAAATCCTTTTAAAAGTATGCGCGAGAATTGTTTTGTCATTGATATTTTATTTTATGTTGTTCTGGAAAAAATATTAATGTTGCATGATACTTATTCTATTATGTCTTTGATAAAGGTAAATTTAAAAATTGTATTCGAAATAGTATCACTTGTAGTCAGGCCGGATGTTTACACATTTTACCTCATAGCCTCATTTTGGAATTTTTCAATTTTCTTTCCATTTTGTCAAAACGAAAATCTCTTTCTACCATTTACGCGTCACATACTCTCTGATTTTTTTACCTTCTTGCCTAGATAGATTGATTAGAATATGGAAGGTGTCTATGTAAATGCTTATTTCAATTTACGTGCAATTATGTCCTATGTGCTGAAATCGTACTTATTATTGTCATTTTAGCGTATGTATCAAATGTGTATGTGTTCATGTGTCAGTGTCTGTTCATGTGTCAGGTGCACGTATGTCTGTGTGTGCCTGTGTGCCTGTGTGTGTAGTGTGTGTAAGTGCATCAGTGTGTCGTGTGTATCGTGTGTCGCGTGTCAGCGTGTAGTGTGTCACGTGTGTCTGTATGCGTGTGTGTGTGTGTGTGTGTGTGTGTGTGCTGTGCGTGTGTGTGTGTGCGTGTGTGTGTTGCTGTGTGTGCGGTGTGTGCTGTGTTGGTGTGCGTGCGTGTGTGACGTGTGTGTGTGTTTGTGGTGCTGTGTGTGTGTGTTGTGCGTGTGTGTGTGTATGTGTGTGTGTGTGTGTGTGTGTGTGTGTGTGTGTGTGTGTGTGTGTGTGTGTGTGTGTGTGTGTGTGTGTGTGTGTGTGTGTGTGTGTGTGTGTGTGTGTGTGTGTGTGTGTGTGTGTGTGTGTGTGTGTGTGTGTGTGTGTGTGTGTGTGTGTGTGTGTGTGTGTGTGTGTGTGTGTGTGTGTGTGTGTGTGTGTGTGTGTGTGTGTGTGTGTGTGTGTGTGTGTGTGTGTGTGTGTGTGTGTGTGTGTGTGTGTGTGTGTGTGTGTGTGTGTGTGTGTGTGTGTGTGTGTGTGTGTGTGTGTTGTGTGTGTGTGTGTGTGTGTGTGTGTGTGTGTGTGTGTGTGTGTGTGTGTGTTTGTGTGTGTGTGTGTGTGTGTGTGTGTGTGTGTGTGTGTGTGTGTTGTGTGTGTGTATGTGTGTGTGTGTGTGTGTGGTGTGTGTCGTGTGTGTGTGTGTGTGTGTGTGTGTGTCACGTGCACGTGCACGTGTGTACGTGTGCGTGTGTGCACGTGTGTACGTGTGCACGTGTGCACGTGTGCACGTGTGTACGTGTGACGTGTGTGTGTGTGTGTGTGTGTGTGTGTGTGTGTGTGTGTGTGTGTGCGTGTCTGTGTGCGTGTCTGTGTGCGTGTCTGTGTGCGTGTCTGTGTGCGTGTCTGTGTGCGTGTCTGTGTGCGTGTCTGTGTGCGTGCGCGTGCGCGTATGCGTGTGCGTGTGCGTGTGTGTGTGTCTGTGTGTGTCTGTGTGTGTCTGTGTGTGTCTGTGTGTGTGCGTGTGTGTGTGCGTGCGTGTGTGCGTTTGTGTGTATCTCTGTGTGTGTGCGCGTGTTTGTGTGTGCGTGCGTGTGTGCTTACATGCGTGCGTGTGTGTGTATGCTAGTATCCACGATAACTCCAGAACGCGTACTTACTTAAAATATCGTGTTTGCTTTCATTTCTCCTGAAGCTGATTAGATCTTGCGAGAAATTTAGCGGCGGATAGGGGGAGCAATTTAATGTTTTTATCAAATTTTCTGAAACAGCTGCATATTTCAAAGTTATAAAAATACCAGCATATAGAGTTTAAAGCTATAAAGTAACTATATTCTATGCAATTTTTTGATACGACGCGAAATTTAACAGCAAAAAAATCCTAAAGTGAATTTAAGTATTCGTTAACTTTATAAGCAAATGTGGAAACATGTTTCTTAAAGATAATTCAATTTCTTTATAAAAGTTTCTGAATCCAAAGCCAAATAAGCGTTAAATATTAAACAATAGTATTTAAAATGCTTAAACCGTATTATCCATATCTTTTTAGAAGCGGGCGGCTTTGGATTTTTTCAAGTTAGCATCTAGATGAGTATATTAACCTCTATCTGACATGAAGGTTCAAAGGCCAGTCTTACAATTTATTTTCGTTGTTTTTACCATGTTGACAATGTTCATTATGAACGTATTACAAAAGCGGTTGCAGAATAGTATGGTATACTTTGATAATAGACTGGAAGATAATGACAACATTTTATAAATTATAGACATAGTTCTGCCCTTTTAAAAGTAAGATTTTGGATATTTAAAATAAAATAGTATTTAAAATACATGTGTGAAATTGTAAAAAAATGAGACGTTCCAATAATAGTCAAATTTTAATCAAAGAGAATTTCAGTTATTTTACGCAATCAGGTATTAGTAAAATTATAGGCAGATAATTTGGGCACACTCGACTAGTTTTAAACTGGAAATGTATCAAAGCTGTGCTAAACTTCTAAGTTGCAGACCTATGCCAGTTGTTTTTTTGATTAACCTTTGACTACAGCTTAAATAATTATTGTCGCACACGCCTAAATTATCTGCCCATAGGTTTTCTGATATCTAGTTACATAAAATAATTGAAATTCTCTGGCAGAAATTTTTAAATTATTTAAACGTTTTTTGCAGTTTCACACGCATATTTCAGCAATGCACCGACTAGATGTTTCTGCCATTTGACTTTTGATATTTTGTCAATCGCTTAAAATCTTGTAATTTAATAACAATTTCAAATTGAAAAATGAGCCAATTGTATCCGAAGGCTGGTCGTAAACATTATTTTAACGTACGTTTCTACACCCAGAATATTACCTTCCAAGCGGTGGAAATATGATTTATAAAATAATAGTGTCATTATCTACAATTATATAAAAATATCTATAATTATGTAAAAAAAAATTATTGTATTTTTTTAATTTCCACTTTGTAGGTGGGAAGGTCGTTTGTTGTTTCACATCAGATATTTTCTACTTATAGCCTTATTCAAGAAACATAAACCCTCACATAGTAAAATGAAACAGCCTTTAATTATTTCAATGCCACATTAAAAACGTGCGATCATTTCAATATCGCGGTCAATTAATTTGGGTGGAATGTTATCTTAATCCGGTGGACCTCTATTATCTTCAACCGAAGGTTTCAACATTGAAATAGTTTCCGCCGTTTTTGTGGTACCTACTATTCTCATAGAGTGAAGTTTATTGCAAAAAAATTACTGCGATTTTAATTAGGTACCAATACTATTTCAAAAACTGGTGATCACGTTTAATTTTTAATTTTACTACATTCAATGGTTTGTTGACTTAAATTTAGGACATAATATTACAGATAATATGATAATTTTCAAAATTTGCGTTATCTTTGAGAGGTTATTTTATTTTATTAAAGTTAATTTATTTAGCGTAGGTGATGAGACGGGCGAAATCTGCCTACAACCTCAAAAAATATTATACCCCTAGTCTGTTTTTCGAAATCCCTCCCACATGCCCATAAAGGCACAAACGTGCCGTTTATAGTTTCTCTGGATTACAATACAGGATTCTAAAAATTATTATTATGGTAAGTTTTTGTGCATTTAAGACAAGTACTAAAGAAAGGACCAGGCAGCCGGCTTATGGAGAAATGGATTCCGGTTAATTTGCCTTAATTTTTGGGATGTTGAAGATATCGACTTCATGAACAATAGTGCCCATGGGCACAACTCAATCCTATGGCCAGTTTTCAATTCACAGGGTAATGAAGTTGAAAAATGGCCATTTTTTAAAACGTATTAAAATGTAATTTTCATAATGTATTAAGGATTTTTTGCTGTAATAGTATTCTAATAACATCAAATAATATTGCTTTGTGTAGAAAAAGTATTATTTGATACAGGGTGATTCAAAAATTACCAAAAAAATTGTTGATGCTGTGTATTCTACTTTACAGTAGGAATATGAAAATATTAATATTTGGTCTAAATTTACTTTAGTTGGACTTGTTATAACAAGATATAAAAACATTTTATACAGGGTGAGTCAAAAAGTTGATCGAGTCTGCAGGTTATTTTTACTACAATTTTATACATTTTGTAATACAAGTCAGTAGTCGACATTGAACCATTTTCAAAAATATATAATTTATAAATTAAATACAGGGTGATTCACAAGATATTTAAGGTAGAAAATTACGAAAATTGATTTTTTTTGCGAATCACCCTGTAATTTAATATTTCCTCCGTTAATTTCTCTACTTTTTTCTTATTGTCTGTAATTTGAGTTTGTTAGTCCCCTATAGAAGTTTTGCGAAGTTACTATGATCAGTTTTTTTATATCGACTTTGTGATGACAAGCCTGTCACAATGTATACGCTTATACCTGAACTCATAAATGTTTTTATTTTATTTAATCATTCATGATTTATGTCATTCTAACGTTATTTGTTTAAGGAAACAAATAATATGTAATATACAATATCAACAAATAATGTATTAATAGTGAGCCAAATATCCGAAGACGCAAATATTATTATGTTATTTATCTACATACCTATCTGCAATCAGTTTGAATAAGTTACTTATAGGTGTAATGAATCTAGATTATAAGTAATCTCACCACTATAGAGGTAGAGTTCCCGGCGCGCTTTTTTTTAAGTGGTATCCCCAATAAGCCTAATCCACTTTAACCTGGGAAATGCAGGTCTATTGTAATGAAACATACAAATATATAAAATACTATAAGAAACGAATATACTAACAAAAATATGTACATGTGTAGAATTTAATCCAAGTCAAGAAAGCAGAAACAAACGAAATGAGCTAAAGTTAGGTAGGCACTGAAAATATTTAATTTTCTACAATTTCTGGACCATGATCAATATTTTCTGGCAGCATCCTTTCAGCTGCATCAGTAATTTGATTTAACAGTTGAATAGATGGATACCTCATATTTTGTTCATATCTAGCATAACCCAAAAACCATAATAAACTGGCCACATGAGCACACGTTCCTAAAGTTCTAGCTCCCGACTTGCAAGTACAATAATAGTGAAATTCTAAAGGTTGATGATCGACATTTTCGTCAATCGTAAAAGATATCCACAATATATATTTACATATATTACGAAATCTGGAGTACACTCGGATTCGTATAATGTTCGGATACTCCAATTCGTCAAATTGAAGAATATTAGTTTCTTCTCTTTGAAGTTTGTCTTGAATATAACTTTTTGCCAAGTTTACATGATAAATTCCAGTCAGATGCTTTAAATAGTGTAAATCTAAACGGGGGAACTCATGAGCGTGCAAGTGATTTAATAAAACCCACGGACCGTCCCTTAAATGTAGATTTTCAGCTTCAACTCGTACTTGCATAATATTTACTTCGTCCAAATCACCTAATATTTGTACCGCCATTTGTATTGTACCGGGCATGGTTATTGGGGGATGGAATTTATTAATAAGAGCTCCAGCTATCTGATAATATTCGTTTAAATTAGCAGCATGGTGTATCGAAATAGTGTTCTTTAAAAACTTGAATATAGATTTCAAATGTCCATTACGAGATTCGACTATCCAACGTGTGGTTGTAATATATCGAGCAAAATTAGCATCACGTGTTTCTAATTGAGCCTGTCCTCTAACAAGAAGAGGGGCATAAGACAGTTGATCCCATACTCTTGCAATAACGGAACAGAATCTCGACATCCTCTGTCTACAATTGCAATGTCCCTTCTTGAAACCAAGCTCTCATTCCATTAATGTAATTGTTTAGTTCATACTGTAAAATAGTGGCATCATTGTTTCGGAAGTCCGAAAAATATGGTCCATTAATAGCCAGAATGTAACCATCGGGGGCGACTATCAATTCAGGTTTTACCAAATGCTGCATTTTATAATAGCAGTACGATTGTCTAAGTACTCTAAAATTAGAACTTTTTTCGAGTTTGTTATATGTGCAGTCTATGTACACTATGGCTTTGGGAATGTCAGGATTAGGATTATACAGTGTGTTTGTAAATCTCGATTTTCCGGCTTTATAATGAAAATGTGGAAAATCGCTCGGACCAGTCGATTTTAGTTTGGAGGGGGACACTTTTTTCCTGATAGCAGCATTGGCACTTCAACCCTTTAGCAGTGGGGTGAACCAATCGTAAAAAGATAGGGAATGTACCAAGTGTGGCACATTTTTGAAATGGTAATTTTGTGGGGAATTCAGCAATACTAATAATGTTGAAAGAAATTCAGATTTTAGCGCCATCTTGAGGTAATCGGTAATCCAAATTGTCTCGGAATTAACGTACGTTTTCCAGCTAAATCCAATACTTGCATGATATGTTATGAAAATATTCGGAGGCTTTCTATTGAGTGTAGATATTTATTATTTCATAGTTGTCCCAGACTATGCACGAATGTGACAGCATCATCTTAACGAACACGGAACTCTTTTGAATATGTTGCATGGTGGGTTACCTTCTCTTAACCGTCCATATGTAATAAATGATCTACTTTAAATTCTCTTGTTTTTGTTAGTATTCGTTCCTTAAAGTATTTATTTTAAAGTGGTCCAACGATAACAACTCGATTTTCGGCTTTAATGAAAATGTGGAAAATCGCTGACGTCGATTTTAGTTTGAGGGCACTTTTCCTGATTGCAGCATTGGCACTTCAACCCTCTAGCAGTGGGGTAAACCAACCGTAAAGATAGGAATGTACAGGTGCACATTTTGAAATGGTAATTTTGAATTCAGCAATACTAATATGTTGAACGAAATTCAATTTTAGCGCCCTCTCGAGGAAAAATAATCGTTACGTAATTCAATTGACACCTCATTTGAAAGCTGTTTTATTAGTAATTCAAGTATAAATAAAGTATCCAGAAATCACATTTAATAAGTAAAATCAACTAAAGAGCTAAACGTGTAGGTGTAGTATCACACTTTTGATTTTCAGCTGATTTTAATAATAAATGTGATTTCGGGGTACTTTTATTTATTGCATTGAATTACTAATAAAAATAGCTTTCAAATGAGGTGTCACTCTTTGAATTACGTAACGATTATTTTTCACTCAAGAGGGCGCTAAAATCAGAATTTGTTACAACAATGTTAGTATTGCTGAATTCATAAAATATTCACATCTTTTGTCAAATGTTACCTGCTAGAACCAATCTATCAGGAATAACATTCCACTAATGCTTAATTTTAAAGGTGTTAAGTTTGTTACCTCTTAATATAAGTTAAGAACGAATAGCTGCAAACAAGAAGAAAGTCTCAAATAATAATTGACGGTTACGACATTTTCACATTTCATTTTAAAGTCCGTGAAAATGAGGTGTTACATTTTCGTTGGACACATATCTATATAGAAATAAATACTTTCAATGAAGAATTACTGAACAAACTGAGAAATTAGTAATTTACATGATTATAAACATCAAATGTTCTAAAATTGTTTGTAACAGAAACTGTATATATTACACAATGAAACCTCGTCTCTATGCATGTTAAGACTAATAGCGATGTTTACAGAATGAGACTTTAACCTTTTAGACGAAAGCTTTATCTCCATTTTCTTTAATTTTTAAAAGCTATGACCTTATAGTCATTCGAAATACCATGAATTTATACTGAAAACTTCAATGAACGATCATGTAGGCTGTGAAAACAAATTGTTACTTATTTTGACGTATCCGTCAAAAATAATTTCTTAGCACAAAACATTTGTGTTTCTTATTAACAAGTGTTTTGTTTAAATGTTTCTACTGTCTAATAAATTGTTGTAAAAAGTAATATAATAAATATAATATAATGTTTCGTTCAGTTTCTTATTAATAATTTTTACGTTGGTTAAACTTTATGTTTAAGTGTTAATTATGGCTTTTGCAAATAGAGCAAACTGTTATGTGTGTAACAGAAATTATAATAGACGACAAATGAATCGTCTCTATGACGAAGAAAACATTTTACAGCAAGAACTTGCAATTTTGAGACGTGAAGCTTTTGAAAGACCACCTTTGAATATTGATGAAGATAGTAGGGTATCTTTTAATTGTTTTCAAGTTATATTGGTAGACATCAGAGCCATGGAAAATAATCCCAATTGTCTCAGAATCAACGTACTTTTTCTAGCTAAGTCCAACGCGTGCATGATATGTAATGCCAATGAAAATATTCGGAGGCTCTCTATTGAGTGTAGGGTAAATATATTTATTGTTTCAAACATAGTTATCCCTGACTATGTACGAATATGTCAGCATCATCTTAACGAAGACGAAACTCTTTCGAACATGTTGCAAGGTGGATTACGTTCTCTTAACCGTCCATACGTAATAAATGGCCTACTTCAATTTCTCCAGTGTCTTCGAACAGCTGCTACCAGTAATAATGGTCGAACCTATGAAGATATAGATAACTTTACAGAAGAGGAATTTAAATCGTTAACATCGATTTCCAAAAATAATTTCAACGAATTATATGAGACCTGCAATTTTTTTGAACAAGATGGAAATCGTGTAACCATAACAAGAAAATACTTAACAACTTTTCTCCTAAAAATGAGACACGGTTTATCAGATAATTTTTTAAAAGTTATATTTCAATATCCTTCTCGACAAGTAACTAGTTTAGTTATTAATAAGGTGCGGTTATGTCTAATGCAACGATTTGTATCATATAATATAGGATTTAACGTAATCACCAGAGCCAACTATATAGACAGACATGTCTCTGGATTTACAAACACACTGTATAATCCTAATCCTGACATTCCCAAAGCCATAGTGTACATAGACTGCACATATAACAAACTCGAAAAAAGTTCTAATTTTAGAGTACGTAGACAATCGTACTGCCATTATAAAATGCAGCATTTGGTAAAACCTGAATTGATAGTCGCCCCCGATGGTTACATTCTGGCTATTAATGGACCATATTTTTCGGACTTCCGAAACAATGATGCCACTATTTTACAGTATGAACTAAATAATTACATTAATGGAATGAGAGCTTGGTTTCAAGAAGGGGACATTGCAATTGTAGACAGAGGATGTCGAGATTCTGTTCCGTTATTGCAAGAGTATGGGATCAATTGTCTTATGCCTCCTCTTCTTGTTAGAGGACAGGCTCAATTAGAAACACGTGATGCTAATTTTGCTCGATATATTACAACCACACGTTGAATAGTCGAATCTCGTAATGGACATTTGAAATCTATATTCAAGTTTTTAAAGAACACTATTTCGATACACCATGCTGCTAATTTAAACGAATATTATCAGATAGCTGGAGCTCTTATTAATAAATTCCATCCCCCAATAACCATGCCCGGTACAATACAAATGGCGGTACAAATATTAGGTAATTTGGACGAAGTAAATATTATGCAAGCACGAGTTGAAGCTGAAAATCTACATTTAAGGGACGGTCAGTGGGTTTTCTTAAATCACTTGCACGCTCATGAGTTCCCCCGTTTAGATTTACACTATTTAAAGCATCTGACTGGAATTTATCATGTAAACTTGGCAAAAGTTATATTCAAGACAAACTTCAAAGAGAAGAAACTAATATTCTTCAATTTGACGAATTGGAGTATCTGAACATTATACGAATCCGAGTGTACTCCACATATGTAAATATATGTTGTGGATATCTTTTAAGATTGACGAAAATGGTTTTTGGGTTATGCTAGATATGAACAAAATATGAGATATCCATCTATTCAACTCTTAAATGAAATTACTGATGCAGCTGAAAGGATGCTGCCAGAAAATATTGATCATGGTCCAGAAATTGTAGAAAATTAAATATTTTCAGTGCCTACCTAACTTTAGTTCATTTCGTTTGTTTCTTCTTTCTTGACTTGGATTAAATTCTACACATGTACTTATTTTTGTTAGTATATTCGTTTCTTAAAGTATTTTATATATTTGTATGTTTCATCACAATAGACCTGCATTTCCCAGGTTGAAGTGGATTAGGCTTATTGGGGATACCACTTAAAAAAAAGCGCGCCGGAAACTCTACCTCTATAGTGGTGAGATTACTTATAATCTAGATTCATTACACCTATAAGTAACTTATTCAAACTGATTGCAGATAGGTATGTAGATAAACAACATAATAATATTTGCGTCTTCGGATATTTGGCTCTCTAATAATATTTGCATCTTCGGAGGCTTGGCTCACTATTAATACATTATTTGTTGATATTGTATATTACATATTATTTGTTTCCTTAAACAAATAACGTTAGAATGACATAAATCATGAATGATTAAATAAAATAAAAACATTTATGAGCGCAGGTATAAGCATATACATTGTGACAGGCTTGCCATCACAAAGTCGATATAAAAAACTCATCATAGTAACTTCGCAAAACTTCTATAGGGGACTAACAAACTCAAATTACAGACAATAAGAAAAAGTAGAGAAATTAACGGAGGAAATATTAAATTACAGGGTGATTCGCAAAAAAAATCAATTTTCGTAATTTTCTACCTTAAATATCTTGTGAATCACCCTGTATTTAATTTATAAATTATATATTTTTGAAAATGGTTCAATGTCGACTACTGACTTGTATTACAAAATATATAAAATTGTAGTAAAAATAACCTGCAGGCTCGATCAACTTTTTGACTCACCCTGTATAAAATGTTTTTATATCTTGTTATAATAAGTCCAACTAAAGTAAATTCAGACCAAATATTAATATTTTCACATTCCTACTGTAAAGTAGAATACACAGCATCAACAATTTTTTTGGTAATTTTTGAATCACCCTGTATCAAATAATACTTTTTCTACACAAAGCAATATTATTTGATGTTATTAGAATACTATTACAGCAAAAAATCCTTAATACATTATGAAAATTACATTTTAATACGTTTTAAAAAATGGCCATTTTTCAACTTCATCACCCTGTAAATTGTAAACTGGCCATAGGATTGAGTTGTGGCCATGGGCACTATTGTTCATGAAGTCGATATCTTCAACATTCCAAAAATTAAGGCAAATTAACCGGAATCCATTTTTCCATAGGCCGGCTGCCTGGTCCTTTAAAAAAAATCGATTTTGGTTGGGAACAGAATGAAACGCTTTATTTTATTTATTAATTTTATAAATGAGGCGTATTCTTTTTAAAAGCCGATTTTTTGCCTCTTACAGATCTCTGAGGACTTCACTTTCACTTTGTGAAACCAGTTTCAAGTATTTTAATGAAATGCCTTTCCTACCAATGAAATTCCATTTAAAAATATTTGACAAAAACTGACATTTGTCACGTATCATGTATTGGTTCTGCTAATATGCCCATGAGGCCGCTACACAAACCATAAAGGTTTTATTTTTCCTCAAATGGAATCAATATGTTTCATGCTCATTTGGAGAAACTTCTTTATTTTTGCAATCATCAATTAACCTGTTTTACTTGTTTTCGTACTACACAAACGAAAAATCTGGACTGAACAAATCTAAGACAGTTTGCAGACTGTAACGATTCTTCAGTTAATTTAGCCCTATTCGTAACCCTGCATTCCATTTTCCAAAATATAATAATTACAATTACAATACTCCTAATCAGAATAATTGACATAAATGTAATTACAATTACAATAGAATAATTATAATCCGAAATCATGTAACATATTAAAGTACAAAAATTAACCTCTTTTCGTTTTAATTCTAACTAATTTCATAGTGAGCGGCATCTACAGAAACACTTTACTGCAATTAAAAACTTTGTATTAGCACCACAACAAACTTTTTAAATTTTAAATATAACGAATTAACCTATAAAAAAATCTCCCCAAAATTTTTTTAATTGCAATAGGGCGTTTACATTTCTGCCACCCAATATAGAGTTAATCAGAATTAAAATGAACAAGGGGTACATTTTTATGCTTTAATAAGTGATTTATAATTATTCAATACAGTATGTTCTGAAGAAAAAAATTATGATGTCGTTTTAACAAAAGTAACATTAATTACAGTAGAGCGTTTACGTATCTGCCGCTCATTGTTAAATTAATTAGAATTAAAACGAAAAGGGGTTACGTTTTTATACTTTTTATTTTTGTTTAACTATATGGGTATATTTGAAGTAAAACGAAGTTTGATGTACTTTAAAAGCCATTTGCTTTTTCGTCGATTAGAATCTCTTTCAACCGAATTAATTATTATTGGTCATACATAATTAATTCACTTAGCACTACATTATGTAATATAAGTCCGTATACAAACATTATTTAGTGATAACAAAATAATTTTGCTGAAATGTGATGCTACTTTGATGTTGTTAGAGTAAATGTATAAATGCTAATGGAGCTAGGTTCATAAATAACCAAATTTGTTCAAAATGCTTAAGTTTAACGCTAATTTGATGTCATTCTGTATAAATTGCTAATGAGTAAATGTATAAATATTAATGTGGCTAGATTCATAAATTACCAAATTTGTTCAAATTGCTTAAATATGATACTAAGTGATATGGTTCTCCATAAATTGTTAATGAGTAAATGTATAAATACTAATGTAGCTAGATTCATAAATTACCAAATTTGATAAAAATATACAATTTCGTTAATATAAACAATGTTAAATATTAGAAAATTTTTTGTAGGGTACGTTTCTGTACGTAAACGCAAAAAAACTGTATAATCAAAACAACTCTCAAATGGATATTGAATATCCATTTTCAAATGATATCGAGCGAAATATTTTAATTATATCAATAAATTAATAAACAACAACTACTATACCTCTTTATTTAAATACTGTCAATAATTACAATCGTAATGGTAACGGTAATGATAATCGTACGCATAACTGCAATCAATGTAATCATAATTACGTAATAGCAATCAATAATAATCATAAGCATACACATAAGAATAGGAGTAGACTTAATCATAATAACCATAGTAACCATAATAATAATCAAAATAATCAACAAATCACTATAATCACAACAATTACAACAACCACAATAATAATAATAATCATGATAATCATGGCAATCATGATAAACATAATCAAGATAATAGTGTTAATCACGAAATCATGATAGTCTTGTAAATGATGTAAATCATTATAATCTTAATAGTCATGATAATCCTGATAATCATGTAAATGATGTAAATCACGACAATCACGATGGTTGTGATATCGTAATAATGATAATGATAATTATAATAATAAGGTTAACCGAAACGGTAAACGTAATCTACTCATAACCGTACTACTCATAACCATATTCATAATTATAATCATAAGCGCAATCACAACAATCACTGTCACAATTACAATCAACCACACGTATTGAATTGGTAATTTGTAATGTTCACTACATATAGGGATAGATGACAACGCTTTAATATATGAAATTTTCATATATTAAATGTTTTTTATTTTCAGAAAATAAAAAACAATCCCCTATTATCAGTTATGTAAATGATTGCATTTTTAATTAGATAGTTAAAAAAATATGAATCAAACTTTTTGTTCCAAAAACTTTCTGAATGACTAAAAACTATTCGCTCTTTTAGATCTGCTAACTGTGCCTAGACACTCACTTTTGATATTTTGTCAAGCAATGCGAACTACGCCTGCACCTTTTAGCCACTAATTAACCTAAAAAGATCAGTTAATTGTAATAGTAATCATCAGAATAAATATATGCTAAATATATGCTATTGTACATTGTCGGGTCTGACGAGTTTGGTGTTATGCTTTGTCCATTAATAGACCATTGATTTTTCCGTTGCATTGAGACTTGTCAATTATTACGGTAACATTTCCCTTATCGGGCGGTAGTACCATTACTTGGGTTAATAATGTCAATAATTACAATCGTAATGGTAACGGTAATGATAATTGTACGCATAACTGCAATCAATGTAATCATAATTACGTAATAGCAATCAATCATAATCATAAGCATAGACATAAAAATAGGAGTAGACTTAATCATAATAACCATAGTAACCATAATAATAATCACAATAAACAGGAATCACTATAATCAGAACAATTACAACAACCACAATATTCACAATAATGACAATAATGATAATAATGACAAAAATGACAATAATAACAATAATGACAATAATGACAATAATGACAAAAATGACAATAATGACAATAATGACAATAATTACAATAATGACAATAATGACAATAATGACAACAATGACAATAATGACTATAATGACTATAATGACTATAATGACAATAATGACAATAATGACAATAATGACAAAAATGACAATAATGACAAAAATGACAATAATGACAATAATGATGAGGAAGGTTAAAGCTACAACACATCCATCACCGCGACCTCGGATATTTGTGAAACAATGGCCACTCATTTTGAAGCAGCTAGCAAGACTGTCAATTACGATAGACCTTTCTTGTTAACCAAGGCACAGAGAGAAATTGAACGAGATTTTGCCACGGACCACACGTTAGAGTATAATTCACCTTTTTCCATGTGTGAATTAAATCATGCAATAAAAAATGTAAAATCATCTGCAGTGGATCCAGATAACATTAACTATGATTTTATAAAGCCATGGACTAAAAACGTTCCTTTTAAATATATATAACCACATATGGTCGGATGGTATATACCCCAATGCATGGAGAGAAGCTACAATAGTTCCCATACTAAAAGACAATAAAGATCCTACGAACCCCAATAGTTATAGGCCAATTAGTCTTACTTGCTGCTTCAGTAAAATTTTTGAAAAAATGATTAATATCAGACTAGTATACGTTCTCGAAAACAGAAACTTACTTACGTCACATCAATATGGTTTCCGTAAAGGGAGGTCCACCATAGACTGCATGGTTCAGCTAGAGAACGCTATACAGGACTCGTATAGGGAAAGATCTCACTTGGTAGCAGTGTTTTTTGACATACAAAAGGCCTATGACATGACCTGGAGGTATGGCATATTAAAGAATTTGTATAATTGGGGCTTCCGTGGTAACCTTCCCAGAGTTATCAGTGCCTTTCTATCAAATCGTAGTTTTAGGGTAAGAATAGCGAATACCTTGTCGTCGTCCTGTAATCTTGAAAATGGTGTGCCACAGGGATCGACGTTGAGTGTTACTTTATTTGCAGTAGCCATTAATAACATATTATCAAATCTGCCTCAAGAAATTGGGAGATGTTTATACGTGGATGACTTATGTATATACGTTAAAAGTCAAACAATACCTCAAATGAACTCACGACTACAATTAGCAGTAAACATCATACTAAGAAATTTGAACACTGTTGGATATAGACTCTCCCAGGAGAAAACAATCTGTATTCACTTCTGCAGACTCAAGCGCCCTCACACTGACCCTAAAATCTTCATAGGTGACACCCGCATAAAGTGCCTACAAAATGTTCGGTTCTTGGGAGTAAATTTTGATGCTTCCCTGCGATGGCACCTACATATAAATGACCTTATACTTAAATGCCGTCGTACCCTAAACCTTTTACTATGTTTGACTAATACCAAATGGGGTGCAGATAGGGAAACACTCCTGAAGGTGTATAAAGCAATGATCTTGAGTCGAATTGACTATGGTTCTGTAGTATATGCTTCCGCTAGGAAAAGCACCCTCGATCGCCTCAACAGTATATACCACTTAGGACTAAGATATTGCACGGGAGCCTTTTATACCAGCCCCATTAAAAGCATACTCGTAGACTCAGAATTACCATCTCTTTCGAAGAGGAGAGAGAGACTACTCCCCTGCTATCTCGCACGCATAAAAGCTCAACCGTCACATCCAAACTGCAACATTTTGTTTAGAAAAGGGTACACATATGTAGAACACTCCACAATAACTAGGCCAGTTAGAATTCGAGCACACGAGCTGCTTGATAAATACCAGATGAGCCTACCTACACCCTTAAAGTCAAATAACCTAGAAGCAGCACCATGGATAGTAAGGTTACCTACTTTGATAAAAGTTGATAACTCATTACATAAAATCAATATGTCAATTTGCAAATAAAACAGTAATATATACACTAGGAGTCAAAACTAAGAGAGGTGCCGGTAGTGCGATTTATCTAGACAACAATCCCCATTCTTGGTCTCTCCCTCCAGAAAGCTCGGAAATTAAGGCAGAAATGTATTCGATGTACCAAGCACTACTGTATTGTTGCACATGCCGCCAAACTGCAAGGTACCTCATTGTAAGTAAATCCACAACTGCCATTCAATGCGTTATGAACAGATTTACAACATGTCCTATTGCTCAACTCATCCTCTCGTTGCTACAGGAAACATATAAATCCCCAAAGTAGATTACTTTTATGATAGTGACTGATTACAAACAACTAGATAGCATGTGTAAAGCGTACGAAGCTGCCGTTAACGCAGCCGAAAAGGAAGGCGCAATAGAAGTAAATATATACACGTATGAAGATATCGCGAAACAACTAATTACTATAGTTATTGAAGAGTGGCAAAGAGAGTGGGATGAATCAGACGCACTTCTTAGACAGGTAAAACAGTCGGTATTACCTTGGAAAAACCCTAAAAATATAACACGAGAGGAACACGTTACGCTTACCAGACTGCGAATAGGACACACTAAGATTACATCGGAACATTACCTTACCGGAAGCGACCCAACTAAATGCAATGAATGTAATGTGTCCATAACAGTAAGTCACTTGCTAATAGAATGTCCCCTTTTTCACAATGAACGACAACGTAATGGACTCAAGCAGAGGTTGGAAACTATACTGAGTAATGACCCAGAGGAAATAAAAAAACTAATAGCCTTCCTTAGAAACACAAATTTGTTAAAACATATATAAAGCACCAACAGAAGCGCCAATGACCACAGATGTCGACGCGCATATAACAAACAAAAAAAAAATAATAATGATAAAAATGACAATAATGACAATAATCGCAATAATGATAATAATGGCAATAATCACAACAATGACAACAATCACAATAATCACAAGAATCACAATATTCATATTAATCCCAATAATCATAATAATCACAAGAATCGCAACAATCGCAATAATAACCGTGACAACCGTGATAATCATGATAATCACGATAATCACGATAATCACGATAATCATGGTAATCATGATAATCATGATAATCAGATAATCATGATAATCATGATAAACATAATCAAGATAATAGTGATAATCACGAAATCATGATAGTCATGTAAATGATGTTAATCATTATAATCGTAATAGTCATGATAATCCTAATAATCATGTAAATGATGTCAATCACGACAATCACGATGGTTGTGATAATCGTAATAATGATAAATATAATTATAATGATAAGGATAACCGTAACGGTAACCGTAATGGTAACCGTAACCATAATCTACTCAAATTAGTAATTTGCAATGCTTGCTAAACATAGGGATAGATGACAACGCTTTAATATATGAAATTTTCATATATTCAATGTTTTTTATTTTCAGAAAATAAAAAACATTCCCCCATTATCAGTTATGTAAATGATTGCATTTTTAATTAGATAGTTAAAAAAATATGAATCAAACTTTTTGTTCCAAAACCTTTCTAAATGACTAAAAACTATTCGCTCTTTTAGATCTGCTAACTGTGCCTAGACACTCACTTTTGATATTTTGTCAAGCAATGCGAACTACGCTTGCACCTTTTAGCCGCTAATTGACCTAAAAAGATCATAATCATATGCGTAGGCACAATCATAATCAATATAATCATAATCATAGTCATAGTGATAATCGTAATAATAATCAAAATCACAATTGCAATCAAAATCATAATCGTAATTGTAATCATAATCGTAATCGTAATCGTAATCATAATCATGATCATAATTACAATCACAATCACAATCATAATCATAATGATAAACATAATGATAATCATAGGTATAACTACACTTGCAAATCTGTTTCCAAACATACCGATAGATGGCGATGTTTTATTATGTAAAACTAAAAAATAACTACCGTCACCCATTACCAATTGCATAAATGATCGAATTTTTAATTAGACAGTTATAAAAAAAATATGAATCACACTTTTGTACAAAAACTTTCTAAATGACTACATTCATTCTCTGTTTTAGATCTTCTAATTGTGGCGAGAAACTCACTTTTAATACTTGTTAAACGAAGTGAAACACGCCTTCACCTTTTGCAACCACGTGACCAAAAGACATTCTGGCGTTCTGGTATACCTAATAAGTAATAAGTATAACAATATAGGTATAACAAGGTCGGAATGTCTTTTGGTTACGTCTTAACGCTGTGGGTGTTTCTTGTCTTAGCAGACAGCTAGATTGGATAGTACTATAGTCACTACAATGTTTTTTTTTGTGTATGTTAAACCAATTGGCCTAAAATCATTACAGAGGTGCGAATTTTCATTTGTTTCATATTGAAGTAAAAGAAGTAAAATATTTTCCCACATTATAAAGTGTGGCTCGATTTTACACTTTCAAAATTTGACCTTAATTTATTCAATGTCAGAACAAGTAAAAATGTCATTACCAAATATTAAAGAAATTATACACAACAAATCAGATGCCTTTAACTTAATTTTCACAAATATAAAATTTTCCAAAAACAGGAGGGTGTTAATTATAAACGCAACAATTAATGGACGAGACCTTACCCAGTTACCGTTCTTATTAACAAAAGGATACATATATTCGATCGAGATCATATCTTGCTTTTAGGTTATTGTTAACAGTTTCTTCATTTAATTCAGTAAGGCGTGTCATGTCCGGAACGCCACCATCCGGTATACAAACTGAAACAAAAAAAAGACAAAATTAATTAATTGAATTTTCCAAAATGTATCCTAATTGCCACTTAATTAATGCATAAAGTTAATTTGAGAGGTTCATAAGTCGAGATGACAGCAATATATTAAAAAAGGCAGATGCTCGTGAGCGCGTGCTGGATTTAAAATAGATTTATCTGACTTAAAATGCGGAACAGCTGCACTTACCACCTTTTAGTAAAAAGAACACAAAAACCAATAGATTTCGGTTTTTAATCCTTTATTTTTAAAGAGCCTTGAGTTAAGAATGCTATACTTATACGTTTTTTTTAAGCGCGGTGTAACAAAATAATAGACGTTTGTTTATTTAATCACTCACACTTTCAAAACATATCTTAATTTGTCTAATATTATAAAATTATCTATAATAACGGAAATTAAATATTAAAAACAAATTGGTATTTCTTTCTAATTAATGTTGTTGTTAATCCCACGATGATTGTTCAAGCCCTTCTCGTCTTAATTATGCAGTGATTTTATTCAATTATTTACTTTTAATTTAATTTTGTACATAATAATTGTAATAGTAATGCCAATGGTAATAAAAATAGCTGTCGCAATAGTAATGACAACAGTAACAATAGCAGCGAAAGTATTAGTAGTAAGGCTATGTCGGTTCTGAACAACATACTGAATTTACATTTGTAAGATAGGGACAGATAGATAGCCAATTAGCATGAATGCGAGAGAGAATGTGTCAAGTCAATACCATCTGTTTCCTAAGAACAGGTGGTTCTTTCCGAAAAACAGGTACCCATTTCGCAAAAGACAGGTGCACGTTTTTCATAAACAGGTGGCGTTTCTCAGAAACAAGTTTCTCTAAAATAGTTGGCCTACATTCTCTCTCTCTCTCTCTCTCTCTCTCTCTCTCTCTCTCTCTGCGCGCGCGCACGCTCATGGTAATTCTCACTTTATCTGCCTATCTCTCTCTTACACATGTAAATTCCCCTAAGCGGCGCAGAACCGACAGCTTTACTCCAATAAATATAACAGTAACAGTAGTAGTCATCAAAATAACGATGTGAAGACAACAACTAGAGTGATAGAAACAAAAGCGATAAGAACGGAAACAAGAACAACTACAAACCGTTTACAGAATTACTCTTTACCTACGTCTTTTCTTTACTTTATTTGCTTAGTACAGTTCGCTATTCACGCCTCTTTTATTCCGAAGTTTAATGCACATACTCCACTGTTAATTTTCTTTCTTTCTTTTTTATAAGGTTATAGTATAAGCTGAAGGTCTTACATACTTTGATCGTGCAATTTATGTGTGTACGGCTTTTTATGTACTTTTTAGAGCAACATTGGTCGTTAGGTTACTGGGAACTCGCAGCTTTTTCCTTCTTCTCTTCTAGTATCTTAATTAATAGCAGTAATAACTCAGATATCTAATAATGACCATTGTGCAGCTCCTTTGGTAATAACGACATTACATTCTTGTGTGGTGGTGTTATAGTCATCTAGAACGCGCAGCCAATAATCAGACATCTTGAACACATCTTCCGTGTCGTTTTTGACTTTAAACTTAACTAGAAAGACTACTCTCCGGGTTTGGGTTTAAATCTTTCTTCCAGTGTTTGGGAGTTCATCTTCAGTACTGTATGCTTCAACGTTAATATTTCCACAATAAGATTCTGCATAAAAACTGCATTGAAAATCTCGCTTGGAATCCCTTTTGTAGTTAGAATGACTTAAGTTTTCTAGATAAAACCGGCGCGCATTTTTAACTTAGCTCCACATGATACCTTCCACATTTGCAAAAAATTAAGTCAAAATAATTCCACAAGGTGAGCTTCCATGACACAACTTGGGTCACAAAATTTTTATTCTGGAACAAAGGATCTATGTTGATGTCATGTCAATTTTTGTTCTGCAGTAAGCTTTGCAATTATGTATTGCACGTTTTCTTTTGCCACCAGAGTGTAAAAGGTTATCAATAATGCAGTTTTTGTTGTGGTAAAGATACATAATCCGGAGTCTTCACCGTGGATTATCTACCGCGCTCATGAGTTCTTACCAACCGTTTATCGACTCATTCCAATGTTGCAGCAAAACGGTTAACATCTATGTAACTAATGCACTTTTCGTGCACCTTAGTGAAGCTGTTTTATGTACCGGGTGGCTGTTGAAGGATATGGAACATTATCCACGGATGGTCACTGGTTATGTAGTGTTCTAATTCATTAATTTTTTATCTTTAATATCAGATATTCAAGGGCAAAACATATATCTTCGGCACACCCAAGATTGGCGATTCTACCATTTTCATTTTAATACATAACAAGAAAAGAAAATGGGTCTGGCCTATTCTAGTCATCCATAACCTCTCCATGTATTGCAATCGCTAGCATTTAGTTTCGGAGAAGGTGACTGACAGAAAACTCGAAATAATTATTAATACCATATGCCTAGACAAGTGGCCTGACCACAAAATCGTACATTAATAATTTATTTAATTGAATGTAATCGCGATTCAACACAAACACACACGTACACACCCGCGTGCGTGCACACGCACACACCCACGTACACTCCCACGTACACACCTACGCACACACCCACGTATACACACACGCACACACATATGATGTTGTTTCCGGGTTTCTCCGCACGTTGCTTAAACTGGTTGGTTCTTAAAAGCATCATCTCCTCTATCACGACGTTTCGGTTGGATCGCACCAAGCATCTGTGCTCGACTCCTGTGATTCGAATCGGATTGATACCTTGGTTATTCTCCGGTGGTATTTGTAGTTTGGTTTTCCGGCTCGTGTGATTGGTCGTTGAGATGTCATTTGCTCTGTCGTTTTCCCTTTCACTTCGACCGCAGCCTTTCACTACTTTCTCTCCCTTTCTTTTGATGCTCCCTTTCTAGTGTTTGAGCGTTGTTCCGTGTCGTAGCTGCTGCGTGCTTCTTTAGAAACGGCTTCCAGGTATTGGGTATTCTTTGAGCATCATTCCGTGTTTTCATGCTGGACGGTCTTTTCTTTATTTCAATGGCGTCCCGAAATATTCGGTGTTTTATTTTGCCGTTATCGAAGTCTATTTTGTGCGCTGTCTCCTACACAAGTTGGACCAAATTCTTCAGTACCGCGTTATGATCTTCTTCTCTGTGTTGATTCGTCCTATGTAGTTTTTGCGCACTTTCTATATGGTACTTTGTACACTCCTTAGGCCTCGATCTTCTTATTAGCGTTTTTACCACTGGTTGTAGTTGCGCTGGATTGCTATCAGACTCGGCGTTTAAGTAACGATTGGTGAGTGTACTTTTGCGGTACACGATGTGTCCCAAAGTGTTGCCTTGTGTCTTGTAGACCAGAAAGGGCAGTATGTTTTCTTTCTTCCATTGTGAATTTGGCCCTCTCGTGCCTGACGTTGAGATGGTTCAAGAACCAATTTCTTCGTTATACGTGCCCATATAACAACGTGTAGTCTACGTGCTATAGCGAAAGTTTTTCTAGTGCAACTACTGGAGACAGTGGTGATCCCATTGGTGCCCCTTCGGTTTGTTTGTATCGTTGGTCCCTGTAGATGAAGTAGGAATTCTCGAAGCAATATTTTTGTTGGATGACCTCCAGTGCTTCTTTAATAGGAATATTCTAGAATAAGGAGACTACATCGAAGCTCAATAGTAGATCCTCGGGTTCCATAGTGTATCCTGTCAGCATCTCAATGAAATCGCTTGCGTGTTAGGTGGCTGGAGCTGCTTTGCTAGGTATCCCGCGAATTCTTGTAGTGGTGATCCAATGGAACTAACGATAAGTAGAAGTGAATTTTTGGTAGTCCGTAGGACTTTGGAAACTTTGATGATTTCTCCCTGGGAATTATTCGTCATTGAAGCTCCTATGCTATTTTAATTTTCTTCCTTGTGGTTTTCCCCAGGTACGTTGTCGGATATGACGAGTTTTGTTGTTTTGTTGTTTTGTCCATTAATAGACCATTGATTTTTCCGTCGCATTCAGACTTGCCAATTATTATGGTAACATTTCCCTTATCGGACGGTTGTACCATTACTTGAGTGTTCTTTACTTCGCGTAGCACTCGTTGTTCCTCCGATGTGAGGTTTGCTTTGGGCTGTTTTGTTATTCTAATGGCCCTCGTGAAGCCTTGGCGAAGTGTTTCTGCCGAATCTGTTGGTAGATTGGTAATCGAAGCCTCTACGTTTCGTATGATGTTTTCTATTGAAATCGTTGATGTCAGTGGGTTTTTGTTACTCCGTGATCGAGAACGTTGAGATACTATTTTTTCCAAAGCCAGTAGTTCTATGCTGTCCTTTTTATTCGTTTTAAGATGTTCCGCGTCTTGTTATGTTCGTGAAATGTCTCTTTTAGGCTCGTAGGTGTCACATCTTGGTCTCTGCATCGTGCACACAGGGTGTAGCACCTAAGACGGTTTGGACCATAGTTCCCCTATAATACAGGATATCAAAAAAGTCTTACCATTGCCATGTTACTAAAATATTTCTGGCCGTCAGTGGCGTGCTGTATACCAATGGCACATCAAACTTATGTTTTTGAAAATCGAAACACCCTATATTTGCGGATTTGGAAAGAGTCCAACATGTTATACCCATAACTTTAGCAATATTATTGTTATAACTCAGATTCCTCACAGTCCACCATCTTTAGAATTTTTTTATTGCGCTGGCGCCTAGGTTTCAAATTTAGGAACAATCTAAGATCTCTTGCATCTTCACATAATTTTTTGGAGTAACTTATGGAAAGAAGAAAATTTTTGATTGGTCATTTTTTCAATCATTTTGAACGGCAAACCTTCAAAAGAAAAACAATTTGTAACACCAATTTGTCCGAAAATGTGCTTTTTCGAACCTGTCTGCCATGATCAAACAAAAGAAGTGCATTTGTCAAAATAAAGAGTATAAATAAGAATACAATGACAGCAGCATCATTTCTTTCTGATAAAAGTTACGACAATGCTCCGAACTCAAGCACAAATGGTTGACATGGTGTTTACTCTTGGAGAATTATTCGATGGCGTCACGAGTGTATGCGGGTAGATATCATGGCAGAGCACATCAAAATCTACGTCTTATTCAAAAAGTGTTGGAGAGATACTGGGAGTATAAAAAGAGTAAAGAGAGTTAGAACGAAGCCAGTTTTGACCGAAGATAATGAACTGCAAGTTCTGGAGGAGGTTGCTGAAATCTTCATATCAGTGTCCGTGAAATTTGTAGGAACACGGATATTTCAATGCGCTTTGTGCATCGTACTCTTCAAAGGTACACGTTCCATCCGTTCAAGATTCAACTGCACCAGGACTTGCAACATCAAGATTTTCAAACCAAGCAGGGTTTCTACACGTAGGGTATCAACAAAATCGACCAAGAGAAATCATATCTTATGCGCGTGTTATTTTTTTATGAACCGACGTTTTATAAAAATGCAGTAGCTAATCGTCGCAACTTTCATTATTATACCGAGAAAAACGTGCATGTCATTAGCATGGAAAATCATCAGCAAAGATAGTCACTCAATGTTTGATGTTATTTATGGTTCCTTCGTGAAACTTGCTGGAACTCTTGACAGATAGTTTTCCAACGCGATGGAGCTCCTGCATATAATAGCCGTGCCGTTAAGGTATATCTTGATGGAAGGCTTCCTGATTAATGGATCGGTCGTGGGCTTTACTAAGATGGCCGCCAAGATCACCAGACTTCACCCTCCTTAACTTCTTCTGGTGTTATATCAACAACGAGGTTTACAGGACGATACCAACTATGAGGGAGAGGATTCGCGCGGCTTTCTATTTAGTTTAGGATACTAGATTTTCCAACCTCGTTATCCGTATCTTTTCACTTAAGCAGCTCTAAATGTATCCAGTATTCTTTGAAATGCAGAATAAACAACATGTTGACCACATTTCTGCCTTCTTTTGTTTTATCATGGCAGACAGCGGTTCAGAAAAGGGCGTTCTCTGACGAATTGGCTTTAAAACTTGTTTGTTCTCTGATATTTTAGTATAGAATCTGTGTTTTTTTTTGCACCAATGGAATATTTTGAGTTTCGCTTATTCAACGCTGTAATTTTTTTTTGGAGGGTCTTACTTGAAATTTTCGAAATTGGCCAATAAAAATTTACTGCCCTTAAATTCGAAACCTAAGCACCAGTATAATTTAGTTTGTTTTAAAAAAATCCCAGAGATGGTCGGACTGAGAGGAAAAAAGGTTATAACAAAGGTTATAATCGCTAAAGTTATTCTTCCGGCACTTTCCAAATCTGCTATAAAATATAGGGTGTTTCATTAGCAAAACAAGTTTTATACGCCACTGGAACACGGCACGCCACTAACTAGTCACCGTCAATTTTTTAGGAACATGTCAACATGGCGATGGCAATTATATACAATTTTACTATTATAGTTTTTTCGATATCTTGTATGATAGAAGAGCTATTGTCCAAGGCGTTTTATGTGTTACACCCTGTATACGTACGCACCTGCTAGCAAGGACACACGCGCAATCCCCGGCACACATACGCTCACTTCACACGTACGCCCACACACATCCACACGCATAAACATTTTTACCATATTTCAAGTCTCATTTCAATTTCGAAATTTTTGAAAGATGGCAATAACTTTTCCTTTAGGCGGGAAAGTTTAAAATCAAATAATCTCGCTCATTTTACAAATTTTCCGATAGTAATAAAATGTCACTTTCTTCTATATTTCTAAAAATAACTATTGTTAGTATCACCGCGAACATTTGCAAATAATTAGCAACGTTTCTCAGGTGTGGAAATGTATTTACTTTAAGGTATTGATAACTGCAGCAAGGGTTCGCTCGCTATCGTATAAATCCCGCGACACAAATATGCTCTAAAGTGCTTGAAATTTGGGAATATTTGCAAGTACTTCGATAGTCGACATTGGTAGCACTGCTTTCCTGCACATGGAGAGCACGGCTGTACACAATGGCCTGAATATCTAAAAAAAATTTATGGTAGCTGCGAATACATGCAGGTGAAACCAAATCCGTTAAGATTGCTACAGAATGCTCTTAAAACAGTTAATTTATGTGAAGTGACACTTTACTTTTATTGATGGACGACGAAACTATAAACACTCAAAATAGATTTCTATTATAGGAAATCGGAGATACCAGGAGCGCCATAAGAATCAATGCATATTCAAGTTCATCGTCACAATGTCAACATCGAATTCCTAGTTAAAATAGGTTAAGGTTAACCCAAAGTGGGTATCTATTATAAATGTAATATTTTTAAAAGTCGGAAATTAAACCTCAACTTCCCAGTATTTATCTGAATGCCAACATTTTCCGGTTTTGTTATCAAATCAGACTTCAATTTCCTTATCAGATTCTTAATATTATGATCGATTTATCGAGTTAAATTGTTAATGAAGCTAACTTGATTATTTTAAAGGAACGCGTTGTTTATTTTTGTTCAAGTGGAAGACATTTAAATATCTAAGATTTCAGTCGCTTGACAGATTTAAATGATTCATGCTTGCTTAATTACTTTCACTACCGTCCATTAACTTCGCTCGAACTTGATTGAACATTCCTTGCTAATGTTGTCTATTTCTATAACTAGTATATATCCACTTTTTCTATGTGTTTTGTCCTTGTTAGTACTCGTAATTTACGTGTATTCTTTAATACGCCGTACTGCACTAAGAGTAGATTTGGTTATAAAGGCAGGCCTCCGGCTAACAACAAGTATCATTAATCGAATCTGATCCAAAGTGAATCCCCAATGTCACCCCTTCTGTGGTGAAAGGATTATAGTAGTGACGTGTACATTAAAAAATTGCTGTCTTAGGCCCTTTAATGATTAAATCATGTCGTTTTTACCTTCTAACCTACATATACATATTATGTAGGATAGAAGGTTATGCAATCGACTTTCACTATCGCTCAATCCACTTATTAACTCATTTTACTTTTGGTCAAGTTTCGTCAAGGTCGGCCACCAGGTCTGGATGTCTGTGTGTATGGATGTATATTACTATCCACGATAATTCCAGAACGAATATACCTACATGCTTCAAATTTTGTATTTAAGCTTGTTTTCATTGGCTTAGAGCTGATTAGATTTTGGGAGAAATCCAGAGGCGGATAGGGGGGTTTATTAGAGGCAGTTTTAGGTTTTTATCAAATATTTCTAAAACAGCTGCATATTTCAAAGATAAAAAAATACCCAGACGTATTTCTTAAAGAAAATTTAATTTTACATAAATTTTCGTTATAAAGTTTTTTAATGTAAAGCGAAATAAATAAATATGATTGAAAGAGCTAAAGCTGTATTATCGATATTTTTATAGAAGCGGGCGGCTTTGAAATGTTTGTATATCTATCTGTCATAAACTTTTAAACGTCATTCTGGCATAGATTATTGTTTTTGTTTTTACAATGTTGCCTATTTTCGTAATGAACTTATTATAAAAGAGGTTGTATAATTTTATTATCCTTAAAAAATGTTATTAAAATTATTTAATTTTTTTTAATTTCCATGTAGTAGGTTGGAAGGTCGTGTGGTGTTCCACACCGGATATTTTCAAAATAAAATTTGTTATGAACGAATAAGTTCAAAGGTAAATATATAATTAAAAATTATTATTAATTTTATTAAATACGTAAATAAAAAGTTTACGTCGAGTAGGATTTGAACCTACGACTTGTACTTTGCTAGAGTACCGCGCTAACCATCTGCGCCCTCGAGATTCAGCCCCAATCGATGCAAACTCTGTCTTTATGTATGTAGCACTGATGTGAATTCTAAATATAACTAGATTACAATCAAATTACTTATTTTAATGGAATGTGAGTCTGCACTATCGCAAGGATTCACACATACCAAAGCTACTTAACTAATATTAATTTATTATAAGTTTTGTTATGAACGAATAAGTTCAAAGGTAAATATGTAATTAAACTTTATTATTAATTTTACTAAATACATAAATAAAAGGTTTACCTCGAGTAGGGTTTGAACCTACGACCTGTATTTTGCTAGAGTACATTAAAATAAGTAATTTCATTGCAATCTCATTATATTTAGAATTCACATCAGTTCTACATACATAAAGACAAAGTTTGCATCGATTGGGGCTTGAATCTCGAGGGCGCAGATGGTTAGCGCTGTACTCTAGCAAAGTACATGTCGTAGGTTCAAATCCTACTCGAGGGAAGCTTTTATTAATGTATTTAATAAAATTAATAACAATTATTAATTTTTAAAATCTATTTAAAAGTATACGAAAAATTGTGTTTCCTGGTATTACCGTCAAAATCAATGCAGGAGTGGCGAAAAAGCTGTAACGCAATCAATCGGTTTTTTATAGAGCGTTGCGGGTGTGAAAACGGCGACAGCGGTTTTCAAATTACAAACAAACATTCGGTAACGTGTTTCGTTGTAAAATATCATTTTTCGCGAAATGAATATGTTTCCAGAGTTTGTGCTCCATAAATAAACACCCACATTCATAAACAAGTTTTAAAAAACCAAAAAAATACTTAAAAACCGTTGCTGAAAAATTTTTACGATACTAATTTGATAATTTGAACAAAACTGTCTAAAAACAACATGAATACAGTGCTACTTTTTTATTTGGGAATAATCCACCACACCCCCATCGATTTATGTCAACTAAAAAATTCCTAATACACCGTTTTTTTTTTATTAGCACGTACTTGGCGTATACATTGCAACTAGTTTTCTTAAATCTAAGTCTAAGGTCTTAAATCTAAGCAAGTCTGAGGGGTTGATGGATGTGTTCCCATTGGCGCACTCCACATATGTTTTAAAACACTTCTTGCACATGTTTTAATTGCCCTTAGCTTCACTATCACTAACTTAACTTAAACTAGTTCAAAAGGTTTTTGCCTTTTTAACCTACGAATAAGTCCACTGTTGTCGAGTAATTGTAGTACTTCGACATTTTCATGTTCATGTAACCTCGTTTCATGTTTTCTCGCGAACCGTTTAATCTCCTCGCTGACCAGATCCACTTTCAGGTCTTTGTGGATGTCATCATTTCTGATGTACCATGGCACGTTGACAATGCTCCTTAGTACTTTATTCTGAAAGGTTTGTATCATTTTGACATTAGATTTCTTGGTGCATCCCCACAGTTGCACTCCGTAGGTCCAAACAGGTTTTATAATCTGCTTGTACAGTAACAGCTTATTATGTAGAGACAGCTCGGAATGTCGTCCAAGTAGCCACCACATTTTTCTGAATTTGATGCAAAGTTCTTCGCGTTTTTTCTTGACATGTTCTTTCCACTTGAGCTTGGCATCTAATGCCATGCCTAGGCATTTCGCTGTGTATCCTAATACACCGTAGTTAGATTTTTAACTAATAACTTGTTCTAACCCTTCGTTTCAACATGCTTATAGTACCATAGTTTGTGCTTCGTAAATCAGCCCCCTGTCATAGTAGACAAGAAAAATTCCATAATAATACCTAAAAACTCGTTTCTGGGATTTTTTACGAAAATAATTTGTACTAACTCTTATTTACATCATAAATATACCTTCGTAGCCTGTACTTCGAAAATAGGCCCCCGTCAGAAACTTGTAGTAACACCCACTTACAATATACGTAGTTTATGTTTCATAAATGTTATAATTTATACTAACGTCCATTGACAACATGTATGTAGTCTGATAGTTTATGCCTCGCAACTAATCCCGCCACCGTCTTGCAAAAATCCCTGAACGAACCTTTGTTGGGAATTTTTTTTTACTAAAATAGTTTGTACTAACTCCCGTTTAGAGTAAGCTCCCGATCGCCATAAATAAATTAAAAATACCGTAAAAATACTTAGCGAACAGCTGGAAGAAACATTTTTATGAAGATAATAAGTCCCATTTGTAATATAATAAAATATAAATATAAACCCCCATTATGAAACTTCCATAAAAATACTTCATTAACGGTTGTAGGGAATTTTGTTTACAAAAATAATATTTACTTAATTCCCATTTGCAATATACATATTGTTCCGTAATGTGTACTTTGAAAATAAGCCCTCCGTAGTCATAAAGAAATTAACAAAATTCTATAACAAATCTTAACGAACCGTTACTAACGTCCATTGAGAACATATATGTAGTTCTGTAGTTTGCGCTTCGCAAATATGCCCCCCCCCCTTCGTCATATAAAAATTTAAAAAAATTCATAAAAATACTTAATAAAGCGTTGTGAACTTTTTCTATAAAAATAACATGTACTCTCATTTTCAATATACATATTATCGCATAATTTGTGCTTCGCAAACAAGTGCCCCTTCTCGTAAAGGAAACCATAAAAATAAAAATACATAATGAACCGTTAGTGAGAATTTTTTGAAGAAAATAATATCTATTAGGTCTCATTTGCAATGTACATATTGCCACGCAGTTTATCCTTCGCATAAGGTCATAAGGAAATTAAAAAAATCCCCTAAAAATTCTGAACCGTTTTTTTACGAAAATAATTTATACCAACGCCCACTGAGAACATACATATAGTCCTCTAGTTTGTGCTTCACAAATAAGCCCCCCCCCCTCACGCCATAAAGAAATTTAAAAAAATCCATAAAAATACATAATAATGAACGGTGGCTGAAGTAAATAATATCCACTTGGTCCCATTTTCAATGTACATATTGTCGAGTAATTTGTGCTTCGCAAATAAGCCCCCCCCCCCGTAATAAAGAAATTTAAGAAATACATAGAAGTACGTAATGAACCATTGCTAAATTTTTTTACGAAAGGAATTTGTATTAACGCCAGTTTACAACATACATGCAGTCTCGTAATTTGTGATTCGCAATTAAAACCACCATCAGCATAATGAAATTTAAAAAATTCTATCAAAAATACTTAATAAGTCGTTGCAGGGAATTTTCTACGAAACTAAATTGTAACTCCTATCCACAGCATACATATTGTCCCGTAGCTTGTGTTTGACAAATAAGCCGGAGTCAAAGAAATTTAAACAAATCCATAAAAATGAACGGTTACTGGGCTTTTTTTTTAAGAAAATCATTTTTACTAACTCTATTACAACATACATATTGTCCCGTAGTTTGTGCTTCGCAAATAAGCCCTCCATCGTCATAAATCAATTATAAAAATTCCATATAAATTTATTTTTCCTCTAAGGTACACTATTGTAGCGGTCCAGATTTTCCGCTACCACCAATAACCGCTTTACAGCCGTATTTAAAATTTTGGAGAAAATATTAATTTCGTAGGAACGTATCAGCTTAAACATGAAAAAAATTTACGTACCCAAAAATTAAAAATCGGAATGTCTGCCCACTGTAATAAACAATGTATTTTGAATGAAAACATAACAATTTAATTGAAATTAGTTTAATTTGTAATCATACAAACACACCCATTATCATAACATTACCGAAAAGACATGTCAATTAGAATGAGATATAATTCTTGAGTCGAACATAATTAGCTACCGAAATTAATCTAAAATATAACATTGATACGTAGTCTTTAATGTAGACTATAACTTAAAGAATTTTTGGATTTCCTTAATTCATGTCAATATTAAATCCATCAATCGTTCCTTGATTAATATTATAAAGTCTAACCATGGTCTAGAATTTCAGGTATACAAGAACACACATACCAACAACATAATTCCTCAATTTAGCAATTCACCTTAGGAGTTCCATTCGGCTGCTCTCAGACATTTCATTTACAGAATATGAAAATTTGAGCTAAACAATAGCAATGTCCAAACGAAAATAATGAGTTCAATCATTCATCGATTAATATTAATATTATAAAATGTAACCATGGTCTAAACTTTCAAATATACCGGAAAAACACACATACCAACAATATAATTCCTTAATTTAGCAATTCACCTTATGAGTTCCGTTCGACTGCTCTCAGACCTTGCATTTTCAGAATATGTAAATTTGAACTAAATAACAGTAATGTCCAAGTAGGAACGAAAATGATATGAAATAGCCATAGCTTGGTACAATGGTTATCACATTGTTATAACTGTAGTAGCAGACATACACAGTCTGGACCCTTTCGAGTTTTACATAGCTTTAGTGGTGGAAGAAAATTATTTTTATTCCAAATGAATTTCTGACTGATAAGTGAAACTGCACACTTCACATTTGCCTATCGAGATGGTTAACGTTGAAGCTTAAAAAGACGATTTAAGTTATTACTCGCCCTAATTTCGTTTTGACCTGCAAGGGAAGCTGGAGACTTATACAGAAACGGGAGGTTCTACTACAGTGCATAATGACAATAATTTATGAGGCGCAATCTCTTTGCAATAAAATATTATTAATGGATTTATTAGCTTAAAAAAATTCCCGAACTTCGATTTTTGAGCTGCAGCCCCTCTGCAAAACCAACCCGTACACGTGAGAATTATGTATACAGCGAAAAAAATTAATTGTGTTCTAATAAAATACTAGTCGATTTAGGGGTTTAGGTAATGCGCATTTTCTATTTTTGAGCAGCAACCCCTCTGCTGTAAAACCACACCCTACAAGTATGCTTACAACGAAAAAAATACGAGCTTATAAAATTCGATTTTGTGAATCGTAATCCATTTGCAACAAAAACATCCTGCGTTTAGTGAGTATAATGGAAAACAATGCAGTAAAACCAGGTTTATGAAGATAGAGCAGTTTTTTTCATTATGTGATTTAAGCTTGCGTATAATTAGGCGCTGATTATGCGCCATTTTGCGCGGTTGAAATTAAATGTTGCGCCTAAATACGGAATAAGTTGTAACAAAATTTCTATAAACACGTCTAACTTCACAGATCCTTTTGAATCATTATTTTCTTATTCAGTAATTAGGCGTCAAAAAAGCGCCATTTTGCGCCGTTAAAATAAAATTTTTCGCCCTTATAGAAAAGAAGTTATTGTAAAATTACACTGACACGGCTAACTTCACAATCGTAAACTTCTGCATAAATCAATTTTTTCTTACGCAATAATTAGACGTCAATATGTGCCGCTAAAATAAAATTTAGCGGCCGTATGGGCAATAAGTTATTATAAAAATGACATCGATATGCCGAACTTCATATAATTATATATATACATTAATCTTTTGTTGCGTCATAATTAGGCACCGTTAAAGGAAAATGTTGCGGCCCTACGGGACATTTACATTAACACGGCTAACTTCACAGACGTGAACTGCATAAATAAATTTTTTTATTTAGTAATTATGCGCAGTTTTGCGTCGATAAAATGAAATTTTTCGCCCCTATGGAAAATAAATTGCAAAATGAAGAAAACTAGTCTTTCTTCGAGAGTTAATTAGATGCTAGATATAGGCTGTTTTGCATAAAACAGAGCATAATTTGTGTCTACATACTGCATTGTAGTGTGAATTTAAAACGTAGCTACGTAGCTTTAAAAATGAAATAGTAATTTACACATTTCATAACTAATTTATAACGATAAGCATATTTAAAGGAAAACACACGAGTTGGAGTTCACTTAGGGTTAAAATTAGTAAGAATAATGTAAAAGTTAATATTAGAACAAATTTAGTACAGCCACAATGTAAAAAAATGGGTTAAATATAATTAAATAAAATATATCTATACTGAAAGAAGTGGAGATAAATACACATTAAGGAAATAAACAGGTAAACAACACATTAGAGCATAACAGAAAATTGATTTACCTAAATTCACGGCTCGGTAAGTTAGTAGTGCCTATGTAATTTTTACAATAACTTGGTTCTTATAAAGACGCAAAGTTTCTTTAACGGGTCATAATGGGCGCCTGATTATCGCGCAAGAGATTATTTAAAGTTCACGGCTGTGAAGTTAACTTTGTCGATGTAATCATTGAAAAAGCATTTTTTCTTGACGGCGCATAATTGGCGCCTAATTATTTTTATTTATGCAACACGTAACAGCAGTGTGAAGTTAGCCGTGTCGGTGTAATGTTTACAATAACTAGTTTCTTATAGGGGCACAAAATTTAATAACTGCATAAGAAAAAAACGATTTATTCAGAAATTCACGGCTGTGAAGTCGACCGTATCGATGAAAATGTTGCAATAATTTGGTTCCTCTAAAAGACTTTAATGGCGCAAACAGCACATGACAATTACTACTAATTACTGCATAAGAAATACAGTATTTATTCCGAAGTTCGTGGTTGTGAAGTTAACCGTGTCGATGTACTTATGGCCTAATAGATGCTTAATTATCGTGCAAGAAAATATGATTTTACTTGTAAGGGTGTGAAGTTAGTTCTAGCAATGTAATTTTTACAATAACTTGTTTCCTATAGAGGCGCAAAATTTAACTTTAAAAGTGTACAATGGGTGCCTAATTATGGCGCAAGAAAAGTGTAATTTTACAATAATTTCTTTCCTATAAGGCGCCACGAAAGAAATCTGACACATAAATCGCACATTTCGTAACCTAATACAAGGACTAATAATATTTGGTACAAAGCAGTAAATTTTTCTCTTGTACGGGGTAGAAGATAAGCATTAGCTGGTCATATAATCAAACACTTGACTGACTATTATGTAATATTCACATATAATACTTTTTTAATCCTACAGAATTTAGTTTAATTTCAGCATGTATATGTAACTTTTTATTACAAAGAAGAATTTTATATTTAACTTCTATATAATGTTTAATAATAAATATTTCATATATAATTTTTATTTTTATTACCAACATGATTAACTTTATCACAGAGTATTACAGAAGCATGTAATCAAACACGTGACTCAGTGTTATATAATTTCCACATAATAATTTTTAATAATCTTTTGTCTAAATCTCACAAAGAAGTAACCATCGTTGAAGGTATTTGTTTTATTACATTGATCTGCAAGCTTGCAATTATGTATAAAAATGACAGGTTGAAGCATGTTGTACGCAACCTTAATTCGCGTTTCCAACAGAGGACAAGAGATTGGTGGTACGTTCCCTTGCAACTCTTTCTTTCTTCAGTTGCTTTATTTTCGTCGTCAGCGTTAGCTCAAGAGTAAAAATATTCATTATTCAAATATTTAGCCTCCGAAATAAATGAATCGACATTCATTACTTGAATTCTATTGATATTATACCAATCAACCCATCTGGATTCCGCCGTCGATTTAGGTGCTCTACAGCTTTGACTTCAATTACAGATGACATTCTGAAGGCTTGGGACAAAACTAAGTTAACTGTGTTGATTTTATTAGATTTTACCAAGGTATTTGACATTGTTTCCCATAGCGCGTTATTTTCAATCTTAGGTTATATTGGTTTTAGCGATGCTGCATCACTTCTTCTTAAAAATTACTTAACTAATAGACACCAAGCTGTGCGTTATGGAAATCTAACCTCATCTTTTAAGGGTGTTTCTAGTGGTGTGCCTCAAGGCTCCATTCTTGGCCCACTTCTTTTTTCTATATAAATTTCACAATTCAACGATTACATTACATACTGCACGACTCATTTTTATGCAGACGACACACAGTTATATCTGTCGTTTCGCTCTTCCGAGATACAAAACCCCAATAGAAGTATACATCGAGATGTTTCGTCCTTATGTAGTATTGACTTATGTTAGACTCTAAATTGCGCTTTCGTGTCCATATTAATAACTGCATAAGTGCTGCATATGTGGGATTAAAACGCTTGTATCCCCACAGACAATTGCTTAACCGGGATGTAAAAAAATGCTGTGTAAGTCACTTGTATTGTCCAGTTTCAACTACTGCGACACAATCTATATGTCAGAACTCTTGTTTAAGACTACTTTTTGGTATCAGACGTTTTGACTGTAAGTGGTTGAATATGGAGAACAGGAGAATCTTGCACTCTGTATATTTCTTTCAGAAAGTAATTTCTTTAAAACGCCCCCTTATTTGTACAATCGCATTACATTCAAGACAAGCGTTCATAACTTAAATCTCAGATTCAAAGGCTTAATATCTCCTCCTATGCATTCAACAGTAATGTTTGAACGTAGCTTTTCTTTTAATATAGCAAAATTATATAATTCTATCTCAGAAACCTGTAAACATGGAACTTTACTATATTTTCGTAAGACATTTTTGACCATTTGTTCACTAAGCAGTCTTTAAACATTAGTGGAAACATGATTTTCGTTATGTGACTAACTTTACCATCAGTTAACCTTAGGTATATTTGTTAGTAATTGTATTTTTTTTTTCTTATTTTATTTCTGTTTATTGTATGAAATCTGGATCTTTGTCAAGGGTTAAGTGGTAGAGCAGAGTGTTGGCAATAATTTTGTCAACGATTCTGAACTTCCCCATGGGTTTCAAATTTACAATATCTGAATAAAGGCATTATTATTATTATTATATAAAAATTTGGACTTCACTTGGAAACCGTAATAATAAAAGTGCAGAACTTCAATCAGCAATACACCACTTACTCGTTCTTTAATTTGAAGAAACAACTCATCATTAATAAGTATTCGATTCTGAACATAAACTTGGATTTAATTTGCAAAAGTTCGTAACATACATACATTTCAAATAGCTACTGTCGAAAATGCTATATAACTACAATAATTGTACAGTGTTAATCTAATGACTGTGTTTTAATATAATTATTACTTTCAAGCAATTTCTCAAAACTATCCTGGAGTTTTTTTAATATTTATCTACGATGGGCAACACTCAATAAAACCCCTGGATACAGACACTTGCAGAATTTATATATATATATATATATATATATATATATATATATATATATATATATATATATATATATACCATAATATTGGAAGTAAAGGTTTTTAGAGAAGCAGTACAAACACAAAAATTTCGTACAAATGAATGTCTTTAAAATTAAGAAATACAATTGTGGATACATAATAGAATTATTTTTCTTCAGTATATGTACAGGGTGTTCCACGTAAGATGTCCCTGTCTTATCTCAGAATCTATAACAGATAATATATATATATATATATATATATGTTGTTTGGATTTATTAATTTTTTTTAATTATTTACTTATATATATACGGGGTGTCCCAGTAAGTCGGAATCGATGTCAACTCGAAAAATTTAAATGGAACACTCTGCATTTTATTACATATTTGGATTTTCTTCAAGAAAGTGAGATGCTTTTATCTAAAAATTTTTTTTTAATTTTGCATAGTTTCGGAGTAAAATGAGGTTATGTTATTTTTATGACAAAATTACCCTATTAAGAAACTTATTGCTATACAGGATGATCAACTTTTGTGACAAAGTCCGTTATATCTGTTATTATAGGAGATACTAAAAAAAAGTTATTTACAAAAATAGGAGGTAGGTATAAGCTTCACATTTGAAATTAGTTACAAATATACAGGGTCTTCCATAATACTGTACCGCATCAAAGATATGTTTTTTTTTAATGAAACGCCCTGTATTTTATTTTAAATTTAAAATCTGCTTCACTTCCTTGCTATAAGGATACAAAGTCAAAATTCATAAAAATGATAGATTTTACCAATACTCTTTAAATCTAATACAGGGTAAGTCAAAACACAAATTCATTATTTGCTCAATATTTTTAAATGCATCACCCTGTATTTTATATCACCATAATAAGCTACAGTCAATTTAGTTTAATTTATCAATAGTATTTCCTATACCTAAACTGAACAGTTTTGAAGATATTTTAAATTGTATTGTAAGAAGGGTTTCATGAATTACATTTATTATTTTTATTTACTTTACTATTTACAAATATCTTAAAGTAACACACAATGACCTTCATGTCATCAATTGTTGTTGGAGGTTCACGGTACACTAGATCTTTAATATAGCCCCAGAAGAAGAAGTAATTCTGGTGATCTAGCTGGCCAATGAATTGGTCCTTCTCTTCCTATCCATCTGTTACGAAATTGCTCATGCAATTCACCTTGGATCAGTGCGTTGTGATGAGAAGGAGCTCCGTCATGTAAATACCATAACAGCATAACTGTTGACGAATGTTGAGTGGCACAATTTGAAGTAAAATAGGTAAATGATTTACTAAAAAGTCTAAATAAACCTCTCCTCAAAAAAGAAAGGGCCTATTACATAATTACCTAAGATACCACCCCAAACGTTTAAGGACTACCTAGTTTGACTCTTCGTAACTATGTGGTACGGATTTGTGGAGTAATAGTGGAAGTTATGCCGATTGACACATCCGTTTTTGTGAAACGTTGCTTCATCTCCGAATAAAACAAAATCGAAAAAATTTCTTTGTACAATTATTTGTTGTTGTGCCCATTCACTAAAAAGTACCCTTCTTTCAAAATCATTCGCAGTCAGTTCTTGATGTACCTGGATGTGGTATGAGTGCATGTGGTGTCTCGAGAGAATTTTCTGAATAGTCTTGCTCTCTTGAAATATTTCGGATACTTGTATGAGGATCCTCAGTAACGGCCAGTAAAACATTTAATTCGGTTTCTTCTGTTGTAACCGTTTTTGTTTTTTCTTTAGTTTCATATAACACTGAACCATTGTGATTGAATCTATCCATTACATCTTATTCGGTTTCCGACGATCTGGATATCGCTCATGATAGACTCTTGTTTCAAGTAAACAATTCTTATTACATTTATCTAATATCCATACCATGTCTACCAGTTCTTCCCTTTCAAAAGTCATTGTTGACTGTTTTAAAATAATCAAAATTCAAGACAATGTCAAAACAATTTGATTTAAAACTGAATTGTCAATTTGTGACACATACCTTCATAGCAACCTTGATTTTAATGATAGGAGCTCATTTCGAACACCTTCTACAATAAAAATAACAATTTCTTTATTTAATGTTTTTTAAATTGTTTTTTGTGTATTACTTTAAGATATTTGTAAATAGTAAAGTAAATAAAAATAATAAATTTAATTCCTGAAATACCTAACCCTTTTTCCAATACAATTTAAAATGTCTCCGAAACTATTAAATTTAGGCATAGGAAATACTTATGATAAATTAAACTAAATTGACTGTAATTTATGATGGTGATGTAACATACAGGGTGATGCATTAAAAAATAGTGAGCAAACAATGAATTTGTGTTTTGACTTACCCTGTATTAGATTTAAAAGTATTAGCAAAATCAATCATTTTTATGAGCTTTGACAATCATTTAAAAACTATGGCTACAACAGATCATTGCTTTTCTACCCCTTTTCAATTGTACAGGGCGTTTAGATTTTTATTGAAATTTGGCCATAACTTTTTAAATACCCTGTATAACGCATAACAACATTGTATTCTTGTAACGAGGAAGTGAAGCGGATTTTAAATTTAAAATAAAATGCAGGGTGTTTCATTTAAAAAAACATATCTTTGATGTGGTGCAGTGTTATGGAAGACCCTATATATTTGTAACTAATTTTAAAATATGAAGCTTACAGCTACCTCCAATTTTTGTAAATAACTTTTTGGCATCTCCTATAATAACAAATATAACGGACTTTGTCACCCTGTATACAAAAAAAAATGAAAAATTAGGTAAATTGTATATATTTCACACTACAAGGGTTGTGATAGCTGATCCAAATCATTAGAAACTTCTATTTTAATATTGGGTGTTTTTTATACACGGGTCAATCCAAAATATTTTGAATGAAAAAACTTGGATTTTTTAAATGGAACACCCTATATTTTATTGTATATTTAGATTCTATGTTAAAAAATAAAAAACTTTTTGTAATTACACGTTTTTAAAAATTTTCATTAGTTTTGGAGTAAATTTAGGTTTTGTAATTTTTATCACAATTTTTGCTCATTATTGTGCTATTTAAAAATAATAATTGTCATAAATGTTAACCGTTCAATTATACAAAAAGTATAAAAGTAGAATCCTTACTATACCCAGCTTGTTAGAAATTAATATTTAAAATAATATAGGTATTCTCTCTCTTTAGTATTTGCGTTTCAATTTTAAGCTTTATAGTAGGCCTAGGATCAGGGTAATGCCAGTTTTTAGTAATATAATAATTATTTAAAAATTAAGGCGGCTGTGTTTAGCAAAGTAAACCATTTGACAGTTAAGACGGCTGTGATAGTGTGTTACTCGTATAATTCTTTTGATTTTGTATATTAAAAATATAATATTTCGACATTCTTTTCTAACCTTTTGCATTGTTTCTGGTAAAATAATATTTTACGTAGGCTTGTTAAACAACAAAATTTTCAGAACGTATTTAATACATAATAAAACAACTAACAAACAAATAAACAAGTTTTCAATGTATCCCCCATTAACCGCTATACTTGTGGTATATCTAGTTTCAAAAGATTGAATGTGCATTTTTCATTGCATCGGAATTATTTAATGCTTCAATTTCTCTCCTACTTTTTTGCTTCAATTCTTCAATACTGTTCGTTCTATTTTTGTACCGAGCTGGCAGCGTAGTAGTGACACGACCTGCTTAGCATTCCGGAGGTAATGGGTTCGATTCTCGTTACCGTCTACCTTGTATGAAGTTTTTTCAGGGGTTTTTCTTCATACACAGGTAACGGCATGGTCACTGGGTATATGCACACCATGCGCGGGTACTTAGACGAATGTTGGGGTAGTATTTTCCCCCTCAAAACCCTAACTTCGCATCCTATCCTGACTACACCCATCCTTAATCCCACCATGCATATACACGTAATGTATGTATGTATGCTGGGAATCCATGATTGCGGCTGAAGGAGCTCGGAAAGCGCGAGCAGCGCGCCCTCCCCCTTGGGGAGGGAATGAAATACGTGGCCCTTTCCCCTTTCCTTTCTCCTATTTTTGTAAACTCTTTTAATGTACCCCAAAAAAAAGTGATAGATCAGGGATTCTTGGAGGCCAGGTTGTGTCGGAGTTTTCAGTTAAAAAATTTATAACTTCGTCCGTGCAGTGATACGGCGCGCTATCTTGCTGGCAAACCACGTTTGCTCGAACGCGCTCGGGCAAAGTTTCCAGCAATTCTGGTATTTGGGTTTCCAACATTTGCTTATATCTACTACTATTCATATACCCATTAAAAAATATAGAACCCAATATTACATTATTTATAATGGCACACCAGACGCTAACGCTTTTCTGCCTTGTTATTTTACATCTTTTACTTTCAATAAATTATATTTAGACCAGTAGTGACAATTACGCCTATTAAACATACCGTTTGTGCTAAAGGTAGCTTCGTCGGTCCAAAACACGTTCGGAAACATATTTATTTGAAATTGCATGTCCATCGTGCTATTGCAAAATTTCTTTCATTGCAATCAGCTTCTGTTAATTGCTGAACAGGGAGAAACTTATATGGATTATGTTTATTTAATTTAAGCCTTCTTTATTTCTAAATCATGGGTAGCATCATTTAATGAACTTTCAGGATTTTCAGTAAAATATAATAAAACCTCGATCTGACGATCTTATGTTAAAATAGTATTTGGTCTCTTTCGTTTTTTATTAATAACAACAGACTTTTCATGTAGATCCGAAATTATTCCCCTAAATATTTTTTATTGGTATTCTTCGGTGAGGAAAATAGGTGTGATATTCTCTCAAAGCCAGTCCTGGACTTCTATTGTTGCTAATGTAGCATTCGAATAAGTCTAATCTTTCTTGTTCGGGATATACCATTTTGACAATAATAATATAAATGCTTTTTTTTAACACAACTTATCACAAAATCAAAAGAATTAAACGGGTAATATACTATCATAGCTCTCTTAACTGTCACATTGTTTACTTTGCTAAACACAGCCGCCTTGATTTTTAATTATTACTAATAAAAACTGCCATTACCCTGATCCTAGGCCTACTCTAAATCTTAAACTTAAAACAAGTTGCAAACGCAAATACTAAAGAGAGACTTTTTTAAACTAATCTCATAAACTTAACAGTATAATTTAACGGTTAACATTTATGACAATTATTATTTTTAAATAGCATATTAATGAGCAAAAATTGTGATAAAAATTACAAAACCTAAATTTACTCCAAAACTAATGAAAATTTTTAAAAAAGTGTAATTACAAAAAGTTTTTTTATTTTTAATATAGAATCTAAATATCCAATAAAATATAGTATGTTCCATTTAAAAAATCCAAGTTTTTTTCATTTAAAATATTTTCGATTGACCCGTGTATAAAAAACACCCAGTATTAAAATAGAAGTTTCTAATGATTTGGATCTTTTATCACAACCTTTGTGATGTGAAATATATTGAGATGTTTAGAAAGAGGTAATAGAAGTATCGGACAGCTTACATGACATTTGGGTCATAAAAGGGTAATTTCTGGCTCGATACAAGTGCGAGACACAATTTTACATAAATCTGGTTCACGATGTGTTTAAAATAAATTTATTTGGTATAAATTGATCTGAATATCATTTGCTAAGTTTGGTTTCATCATAAAAAGCAATTTGTTGCTACCAAAATTGTCAAAGATGTTAAATATCACCATTTTCGTAGAGTCATTTTAGTAGTGCAATTTTACAATAAAATTCAATTTTCAAAGTTAATTTGGCAAGTAGACATTTCACAGGTGTTTAAACATGGACTATGTAGTTAGGATTATGTTAGGGATAAGGTATGTTTAGTTTTTAAAAGCAGGAAATACAAAATTTAGTTAAAAGGGTTATAATATGGATAGTATAGACAATTTTCACACATTTTTGTTAGTGAATTAGTGACAAAACTTATAATAAATGATTCACAAGAAGAAAGACATTTAGAACATTTTGGCATACAAACATTTATAGTGCCGTACAATTTATAGTGTAAAAATCTCAAAACAGTGTTAGACGATGAGATTTTTCAATGCAAGACTAAATAACATTATGCATTGCAAATAAGTAGTGTGAACAATAAAGACAAGTTGTACAAACCTTAAACATAACATTTAAGTGCTAAAACATTTTTAATATGAATTTATTTCATATTAAAATTTAAAGTATGGTTACGTTGTAAATTTTAGATTTTTCACATAATTTTATACTTTTCCATATTATTAGATTTAGTTTTTGCTCTTAAAGCAAATAATAGATGTTCTTTCACAATATAAATAAGTTTTTGTAAGGATACAGCGTTTTATCCGCAAAATTTTGCTAAATCTAAGTTGAATTCTAGACAAATTACAAAAACTTAAAATTTTCATTAAAGTAAATGTTTTGAATTTAAAAGATATGTTTTCTTATGTAAATTGTCCTCAGAATTCCATTTTCAAGTAATTTTAGTGTAGCTTGTAAGTGTGTATAGTTAGTAGCTTATTTTGATTAGATTAAGTTGTTTCGTTTATTAGTGGTAGGATTTATTGCTTATTCGGTGTCCTTTTATTCGAAATTTCACATAGTTTTCATTTCTGTTTTAAATTTCATTTCCGACCATGTATAAGAAAGTTACGGCCAAAATTCCATTTTGTACAATTCTTAATTTTGATTAGCCAATCACATTCATTGTAAATTTTGCAATATGGCTGTAAAAAATTGAAATTTCTGTAGCAACCAGAAACCTATAAAAGCAAGAGCTCAGGAAGTCATTCTCTCTCCAGTTTTTGTTCAAAAGTGAAAAGATTAAAACAGTGTTGCTAAATTTGTGTTTACATAACCTAATTTATTTTCGTCGAGAAAGTTTACGGTACGAATAATTTCGAGAGCACTTGTTTTATATCTTCGGTTAAAATTTAAATAGTTCGGTCACCGATACCTGTCGTTGTTAATAAATTATTGCTGTACGATTAATTGATGTCACGATTTTGTGAAAATTTGTTTTCATATTTTCCGATTTAAAATAACTCTGATATACCAAATTAAATTCCATTTTTATTTGGTGAAAAGTTGTTTTATTTATCCGGACAATTCCTCTTAAATAAATATTATATTTTCGGTAACTAAAATAAAATTGTGTTAATAAAAATCTTGGATACTAATAATACATTTAAACGAAATCAGCCATAAAGATTTAAAACCATTTTTAATAAAAGTTACCATTGTAAATAAGTGTTTGGAGGTTGCCGTTTTTGGAAAAGAAAACATCTTGAAAATTGGAAGTTGGAGTCTTCGAGAACCGAGATAGCAGTTGGATATTAGTAACAACAACAGCCAGTGAACATTGCCTGCCTCCAGCTGAAGTTGAAGACATCATTCAATCGACAGGAAGGATTGTATCTGTGAGTTTTAAAATTTTATAACCCTTTATTGGTATTTCCTGCAATTAATATTTGTTATATGTTATTAATTAAGAATTTTCAATTATTTACCTGTGTAAACACCTGAGAAGCAAATCATTTCCTTTCTTTTCTAAATTTTACATTTTGATCCAAACATTAAAATTTCTTAATTATTTGACATTTTGACAGTTTTAATTATTTTCACTTAAAGTCAGTAACGCATGCGTTAGAAAGCAAAACTTATTCAGAGCAAATTTTATACGTTAAATTCAATTAAGTATAGGATATTTCTTATACAAAAATATTATCTTCAACTAAATCCTTGAACCCTTTCCCCATATTGATAATAATTTAATTTATAATAAATAAACATTTCAATTTATTGGCACCGCAACGTGTGGGCACGATTTAGTTTGAAGGTTTTGTTATATAAAAGTACAAAAAAATTTTATAGATATTTAGTTTTTCATTTTTTTCGTTCATTGTTCATTGTTATTTGTTATTGTTTATTGTTTATTGTGTTCATTAGTGTTAGGATTTTTATAAAAGGGCAAATTTAGTTAGTACGACTAGTGAATGCAAGATCGTAGGGTAACTAGATCAGGAAAAGTTTACGGACCTAAAGATATTGAGGTAAAGAGAAAAACAGGATCTAGTTACAAAGATGGAGGATATTGAAAAGGATGTTGAAACACAGCAAGAAGGGGGAAGTCCAGTGAGAGAAAGCAAGAGCTTAGACGTGGACATGATAATCGCCATGCTAATGAGAGCCGAAGAAAGTAGAAAGCAAGACAAGAAAGAAGCAGAAGAAAATATCGACAGTAAATTTAACAAGCTTGAAGAAAATAGAATAAAAGCAGAAGAGAATAGAAAAGAGGAGATACGTAGAGCAGATGAGAAGATGGAAATGAAATTTAACAAGTTGGTAGAAAGTATCGATAGACAAGTGAGTAAGTGGGAGGACGATAAGAGAAGTTAGTCATAGAATGGACAAAACGAAGGAAGAATTAAGTAACAGCATGCACCGAGAAAATGATAAGTTATGGGAACGATTATCGACAATAAGGAAGAGGTAGATGACAAGATTGGAAAGTTGGACAAGAATATTAGAACTGAAACCCGTCTAAGAGAAGAGGCTTCTAACGAAATAAATGATAGAGTAGGAAGGATACATGACATCCACGAACAAATATGTTTTCAGGTGGATAAGAATAAGGATGAGAACAAGAAACAGATAGGGAAATTTGCAATAAATTAAGAATGTACGATCATGACCTGGAAGAGTTGAAAGAACGTGAAACACCTCGAAATTTTCAAATAGGCTGGGAAAATTGCATGTGGAATCAAGAGATGCCATACAAATTTGAAGGAAAGAAGCAAGAATCGCAATGCTATTTTGAAAATATAGAAGAATATTTTAATGACATTAAGGACAATAAACAAAGAATGCGTTTGGTGAGAAAGATGCTTAAAGGAATGCCGAACTATGGTACAATTTAGTACAAGAGCAATGTACCGATTATAAGCACTTCAAGGAATTATTTACCAAACAATATTGAGTGATGTCCAACAAAATGTAATAAGGAAGAATTTTCAAGGGCAAGTATGACAAAACTATGGCACTTCGAGGAGATTTATGTAATGAAGAAATACCAAATAGCAAGATACTTCACACCACCGATGAATGAACAAGAAATAGTCCAATATTTAGCAAGGCAACTGGAGAATAATGTGGCAGAAAACATTATTCTGCAAAATATAGATAATATAACATCACTACTGCAATTTTTAAGAAGATACGATGCATACGAACAGCATCAGAACAGTTACGAAAGAGAGAATTTAACCATAGGAATTATGGAAATGACAGAAGGAATATAATTACAGGCACGAAAGAGAGGAAAATAGGAGAGACAATTATAATAGGAATTATGGAAATGACAGGAGAGATTATCAAAATCAATATCATCGTGCTGATAATCGTAGAGAGTATTTCCAAAATGGCAACAATAGAGAAAGCAATTATAGATCGGGAAGAGAGAGGAACAACTTCCAACAAAGACGAGGAGGATATAATAATGGCTACGATAGGAACAGATTTAATTCCAACAATCAAGCCAAGGATAATGAACGGAGCATCAGAATAATAGAGAGAATGAAGGAAAGGATCATCGTAGAAATGATATGCAAAAAGAAAATAGAAGGCCATACCAAGAGATCGTGGATGATCAGAATAGGAGGTGAATAACATCCAGGTACGAGAAGAGAAGGAGGAACCGAGTTGTGGAAGGATTAGTTGGGTCAATGCCATCGTACATGCATCCCAAGACGAAGAAAAGAACACACAAAGGACTTTGACAAGATCACCGTTCAAAATTTTTAAATACGAGCTTCCTTGTCAACAATGTAAAGACAAACTACCAACATCCTACGGAATTTTAGAAATTGAACAAAATTCAGAACCAGAAACTGCAAACATTTTATTACCTTTCGTTAACATTAGAATTAAGAATTTAAATTTATTAGGATTAGTTGATACCGGATCAGAAATTTCATTAATACAGGAAAAATCATCGAGAGAATAACGATTTATTTAAAGATGAGATCATTAGAATAAACAAAATAGAAGTTATGGCAGCAACGGATAAGAAGCTTAGCACTATAAATAGGATGCTACATACTGAAGCTAAGGTAGGGGAACAGATTTTTAAAACACAATGGTTTATAACTGACAATTTAAAAATGGAGTTAATAATCGGAATGGATTTGATTAAGCAATTAAAATTGATTATCGATGCGCAACATATGAAGATAAGAATTGGTAAAGATGAATTAAACTGGGTACAGCCCTACAATAAAAGATTAAATTTATATAAACCGCATATCCAGTATTTGAAGGTGGAAAGAATTATAAAGGATGAGCAATTCGATATCAATCACATTGGTTACAAGCAAGAAGTTATAAACATTATACAAGAAAATTTGGTGTTGATAAATGAAGAACCTAGCGTAGCAAGTAAATATGTACATAAAATTGAGGTGCCTAGATGAATCTAAAATTTTCATACTTCTATAAGTTATTCTTATTTCAAAATTTAATATTAATAGGTCAATTAAAGAACTTAATATTTTCTTGTACAAAATATTTTCATTCTTAAATTGGGGAATTTGAGATGTTTAGAAAGAGGTAATAGAAGTATCGGACAGCTTACATGACATTTGGGTCATAAAAGGGGTAATTTCTGGCTCGATACAAGTGCGAGACACAATTTTACATAAATCTGGTTCACGATGTGTTTAAAATAAATTTATTTGGTATAAATTGATCTGAATATCATTTGCTAAGTTTGGTTTCATCATAAAAGCAATTTGTTGCTACCAAAATTGTCAAAGATGTTAAATATCACCATTTTCGTAGAGTCATTTTAGTAGTGCAATTTTACAATAAAATTCAATTTTCAAAGTTAATTTGGCAAGTAGACATTTCACAGTGTTTAAACATGGACTATGTAGTTAGGATTATGTTAGGGATAAGGTATGTTTAGTTTTTAAAAGCAGGAAATACAAAATTTAGTTAAAAGGGTTATAATATGGATAGTGTAGACAATTTTCGCACATTTTTGTTAGTGAATTAGTGACAAAACTTATAATAAATGATTCACAAGAAGAAAGACATTTAGAACATTTTGGCATACAAACATTTATAGTGCCGTACAATTTATAGTGTAAAAATCTCAAAACAGTGTTAGACGATGAGATTTTTTCAATGCAAGATTAAATAACATTATGCATTGCAAATAAGTAGTGTGAACAATAAAGACAAGTTGTACAAACCTTAAACATAACATTTAAAGTGTCTAAAACATTTTTAATATGAATTTATTTCATATTAAAATTTAAGTATGGTTACGTTGTAAATTTTAGATTTTTCACATAATTTTATACTTTTCCATATTATTAGATTTAGTTTTTGCTCTTAAAGCAAATAATAGATGTTCTTTCACAATATAAATAAGTTTTTGTAAGGATACAGCGTTTTATCCGCAAAATTTTGCTAAATCTAAGTTGAATTCTAGATAATTACAAAACTTAAAATTTTCATTAAAGTAAATGTTTTGAATTTAAAAGATATGTTTTCTTATGTAAATTGTCCTCAGAATTCCATTTTCGCAAGTAATTTTAGTGTAGCTTGTAAGTGTGTATTAGTAGCTTATTTTGATTAGATTAAGTTGTTTCGTTTATTAGTGGTAGGATTTATTGCTTATTCGGTGTCCTTTTATTCGAAATTTCACATAGTTTTCATTTCTGTTTTTAAATTTCATTTCCGACCATGTATAAGAAAGTTACGGCCAAAATTCCATTTTGTACAATTCTTAATTTTGATTAGCCAATCACATTCATTGTAAATTTTGCAATATGGCTGTAAAAATTGAAATTTCTGTAGCAACCAGAAACCTATAAAAGCAAGAGCTCAGGAAGTCATTCTCTCCAGTTTTTGTTCAAAAGTGAAAAGATTAAAACAGTGTTGCTAAATTTGTGTTTACATAACCTAATTTATTTTCGTCGAGAAAGTTTACGGTACGAATAATTCGAGAGCACTTGTTTTTATACTTCGGTTAAAATTTAAATAGTTCGGTCACCGATACCTGTCGTTGTTAATAAATCATTGCTGTACGATTAATTGATGTCACGATTTTGTGAAAATTTGTTTTCATATTTTCCGATTTAAAATAATCTGATATACCAAATTAAATTCCATTTTTATTTGGTGAAAAGTTGTTTTATTTATCCGGACAATTCCTCTTAAATAAATATTATATTTTCGGTAACTAAAATAAAATTGTGTTAATAAAAATCTTGGATACTAATAATACATTTAAACGAAATCACCATAAAGATTTAAAACCATTTTAATAAAAGTTACCATAGTAAATAAGTGTTTGAGGTTGCCGTTTTGGAAAAAACATCTTGAAGTTTGGAGGTTGGTGTCTTCGAGAACCGAGATAGCAGTTGGATATTAAACAACAGCCGAGTGAACATTGCCTCCCCAGCTGAAGTTGAAGACATCATTCAATCGACAGGAAGGATTGTATCTGTGAGTTTTAAAATTTTATAACCCTGTTATTGGTATTTCCTGCAATTAATATTTGTTATATGTTATTAATTAAAATTTTCAATTATTTACCTGTGTAAACACCTGAGAAGCAAATCATTTCCTTTTCTTTTTCTAAATTTTCAATTTTGATCCAAACATTAAAATTTCTTAATTATTTGACATTTTGACAGTTTTAATTATTTTCACTTAAAGTCATAACGCATGCGTTAGAAAGCAAAACTTATTCAGAGCAAATTTTATACGTTAAATTCAATTAAGTATAGGATATTTCTTATACAAAATATATTATCTTCAACTAAATCCTTGAACCCTATCCCCATTATTCGATTTTAAATAATATTTTAAATAAATAAATTAAACTAATAAATTAAATTAATTTCAATATATATATATATATATATATATATATATATATATATATATATATATATATTATATATATATATATATAATTTACCTAATTTTTCGTTTTTTTTATATAAATACGTTTTAATAGGGTAATTTTGTGATAAAAATAACATAACCTCATTTTACTCCGAAACTACAAAAAATTAAAAAAAGTTTTAAATAAAATTATCTCACTTTCTTGAGGAAAATCCAAATATGTAATAAAATACAGAGTGTTCCATTTAAATTTTTCGAGTTGACATCGATTCAGACTTACTGTATACAGGGTGTTCCAGTTTTTTGTAGCAGGACTTTAATAGTGGATAGAGCTTTCAAAATTAAGACAAAAAGTTCATATAAACATAGGTTACCAAACGCTTAGTTTTGGAGATACAGGGTTTCAAAGTTTTAATTTTTTTCAGTTCTTCAAAACTATTTAAAATAATAAATTCAAATTTAGTACACATATTACACTTCTTAAACTCAATATTAAGAGTAGTTTAACGCGTATCAATATCTACAGGGTAGTACATTTTCTGGGGTGGTACACCCTTTGCCCCCCCCCCTCTAACTCTTAAAAATTTAGATTTCCCATTTGATTTAAGAACTGTTTTGTCTTCAACTTTTTTTTCGAAAAATGTATAGTTTTTGAGATAAATTAGCTGTAATCCATGAACAGCTTCCAAATGTTAAGTAAAGAATGTCTGAAAAAGAATCAAATTATGTCAAATCTCACGTTTTATTTTAAATACGACTTGTGCATAAGAAAGAATGTAATTTATTTACATATTTTATTGTGTTAATTTTTATTGCAAAAGTGATCTTTTAAAATGCCATTTTTGTTTTCAAATCAAGAAATAGCGGATATCCATTTTATTTATGGCTTTGTAAATGGAAGTTCAGCAGCAGCAGCCCGTGAATATAAGCGAATATTTCCTTTTAGAAAAGCTCCGCATCCTTCAGTATTTGTAAGAGTTCACCAACAAATTATAAGTCAGGGATTAAATAATGTGCATAGTCGTCAAAATAATAATCATAGGCAGCAAAGAAATATTGCACGACGAATTTTGCGTGAATTCGACAGAGATCCCACAACTAGCATTAGAAGAGTATCCATAGCTTTAGGTGGAGTCTCAAATACTACTATTCACCGAACATTAAAACGGAATTACCGATATCCTTACCATCTACAACCTGTTCAAGGACTACAACCAAGGGATGCAGAACGTAGAATTGCGTATTGTCGATGGATTCTTGCTGAAAATAATAACAATCCAGGTTTTTTAAATAATGTTTTATGGACGGACCGATGAATCCTGCTTCACTCGCCGTAGTGTGGTAAATTTTCACAACCAGCACGTTTGGGCACATCAAATCCACATGTAGTTTGCCCGAGACATTTCCAACAAGAATTTAGTGTGAATGTCTGGATAGGTATTCACAATAATCACTTTTTTGGGCCCTACTTTTTACCACCTCGCATGAACGCTGCGGCATTCTTGGAATTCTTAGAGAATGAACATGGGAATATGTGGGAACATATTCCCTTAAATTTACGAATAACGGCTTGGTTCCAGCTTGATGGTTGTCCAGCTCATTATAGCAGAATCGTTAGAAACTGGCTGGACAACCATTATCCAGGAAGATGGATCGGTCGTGCACGCCCAGTTCCCTGGCCGCCAAGGTCTCCAGACCTAAATCCCTTAGATTTTTTGTGTGGGGGTATTTAAAAAAAAGGGTGTATGCAACTCCTGTGACAACAAGAGATTAGAGATTAGGGATGCGTGTAATGAAATAAGACAATTTTTACTTAATATTCCACGTTAATATTCGTCGGTGTGAATTATGTATTCAACAAAATGGTTCACATTTTGAACAGTTTCTTTAAATTTATTTATTATTACGATAGCGTTTTTGTTTTGTTGTTATAGGTTAAGTTTATTTATTGAATTTATTTATTTCCTTCGTTTCGTTCTTGTTAAAATCTTAAATAGAAATTCTTTTCAATTTTTTCCAATAAGTACATATTTTTTTAATACTTATTTTATTGTTTTACTGTTATTTTCCTTTATTTAATTCAACTGAAAAGTTAGGAAAAAATCAGTGGGGTAGTACTTTTTATTAAGAGACAAAAAAACGTGAGAATTGACATAATTTGATTCTTTTTTTTTATTGTTCTTATCATGGCACACTATTTTTTGCGAAAGCATCAGACGTTCTTTACTTGCCATTTGGAAACTGTTCATGGATTACTTACAGCTAATTTATCTCAAAAACTATGCATTTTTCGAAAAAAAAAGCAGAAGACAAAAAAGTTTCTAAATCAAATGGGCAATCTACATTTTTGTTTTTAAGAGTTAGAGGCGTCGCGTGAAAAAGTTCGGGGGGGATAAAGTGTGTACCACCCCAGAAAATGTACTACCCTGTAGATATTGATAAACGTTAAACTACTCTTAATATTGAGTTTAAGAAGTTTAATATGTGTACTAAATTTGGATTTATTATTTTAAATAGTTTTGAAGATAAATTAAAAGAACTGAAAAAAAATTAAAACTTTGAAACCCTGTATCTCCAAAACTAAGCGTTTGGCAACCTATGTTTATATGAATGTTTTGCCTTAATTTTGAAAGCTCTATCGACTATTAAAGTCCTGCTACAAAAAACTGGAACACCCTGTATATAAAAAGTAAATAATTTAAAAATTTTAATAAATCCAAACACCTTTTATATAAAACTTTTTTTTATCTGTTATAGATTCTGAGATAAGACAGGGACATCTTAAGTGGAACATCCTGTACATACACTGAAGAAAAATAATTCTATTATGTAACCACAATTATATTTTTTAATTTTAAAGACATTCATTTGTGCGAAATGTTTGTGTTTGTACTGCTTCTCTAAAAACTACTTCCAATATTAGGGTATATATAAATTCTGCAAGTGTCTGTATCCAGTGGTTTTATTGAGTGTTGCCCATCGTAGATAAACATTAAAAATTTCCAGGATAGTTTGAGAAATTGCTTGAAAGTAAATAATTATATTAAAACACAGTCATTAGATCAACATTGTGTACAATTATTGTAGTTACATAGCATTTTCGACAGTAAGTATATGAAATGTATGTTACGAACTTTTGCAAATTAAATCCAAGTTTATGTTCAGAATCGAATACTTATTAATGATGAGTTGTTTCTTCAAATTAATGAACAAATAAGTGGTGTATTGTTGATTGAAGTATACAGGGTGTATATATAAAAAGTAAATAATTTAAAAATTTTAATAAATCCAAACAACTTTTATATAAAACTTTCTCTTTATCTATTATAGATTCTA
>JARFJB010000124.1:360000-396163 GCA_036346205.1 Vesta saturnalis | reverse complement strand
CAACTTCTTTTCACTACGTAATGAAGACATCTAGGAATACTCTGTTGTCTTGTATATACGTTAAATGCCTTATAAAAATACTGAAGTCCTTGATCAATCTTACGGTGTTCACTATATTGGTAAAACAGATAAATAGACAATTTGTTTAATGTCTGAATAACGTGTAAGGTTGTGTTGACGCATCCTGTATGTACGTATATGGGATTTGAGACCTTAGACTGTACTTATTTTTGCAAATGTTGTGGAAGGAGGATGAGCGCATGTGAAGAGATAAACGTTGAAAGTTGTGTAATGGTCCGGAGTGGCCACTGAATGAATGTGATGACGAGAAATGGCTTCTCCATAAAGTAATTGTAAAATTTGCAGGTAAGAACAAACATGGCGATGTATAGTAATTACAAGCGTGTTTGTGCAGAGGTAGCATCAGTCGGCACTAAGAAAGTTTGAGTGAATACCATTGGTGAATATAGCGAGGAAGTAAGACATGTTTAAAGATGGATGGCTTAGGTATAAATAGGAAAGTCAGAGATTGACGGCTTTTGGCTTTTTGCTTTTGGTGGATGTCGGTGAGAGCTCGGTGGAAGACGCGCGCGAGGTGAAGTGTGACCTCAGAATGGGTTGAGTTGGAGTTATATTTGTGAATAATATTGAAGGCAGTCATTGTTTAAAAACCAAAAGGGATGAATCGTATAAGACATTCATAAATAAAACAATTAATAAAATTGAGATTGAAGATAAAATCAGTTTATGGTTTTTTCTTCAAGGAAAAAAAAGTGCGTAAGCAGATTTATAATAAGATAACAGTTGTTACGTTATAGTGTTGAGTGCGGCGCGTGCTTGTAATGATCCTTAGTTCAAATTATTTATGGGACCACCTTTAAGTGAACGAAATATTCGTAGTAAATTGAGCCAATGTTAAAGTAATTTTATATGACATTAAAAGTTTATTTGTGTAAGGAAGGGCTAAATTGTCCTAAAGGTTGCAGAAACTTTAAGAGGCAACCAAACGTGTACAGATTATTACGGGTTATTGGGTAATAACCTCGTATAGTTGGACTATTCGCGAGTACCGAAAGGAATAAGTGTTTGTGGAATTGTGGAGTACTTGTTATGTGCCTTCAGGCAATCTAAGGATACAAATGGACTACAAATAATTGGTTTACGGGAAGAGAGAAGAAGAAAAGCGAAGGATGAATGGACAGTCTTTAAGTAAGAATTACATTTAAGAACTTTGAAAACTCAGTTGAGCACGATTATCTTTTGGTTAGTTTTATTTGCGTTGTTGTGTAATTTTTTTAATTAATTAGTGTTGAAGGAAAAAGGTAATCGATCTCGAGTTATGTTGTATTGGCTGTTTTATAGTAAGAATTTTGCAGAAACGCAAATTTGTATTGACAGTGATGTGGTGGTTGGTTTCAACCACGCTGTTGTGTGTATTAAACATTTGTTTTTTTTATTATTTTGTGCAGGACAATATATATTTATCGTTAACTTTTATTCTGTTGTTTATTTAGCCAGTTATGAGACACATTTGTGACGTTTACTTAATTGGTGACCTAGTTTTCGACAATTTAAATGTAGACTTTGCATATTTTGGTTTTAAGATTAATGAACAACCTGAAAGGTTATATTTGCCAGGTTAATTTTAAAGAAAGATTTTCATGTTAGTTTCGTTTAACGCATACACTAATGACGGATCAGCTGTTGATTTAAAATTTCATTAAGTATAACTAAGAGATGGAGTTTTGAGAACTTACATATTTACGAATGTCCCATACGATTCAGGGTAGGTAAATTTAAAAGATATCGTTCATGTTAGAAACATTAAATTCAAAGATTATTCTCGTTTGACTGTTTGCAGTACTTTATCACTATTATATTGAAGAACAATTATTGAGACATTGATTTTCTTTTGGTTAGGAATTTAAAATTAATTATCGACCATTGAATGAAGAACTATTTTATTCATTAATAAGTAGAAATTTAACTTTATATGTATACGAGGGATACGTAGAAAATATTCAGTTAACGTGTTATAACTTTGGTATTCTGGATGTACAGGGTACAATCAGGAAGTTTGTGACGACCCGAGTATTTCAGATTTTTTTTTGTTTTTGATAACTGTTGATTACGTGAATGCAGTTAAATTTGAGTGATAAATTTTGTTTTGGAAATTTTGGTTTACGAGGTGTATTCAAAAAGTTTCTAATAACCTGGGTAGTACTAAATATATTTGAGTTTGAGTTGAATTGTTTGGGACGAGTGTTTGTTTAGGACCCTCGTGTAAGAGTTTACTGAGTAACCACAATCCTACTTTCCACGATCAAGTAGGGTTAATTAACACCCAGCTTAAGATAATTATTTTAACAAAGTTTCGATTGTGGTGGCGCCTGGAGACATATTTTCCCGGACTGAGCTGTTTGAATATAGGTGTAAGGTGTTTAAGCGTATTAATCATTCATTTTACTTCTTATTTCGACCACGCCCATCTCCCTGTTAGCTGGCATGGCAACCCGCTTACAGTAGTAAGCATACACGACGCCTAGTGCGGTTTGGACGTGTAACAAACGATCAACTTTATAGGAAAATAGTATACCTTTTATTTATAAAGTTTCTTTATACATATCCTAAATATTAACTAACTAAGATTGAACACCAAAAATTATTATTAATTTTATTAAATTCATAACTAAAAAGTTTACCTCTAATAGGATTTGAACCTACCACATGTACTTTGCGAGAGTACCGCTCTAACCAACTGAGTTATCGATATACAAGCCCCAATCGGTGTAAATTTTGAATTTATGTATGTAGAACTGACGTAAATTTTAAATATAATGAGGTTACACTCAAATTACTTATATTAATGGAATGTGGGCCTACAATATCGCAAGGATTCACAGATAACCTATAATAAGATTGAATATATTTAAAATGTATTATCGATATTTTTATAGAAGGAGGCTTTAGAATTTTTATATTTTTTTTTTATTACCTTTTGCAACTGTCTGTATGTTTTCCCATTGGATTAGGTGGTCCTAGTTTCAGACATGTTCGACGATTCTTGATTTTTCTGTTTCGCCTTTGTGGATGTTGTTCTTATGTTCCTGAGTTTTCACTTTGAGTGGAAAATTACTTTCTTGTTATAGTCATTAGCCCACTGTTATGAAAACGAGGCCGACATTTTTTTAATCCAAGCAAATTGATTCGTCATTATTGGAAAGCATTAAAAGATGTGTGGGTTTCTGTCGTCTTACTTAGTACTCAATACTCAAATGGTGGTACTTTTTTATCTTTTACACTAAACAAATTTATTAAAAGTATATTTAATTTTTCAAATTTTTGGATATCACAGGCTTTGAAGGGAAATAATAATTTAAAACCGCACTGAAGTAAGGATAGCCAGAAGTTCCATGTGAATTCTGCGAAGAGAAATATACATGTGATACAGTGGTTTATAGAACGCAATTTTTATCATTTATGACATTAACAATAGCTCGTTTACTGCTACGAAATAATGTACTTGAACATAAACTCTACCTTTTAGAGGAAGGTGCATGCTAATGTTAACCTTTAAATGCAAGGTTTCGTTCAAAGATCATCCTTAATCCTTAATTCTGAATATTTCTATAATTTTGTTTGTAGTTTATTATAGACTATAGTTCCATATCATTACATTAATTGGTACCATACTTCAAAATGTTTTAACTCAATTTCAGAATTGAGAAGTTGCACAAAGTAAGTTAAAGTGAGTTAACACGTATTCACTTTTAACAAAGACTGTTTTAACAAAAATATAAGCCTAAGTTGAAAATGTTGGATCTTTCATGTTTACATTAGTGATAATGCCTGTAAGTAACATAATACCGTTAATACGAGAATCTACGGTTTGCCACTTTAAGTTTTGTTCATTCAAACGTTCCTCCATCGTTTTCTTGAAACTGTGGTCTTGAACAGGTTAAGTTTAGCCTACCGTGCTAAAACACTCAGAAACACTTAGGAGGATGGATAAGGGGATATTGCATTGCCAAGGTATGCTTATGAACGGTTAGACTAAACCTTTTCATACCATCAGGAAAACGGCTACTAGATCATTCCAGAGTTTAGAATCCGTGTAGAAGAATGTCGATTGCTCCCATTTGGTACGACAAGTGGAGATTTGTGCTGCATATTGGTGATTTGAATGAGAAAACCTAGTGTTCCTAGCAAAAGTGACCCAAGATAGTATCAAAGAATGTAATTCAGTAGCGCAATAGCCATTGTTATACCGATAATACAAATAAATAACTGAAACGATTCTTCTATGCTCAAGGGACAGTAGGTCAGAAATTAAAGACGGGCCGTTTATAAGCTCATTCGCTCTTTTTTGAACACTATCAACTATATCGAGAGCATGTTTGGGATTTATCCAGCAAAAAAAATTGTCGGAAGGTAAAGTACTGATTAGATCTATACAAACGCCTATTTTACGTGTAGCTGCTTTAGTAGCTGACAGAAGAGGTCAGCTCATGATAGATTCCCAATGTCTAAAAACTTAGGATCTGAGCTATTCATATTTACAACAGGAAATGACCGATATTTTTATCGCTTTAATGGCTTGATTTGGGATAGAAGGTGGATTACCATTATGAATAGACTAAGAACCACCATGAAGTGTGTGTCGTTAGTAAAGCAATGGAGTGGGTTAGTCGTTGAAGAAATAAGATCATTTATGTATACCAGAAAAAGTGTAGGCGTTATAACTAATTCCTGTGGCACCTCCGCACTTCCCTTGAAAAGAAACCATCAAACCCGACACGTATTTTTCTTTTATCAAGGAAACTAGAAACTCGGTTGATGAGCGTACCATCTAACCAAACGAGGCGAGTTTGGCAAGCAAACACGTGCCAAACTTTGTCAAATGCTTTTGAGATATCTAAAGCGAATACAACTGTTTCATCGGGCTGTTCTAATGTATTGTTCTAAACTTGGATCACGTATGAAAAAAATCACCTGTTGAACGCCTAAAACAATTTTGGTGGTCACTAAGAAATTTGTTTGTTTCAAGGACGAGATCAGTTGCTGATTGATAGCTTTCTACATGACTTTAGACAAAATGGAAGTGATGGCAATTAATGGGTAGTTGGAGGGATTTGTCAGATCGCCTTTTTTTTGGGAATAGATTGAACATTTGCTAATTTCCATGATGAAGGAAATTCTCCAGAAGACATAGAGATCGAATAGACTTTAGATATGACTGGTACTAGTTCGGAGGAACATTTGTTTAAGACTGTAGCTGGGATACCGTCTGGGCCAGTGGCTTAGTTGAAATCAAGCCCACTGTTAATTGATTCTAGGATCTCATACCGAAAATGAATTGGTTTCAAATCGTATGAAACAGAGTTGGCGAGGCGCCATTCAAACCCGGGTTTGATGCAAATAAATCCACAAAAAGGTTGGCTTTGTCTACAGAGTCAGAAACTACAGATCCGTCAAAGGATATCATGGGGGGAGTGAATGAATATGTGCCAAAGTTTTTACTGATGCATTTATCTAAAGACCAAAATTTACAACTGACCAAAGGAGATGTAGCTAGTTCATTACATTCTCGTTGTTCAAACAACTTTTTAGCTTTACTGGTAACACTTTTGTAGGCATTTCTTGCACCAACGCATTCTGCATGACTCTCGGCCGTTTTATTAGGTTTCCATTTAGCATAAAATTCATTTTTCAAATATATTGAACCTGGGTTGGGAACTTCATGCCTTCAGATACTGAAAGAGAAATGTTCGAAGATGAGCACGACTCAAAAACAATATACACGTCGTGGAAATGTTGCAGAGGTATCCCGTAAGTCACTCCATTTATCTGACTTAAATCATCAGTGTAGTGAACAACACTGACAGGGACAGTAGAAGTTATTTATATTACGCACTGGTCAGATAAGCATAGTGGTGAAAGAACTGAAGTTTTGTAAACAAATGAGTTTGAAGTAAGAAAGAGGTCTAGAATACGCGGAGTATGGTTGGGGTTATCAAGGATTCTTGTGGGTTCAGAAATCTCTAACCGTTTTGCAGATACTCAGAAGAATACTATAGTTACGGGTGAAAACGGCCGTAAGGTTTGCATAACAGATAGCGATAGTTCAATGGAAGGGGGTTGGGTGCATGTTGGTCTGCGTGTAGGGTAAATAAGCATTGGATTAATTGCTATCGGTAAACTCATTAATCAAAGGACTGCAGTTTGTTTAAATCAATATTATTGCTAGAACTAGTACACAAATAAACGCTAATACTCCACAGTAAAGTTTAAAAACAAATAAAAACTTGCTTACCTTTCGTTGCATTTACCCAGATGGATCAACAAAAGTGCTACTGGACGGGTGGTATATAAAAATCTTCAAAATAATCGCACGCAATAATAAAATAACGTAAGCGTGCGGACTCCGATACGTAGAGGTCATCAAACTTAAATTACGAAATATTACGAATAACCTCTATATTCTCAATTGCTAAGTTTAGCTATCAGTTTTCAATAGCTGCAATAAATGCACGATGTACACCATAAACAAAATAATATCGACACTGCAAGACCTGTGCAATCCCGAAATTACAAACAAAACAACAAAAAAACTATCATAAATAAATTGTCGGACTCGTTAAATAACTTTATCACTGTGAGTTGAGCCGAAAGCCACACATTATAATCAGACTTGAAATGATGTTACTTTTATTAACACACCTATATTATAATTAAAATATCTTGAACTATTGGTTTGAATGTAAAGTTCATACATGAAATTTTTGGGTAAAAAATCCTTACTTAAAACTTCTAATCTTAATTTTCATTGAATTTCAAAATAATAATTGATCAAATTATTGCAACCCAAATTTAAATAATCACATACCTTAATTTCGTTTATGGCAAATCATTGCAATACAAATTTCAAAATCTAATTTCACCAAATTTTTCGAGCGCAAAATCGAAAATACAAAAGCAACCAAAAAACAAGATGAAAAGCGCTGCTGTAAATAGATCTCTTTTATAAATAAAATTACATTAACACGTCTGAAGGACATTCGCTCAAATTAAATACATACGCAATATTAAAAGAACACGACACAACTTTTTTAATTACTTCAATTTCGTAGTTATAACAATGTTTTTTCCAAGTTACAGCTACAGGGCACGGGAACGGTACTACCCTCGTTCAAATGATCCTTATAATTGATCGGAATCTTCGATTCCTTCTTTATGTACAAACCTCAGCAGTGAACGTAAACTTCCAATCAGGACAAGTTTTTTTAATTTACATTTGCAAATATTTAATTCCAGTTAGGTGTTTATAATTTACTGTCACCTGGTTTCATTAACACAACTTTTATATATACAAAGTACTTTAGCAAACTTTATACCCAAGCGATGATAGTCTTAAACAGTTATGAGTGTGTTATTATAATTAACAACCGTTCATCGCGAGATTTACCAAAAGCAATCAAAACACCAAAAAACACGACTTATAAATCCCCTTCAGGCGTAATCTAATCCACGATATAGAGGCACACAAAAGATAAACACTTTGCCTTTTCGATGGTATCGAAAACGCTACTAACAATTGACGAAACTCAAACACAAAAATTTACCCGGGGCGATTGAACTATAACCATAAATCCACAAGCAATGGAAAGGTAACCTCCTTAAAGGTATCACGAAACAACCGGATAACTAGTAGGTGTTCTTGCTCTCACTGCGCTGCTCTAAGCTCGAAGCTCTCAGAAGCAGCTTCGTAAAAAAAACAAAACCTTCGTACTCTTCCTCCCGTCATATCTAACCCCCCACCATTAAAATTTTCCATACTAAAATGTGAACTCAATTTCCCCACGGAAATTCACTCAAGAAGCTACTCGTGTGTAATCTAGAACCACAAGTTAAGTGGAATCGCAATAAAACCCATCCTCCTCTTAGTATAAAACCCAATTCTCAGCAGAATTCATTAGCTCAACTAAACCTTCCACAACTATTCCATAAACAATTTTGCTTATTAACACATTAGTAGACTATTAAATACGTACAATCAAATTAACCTAATTACAAAACTTACAATATCATGCACGATACGCTCATATGACTGCGGTTTTTACAAAACAATCCCTCGATGATAGTACGTTACAATTACGTTTCTTAAAATCCCTTACAGCAATGATTACAAATTTTGTTCCCATAAATTCATCCACTTCCTTTTATCAAAACCCATAATACTGAAAATAATTTACGACACCTAATTATTAATATTCGTAAAAAATTATGTCAAATTTAACCACACGTGACATTACATATTTAATTTTCTGATCTTGCAACCAGCTCTCTAAGGGGGTAAGGGGGGCGAAACTCTAAAGACACTCTAACCTTGCGATATAATCAATCTGTCACATTGACCTTTGAGATCTCGTATGGACATAAACCTAATTCTAGAAATGTTTGATAATAATAGCAAATGATACAGAACCTTTAAAATATGACAAGTCAAATGTCATTTTGAACAATTATTTAAGCTTGAAACAGAAAATTGGTTCTTGGTATTAGCATTGTCTTTGTAGGCTAAGCCAGTGACTTTGGAACTTTGTATTTATGTCAAAATCACCATTTTTGGTTTAAGTTTAAGTAATTCAATTACAGAAAGTCTTAATATCGTGAATTTCTGCGATGATGGAATTTAGTCCGAAAGTTGGAACTACACGCCGATGTTTGAATTTTTAATTATAGTTAGAGACGTGTCTTTAATTAGAAAACATTTCCAAATAGCAATAGTACATATAGGTAACCTACTTCTCGAGGATTTCTGATATGTTAAATATATTGCAAAAAAAGAACTTTTTGTTGCACGTTTATATTGCATTTTAACTTGTTTTTGATTAGGTATATGCTTTGTCTTTGATTGTCTGTAGGAGTATCTAATCTGTCAAAATGACTTGAAGCGCGATGTTGGTTATTTTTTTAATCATCGCCACAAAACTAATAGTTAAGTCTTTAGTTGCTTAGTTTATGACTTGATAATTTTAACATAGGTTAACTACGTAAAAGATAAGAGTGTCTTACTGTTCAATTAGTAAAGAAGAACAAAGTTTGTATTTTCACACAAAATAGACATTTCGAGTTTTTCTGAGTTCAAAAAACGTTAATTGAGTTTGCACATGTGCATGCCTGTGTGCGTGTGGGCGCCAGTATACGCGTGGGTGTGTATGTGCGCGTGGAAACAAAATTGAAAAAGCACCCAAATTAAGATTATAGTTGTAGGTATTCTGTGACATAACACAAAAAAAAATGAAGGAATATAAAACGATTCTGAAAATGGAGAAAATTAAGTTATATAAAATAAAACTAATAATACACTGGTATAAAATAGTAAACTTAAACAATAATCAAATAAACAACTCCAAATAATTCTGGAATGGTCCCTGCAGAGAGGCGCGCCTGTGGATTCGACAGCCTTCTATACAGCTGGCCTGGTTGGGCTGCCGACGAGAGGCTCGAATAGACTGGGACTTTCCTCTTTTTACAGTAAACACAATATGTATTTAGTAATTTGAAATATACCAAACAAGGAAATGGCGGCCAGTTTTTGTTTTGCAAATTTTTGTAACAGTGATACGTATTGAGGTTAGCATTCAGATACAGATCTTCCCTGTTGGACTGGTAAATAATTATTTATATGTTAATTATTGACTAATAATTCGGCGAAATGGGTTATAATGCAATTTAATGCGGGGCGAATCTTTATTGTAACCAAAGTAGGTCAACGTCACGAAACGTGAATGGCCTTGTTCTTGTGCAATACAAATGTGGTTTAAATTATTGAAATTCCTGAGATGATTATATACACACGGGCAAGGGTTACCTAAAATTAAATTACTTGACTATAATTAATAATATATGTACAGTGTGGAAATCAATCGGCTGAACACGAATTAATTGGTACATATTCGATTTATTTGTGTTTTTTACAAAACACGTAAAATATGCTAACGCAGATGTGGTTTCTATTAATATAGGTCAACAACCGTAAATTCAATATATTATTGAAAGAAATAGAAAGTTTTGTTAATACGCTGAATTTATTACTATTTATTGGATCGGGATCGTTGTAAATTGGGTTTTACGTTTTAATTAAGATAATGGGTTAATTATACAGGTGATTCTTGAGTAGGGCAGGATATACAGAGGGTTTAAATTTTTAACTCCCTTACAGCCAAGGAAAACCTCAGAGACTGATTAAGGTCGTTATTATTGTATTCTATATATTTAGCGCCAATTCGGTCAACTCTAAATACGTAGAATTTAGTGAAACGGGTTTTTAATTTTAATTTGGCGTTCCAGAGGTTTTAGCAACGTTTGAACTCCCCAGACGATAGCTTTTAGCCCGCTTCGTGTAAGGAAATCGAGAACGAATGCACACTACCTCCGAAGTGATTCAGCTAATAGCCCAAACTAGGTATCTGTTGCTAGTCCCTCTATTGCGTTAGCTTAATTTTAAAACGATTTATTGATAACAGGAATTGACAGGTATTTCAACTGTTTGTATTTTATAACTAAAAGTTATGCTTCGAAATATTAAGTATATTAAGTATAAATTGCAATGAAAACTGCTTTAAGAGCGCGGGTTGGAATTATGTTTTCGCGAACACAGAAATTTTGGTAGAAATGTAGAAATGCTGGTATAGTAATAAATTACTACGAAAAAGGAGTTGTAGAGAAATATTGCTTATTCTTCTTATTCCTACGTGATGTTCGGAAGTCTGCTTTCTCTTGAGTCCTGGGTCTCTTGTGTGTTAGTGCGATTGAATTGTTTAGTGTGTTGTATTTGTGCATACAATGTAGTGCGTGGTGTTAAGTGATTGCAAAAAAAAATTAATTTATATTATTTTCTTTGTTTGGATTGGTGTGTTTGTGTGTGTGTGTGGGTGTGTGTGTGTGTGTGTGTGTGTGTGTGTGTGTGTGTGTGTGTGTGTGTGTGTGTGTGTGGTGTGGTGTGTGTGGTGTGTGTGTGTGTGTGTGTGTGTGTGTGTGTGTGGTGTGTGGTGTGTGTGTGTGTGGTGTGTGTGTGTGTGTGTGTGTGTGTGGTGTGTGGTGTGTGTGTGTGTGTGTGTGTGTGGTGTGTGTGTGTGGTGTGTGTGTGTGGTGTGTGGTGTGTGTGTGTGTATTGTGGTGTGTGGTGTGTGGTGTGTGTGTGTGTTGTGTGGTTGTGGTGTGTAGTGTGTCGTGTGGTGTGGTGTGTGGTGTGTGGTGTGTGGTGTGTGGTGTGGTGTGTGATGTGTGCGTGGTGTGTGTGTGGGTGCGTGCGTGCGGGCGTGTGTGTATGTAGGGTGTATTTCATCGGTTTCCTTGGTCGGTAGCAGTGGTCGTCTTCGCTTTTATCTTAGGGTATATGGGATGTCATCTAAGAGGTTTTCGAATTTTTGAGGGAGGTTTTCGATGTTATGGGTTAGGATAGCTGTAGGGAGCTTAAATTTGTTTATTCGGTTTTTTCCTGTGGGATCGTAGGCATTGGATGCGAGTAAGGGGGTATATGGGTTGCGGAGAATGTTTTTGGTGGGTTCTGTTTCCCCGAATATCCTACGATGCGTGTAGTTTGTAGTGTTTTGAGCCGTAATGTGATAGGACTAATTTTAGCGTGCTGTAGGGTGATTCAGTTGGGCGTTATGTAGTGTAATCGGTGTATTCACCTTAGGACTCGGAGTTCATATGAACTTATGGATTTTAAGTCTCTGGGTTTTAGTGTAGGGTTTCGGGTTGACAACCTCCTATGCGGTCCCGAAGGGCGCCTATGAGGTTGGATCGGTTCCGTACTTGGTTCAGTGTCTTATTTAGGTCAGCGCTCCAGTTAAGGATCCTGGGAAATGTAATTTCTAGGTAAGGTATGTCGACACAAAGTTGCAGGGAATAGTTACGTCGTTTTCTGAGAGCAGTTTTTGTTGTGTATAATAGGGGTGTTGGAATAGGATTACTTGTGTTTTGGTCGGGTTTACTCTATATTGGTTGGACCAACTGAAGAAGTTCTATAGTGTCACGCTGGGATGTCGTGTTCAAATATAAGATATAGTATTGGGGTCAAGGCAGAACGATAGGGTACGCCTGCTTGTGAGGCTTGTGGGGTGGAGAGTGGGCTGAGTCTACTCGGACTCGTACTGTCCTATCTGTTAGATACGACAGTACGAGAGACTACCTAAGGATTGGATTTTGTGAACTAGACCCGCATAGCAGAGATTAAAGGCTTATGACGCTTCGGTTAGGAGTTTTAATATTGGGTCTTGACAGGGTCTATTGGGTCGAAAGCCGAACTGGCCGTCAGGTAAGAGGTTATTTGATTCTAGGTAATCTCTCAACCTTCGGGCTAGGATCTGCTCAAAGAATTTCCCTAGGCAGCTGACAAGAGAGATTGGTCTGTAGGATTTTTAGGGATCATGCCGGTTGAGACGGTTTTCCATGCCGTCGTGAGGTATGAAATGATGGATGTTAACCGTCGGATCGCTGGGGCTGGTAGGTGTCTCGGTATAAGTCTATCCAGTCCGTCTTCTCCAGGTGTGGATATTGGAAGTAGTTGAGGGTTTGTACGGGAGTAATTGGGCAGAAAAACGGGTTTTTTTCGTCCAGGATTTTCTCGGGAAATTCGGAGTTTCTAAAATCCTCAAGATCTTGCTCTAGACGGATTTTAAAATCGTCATCGAATAAGGGATCGTTAGGTGAAGTAAAAACGGACTGAAGGTGATGGCGTAAAACTTCGGCCTTGTCTTGGTCGCTAGACATTGGGTTACCCTGAAGCTCGGTTAAGTGGGATTTGGGCTTGGCTTCACGTTTGGTGAGTAAATTAACCTTGCGCCAGAACTTTTTCCCATCTCTGTAATTAAGATTGGAGGTAGCCTGGGCCCATTCCCTTTCGGTGTATGTGTTGGTTTCACGCCGGATTAGCGCGATTAGTCGGTTATATTCGGTCTAGAGAGCGGGGTCCCTTGATCTGAGGAATTCACGATATACTCGCCTCTTCCCTTTTATCAAGGTTACGATATATTGTGGCAGAGGTTTGTCGGAGATGTCGATTGATTTCTGGGGGATCGAGGTTTCGGCCGTAATAACGAAAGTTGAGAGTGTGGATATCGTACGACTGAAGATTGTTGGTGATGTATCCGCTGAATGCATTTTAATCGGCGTTTTGAAAATCTTTACGGATAATGTGAGTTGGAGGAGGAGGAGGAACGAGGTCAAGGGATGTTTTAACGAGAAGAGGGAGCTGGATTTATGTGACGGTTTCACCTTAGTGGCAATCGGAGTACATTCGTAGTATTAGTGATTCGTTGCTTGAGGTTTTGGCCAGTATATATCTCGAAAACTATATTAACTACGATATTGAAATTTGGTAATTATAAACAGTGGGTAGTATTACATATTTAGTCAAGCAGCCACTTACTACAACGTCACATTTATGGTCACGTGGTATCATTTTCAAAATTTTTCCAAATTTCAGTATCGTAGTTCAGACAGTTTTCGAGATATATACTGGCCAAAACCTCACAGGCCACCATGTACAATGTGCTCGATTATAGTGGCATGTTGATGACTAATAAAGGTGGGATTGACGTTCTTTATCCGGGACAGTGGTAAGATAAGAATATTATGGTATAGGCGGATACCGTTTCGGTTTGTCATCGAATCTCCAAATTGTGTGTCGGGCATTAAAATCTCCTAGGAGGATAGCATTGGGTACGGCGGAGATGTGATCTAACAGGTCATTGGAAATGACTTCTTCGGGAGGATTGTAATAGCTAAAGAGAGTGACGGTAGGGGAAAGTGCACCGTTACAGTAACACATTCTAGATGTTGTAGGTGCGGCGGAAGAGGATAGGGGGTGGCAGGAAATGAATTTTCGGATGTGCCTCGCAAACTATTCTCAAGACTACATCGGTTATTTAGTTTGATTTCGGTGATTGCGAGTACTTGTATATTGTTGGAGGCTCGTAGATTTTTAATGAGAGCGCGCTATCCACCGACACCCCTCGCATTACTTGTCCCTATTATAAGATCCATGGTACTAAGGGCGAGGGAGAGGGATTAGGGTGAAGAGTTACGGTAGAAGATTACGTGCGGATGGGGTGGGTAGAAATAGCGATATCATTACCAACAAAGATGATTCTGGTACGGCGTTTCAAGTACTCCCTGGACGTATTGTGTACAGCTTTCGCAATGTCAGCTCTGCGCTCAGGGAATAGTTGTATAAGGGAGAGGTAAGAGAGGCGATAAAATCGGAAATGGAACAGAGGATGCTGGGGTTTGTCAGCCTCGGTGTTGGATGTGGAAGGAGGAAGCGGCTTGGAAACGCTGCCGCGGTCATGGGGGTTTTACGACGAGTGTCGCGCAGGCGAAGGAATACGACGCGTGAGGTCCACCGCAGTTGTTACATCTTGGTTTATTCAGGCGAGTACAGGAGGGGGCTTTGTGCCTCACACCACAGCTGGGGCAACGGAGGGTGCGGGTAGGACACTCCTTGGAAATATGCCCCACTTGCGTGCAAGTGGAGGAGTATTTAAGGATAGGGTTAGGTAGGAGGGATTGATCACAAGGATAGTGTCTACCGAAGAGGTAGACACCGTTGGTAACAAGATGGTTGAGGGTGGATTTGGAAGGGGTTATGAGGCGGATAAAGGAAATAGGAGTGTTGGTTTTTTTGGATATGATCCGGATCGCTTTGGTAACTTTAAATCGATGACGTCACGGATTTCTTCTAGTGGAATGTTCTTGTCCACGCCGCGGATGACGCAGGAAAAGGACAAGGGTTTAGGGTTGGGTTGCTCGAGGGAGCAGGCGTTCGGGCACTTGACAGCTGCGTCAGCGTGAATTCAGGCTCAATGAAGTGATGCTGCATAGTTTGCTGCATCGTAGCTGGCAAAAATAAAATTTAAGAATTAGCGTATCGTACCACTTTGGTATGGATACGGTTTAATTAATAAATGTTACTTTCATATTGTCACATTTTTTCAGAAAGTGTAAGAATATTCGTCTTTCTAGGCTTTGGTAGCAGTATTCAATAGCAAAGGTGATATTATTGATATAATTACGAATCGTCGTTTACATCAGTAAAGTAATAATCTCAGATTTCCATAAAAAATGATTGCTATAAGCTGATGCAATCTAAACTACGTTTCTTTGAACAAATTCACCCATCAGATATGTAATTAATGATAAGTGAGTAATTGTATGGTTTTTGATGTATTTTGGGTTGCCTAGGTTGCACTTAAATTGAGACGTATTCTGCATCTAACCACATTAATATCAATTTACTTTAAAGTTAATTATTTCAGTAGCAAAAAAAACGCATTCTAGAAACTAATGTTTTCCATTTATAAGTTTCTTTTCCTTCAAATGGTACAACGGGAGAGTAATATGCCAATTTTGGTTACTGTCATTTTAAATCCCCGATGGGACTAAATGGTACATATCAGGGAATAAAAAACAACTTTCATACTCTGTTCCCTCATTTTGCATTAGAGCAGGCCATGATATATTCTTTCTGTAATGGTATTACCATTTGTCAAAATGACAAAACGTCAATTTGGGACCGTCCTGTAAAAAGTAACAGTGCTGTGTTGCCTACTCAAGTAATGCATGTGATGATTAAGTCTCATATTGAATTAATAATAATTTGTTGAGAAAATGCCAAAGTCAGTACAAAGTTGCAAATTTCAAGGTGTTATAGGGGCCTTACAAATAGTTCAACGGAGAAAAGTAATGGGGAACTTATCGTAATGGTATCGGATATATTTCAAGTACGTAAGAACTTAAATCACTTTTTCGTGCGCATATTAAATGTGTATTTCGTTTTATGGCTCCACAGCAAACTATCCAAGACATCAGAGCGACAAGACCTCAAAATGTAAAGTCTACATATTGCGGTAAACGCGGAAAATCTGAGTTTTAGGATTTTACCTTTCGGAAACATCTATAACGATTAATTTGTCAATTTAGTTCAAAAAATGAACATTTTACTTTGGACAAATTATATCACATTAAAACAGATTTCGATTTTGATGGGGCCGAACGACATTATTTAAAATTTTGAAATCAATGCGTTACAATCACAAATGTGTCAATGGACAGAGTGAAATGAAACATCACCCCTATCACGGGCTCCTTAACATTGGGTCTCCGATTTTCTGAGCTCGGTATGCGCTGCCGGTCACCTTTTTCCTTATCCTTAATATTCTCATCCTTATGCTTCCATCTTACTCTCACTGTTTTCCTATCGGATTGAAAGTCCAAAATAAAAAAAAAAAAAAGATTGCAGAGTAATAAATATCGGACATAAAATGCTGCCTCGTTCGGATGTCCGGGAGGGCAGAGCCTAAGTGACCTCGGTCATCTAAGGTACTCACTTTCTGATCCACTATTACCATATCCGTGGTGTCCGGTCTAATCTTAATGCGGTTCAACAACATCTTGAAACAGTACTATCTGACATTTTGTCTCTATCTAAAATACAAGTCTCCTCTGAAAGCTCCAATTCGCCCAACTTGCAGTTTCTCCAATACAATCTTCATTCTAACTTTCGATACAAAGGAAGCGTATGAGCCTATCTCAATGACAACATCGCTTGCAAGAGGATTTCTTCTTTCACGAATAAAAATTTCGACGTGATTTGATTTAAACATTCTGGACCTAAATTTATGAAATTCTACTGTTGCATTTAAAGATTTCCTAATGACAGAGACTTTCAAGACGTCTACGATTACCTTAGTCTCAGTTTATATCTTGAGATATCTCAATTCTGGGAGACTTCAATGTTCATTATTCTAATTGGCTTCAATTTTTATCTACTACCGATCCTGATGGTTATAGTGGAGAACCGTTTGCTATTTCATGTAATCTCATACTCGTAATCTAAACCCACAAGGACTCCTGATAACCCTAACCGTACTTCACATCTTCTAAATCTCTTTATTACATTGAACCCACTTGTTTATAGAACTTCAGTTCTTTCACCACTAAGTGTCTAACAGAAATAACTTCTACCGTCGCTAACTCCTCTGTTGATCGCAACACTGATAGAACCTTGTAGTGTTTTAAGTCAGCTAAATGGAATAATTTATGGGACTTCTTTACAATCTTTCAATGTGTGAATATTGTGTTATGTGGTCCTCTTCTTCGGATATTGCTCTTTCAGTATATGAAGTCATCCTCGTGGTCATTGAGTTATACATTCCCAAAAACCAAAATCGTATAGGTCATTCTGGTTTTTTTTTTCTAAATCTAATAAAACGGTCGAGAGCCGTGCAGGTTACGTCTGTACTAGAAATACCGCCAAAAATGTTTTCACTAAAGTTGTTTGAACAACAAAAATACAATGAACTAGCAGCATCTCCTTTGAGCAGTCGTAAATTTAGCTAGTCATCAATAAAAAATTTGATACATCTTCATTTCCCCTCATGACATGCATTGACGGATTTGTAGTGGCTGATTGTGCAGACAAAGCCTATGTTTTTGTGTTTATTCTGCCCCTGGTTAGCTCTTCTTCATACTCTATGAAACCAATTCATTTTTGGTACAAGCTCCTAGAATCGATTTTAGTAGGCTTGATCTAAATAAGCCGACTGGCCCAGACGGTATCCCAGATGTTGTCTTAAACAAATGTTCCCCTGAACTAGTACCAATCCTATCTAAGCTCTATTCGATCTCTATGTTTTCTGGGGAATTACCTTCATCATAGAAGTTAGAAAATGTTCAACATATTCCCAAAAAAGGCGATAAGACCGATCCCTCGAACTACCGACCAATGGCCATAACTTCCATTTTGTCTAAAGTCATGGCAAAATCCATCAATCAGCAACTGCTCTCTTTCCTTGAAATAAACAAACTCCTTAGTGACCACAAATAAGGTTTTAGGCAGACTTGTTCAACAGGTGATCCTTTTTTATTATGTGAGCTAAGTTTGGAACAATACATTAGAACAGTCCGATTAAACAGTTGTGGTCGTTTTAGATATCTCAAAGGCATTTCACCAAGTTTGGCATAAGTGTTTATTTGCCAAAATCACCTCGCTCGGTTTCTATTTTTCTTGATAAAAAACGTGTACGTGTCGTAGTTGATCAACACATTAAAACTAAAATAGCACTTTCAAGCAACAAAAAACATTCAACGTATTCTTGGCCAAAAATTGTAAAATGAGCTAATAAGTCGATTTAGCGATAGTGAGAAAAAAGCCGATTGCATAACCTTCTATACTTACATATGTATATGTAGGTTGAAAGTTAAAAATAGATACCTCGCTTATCTTTCAAGATAAATACAGCCTGTTTTATATCATTTTAAAGCAAATTTAGTTCCCTTTCAAATAAAGTAAGAATAATTGTATGTTATACCAACCATACGAGGAATGTTTTCAATTTCCGGAAAAACCGGAAGTAGTGTTTTCATCAGGATAATATCATTTCATTAGCGCTAATGAATAAAGTTTATTTCCAAAATCCCAAGTTTGTAACCAAAATAGTTCGACAGTTATATTAAATCGTATTAAATATTTGAAAATTCATGTCTCTTATACATTATACTACTATATATAGTAGCTTCAGAAGAAACAGGTTAGTTGCATTTCTAAGAGTGGCTGGTTGCCTAGAAAATATAAAAAAATGCTTGGAGAGGATTTTGAATAAATCAATTTCGAATAATTGCTTAATTGACCCCTTAGATGTAGGCAAGTTTATACCATAATGTATTACGTAAAGAAATCTCTTTAAAGAACCTTTATTTAACTACGCATATCTATTTCCAATTTTTACGATATCGGAAATATATATTTCTACAAAAAAATGTATATGTGACTGTAACTGCGGCCATATTCAATTTTGAACGTTTTAAAAAATTGCATTTCATGCGAGTTATTGATGACCTGAATTTCAATCTTCTATGTAAAAATTCGAAAATTTGTCCCCAAAATAACACCCTTATTTTAACCCCCTGCATACCTATTGCGTTTAAAAGCTTGTTTTGGCGACATAATTGTTTCGTAGGCCTTCATTCCAAATTTCATCAAAATCGTCCGTATAGTTTCGGCTAGCGAGTGACCATAGACATTTTGAAAAATTTCCTGAAATTTTATTTTTCGTGTTCAGGGAGTCGTAAAACATCAAAATAACGCAACTTATTTTTTCGATTTTTTTTCGACCGCAATACAGCTCTACTCAGCAAATAAGTTAGTTGGAGAGGGGATACCGGCGCTACAGTAACTTTTAAGGTACAATCCGAAAAAAAATATTTGGGCGCTTAATTTAAATGTGTATTGTTGGATACACATAAAAGTATTGTGTGCTGCATAACCAGTGTCATTAATATTTTCTTGACAAAATTACAAAACGGTGAATGAAGAATTAGAGGTTAAGATATGTGTTTTGCTGATTTTTTTAAAGAAATATTTAACTTCGAAAAATTGGGAAGTAAGTGTTTAATGTGATCATAAATAAAGATGTTTACTTTTTAATTTTATAAGCAAAGAAATAGGATATATAGAAAATACAAATCTGGAAGAAAATACAAATGGTAATTAAGCTTTCCTTAAAAATTTATTAAGTTACAATTGTTTAACAAGCACATTTTATTTATCAAATTAATTACTTATTGTGTAGGATATTATTGGATAGTGGTTAATAATTTCTTTTGTAATGTATTCTAGATGCAAGTGAAGTATTACAAATCGGGTGGTGCGACTCTTCTGTAAAACTTTTAATGTCGTTGTACAAAGAATTCAGACCAAAGGTAGGAAAACCAGTAAAATTAAAGACCAAAAAGAAAATGTGGGAAGCTATAGAAATAGAAATGAAAAATCAAGGATAATGTTTTAGCGCGGTACAAATTGAGAATAAATGGAACACTTTAGAAAGAGCTTTCAAGAAGAAAACAGAAAATAACAATAAAACTGGCAGAGGACGTGCTATTATGTCCTTACGAGAAGTAAGTTGAAGTATAATCATATCAATTGATATTTTGTAGAGAATTAAGTGAATGCATGCTACGAAAGTCGTCTGTTTACCAGAATTCTTACTTGGATGGAATGATAATGGGAAGAACCGACAGGAATTATTAATACAAGTAGATAGTGCACAAGCAAGTAGCAGTTCTAGTCCTAGCCCGCAAATGGTGGAAAATAATTCTTCGAATAGTGAAACAACATTAAATACCAGAAGAAAGAACTAAGGAATTAAAAAGGAAAAATGATTTAACAATTTAATGTATTGCATATTAATTATTTTCATATTAATTTCATCTCTTAACACGTTCAATGCGGATGACGCACATGCGTGTCATTTTATCCCTCCATTATATGCGGATGCGGATGCAGTACTTGTGCGTCGTGGTAGTAACCACATAAATCGTGTTAGTCTTAGCTACGCACTGGTAGGAAGTGTTTGTATTTGCTATAGCACATTCTCAAAAACCACGTAAATTATTATTGGTTTGTAATTTTGTGATTACACAATGGAGACAAATAGTTTTGATGTAGCTGGTACTTCTGGCAGTAAGCGAAGAAAATGACTGCAAAAGACCCTAATAAATTAACAGAAGATGAAATGTTGCAATTTTATGTGAATCAGAACCTGAAGAGGACGTGGAAGATTCTGATGAATTTGTGCCGCTTAGTGATAGCGATGATGCTGAGGGTTAGTAAGATTATACCTACCATTTTTTTTATCAAGTAAATTATGTTTTTAGGGGAATTATCTGTTATCGAAAATATAATCGAAGATGCAGATACACAATCTTAGTCTGAAGTTCAAAGTGGAATGCGTCAATTTCCCTTTACAAAAGATAATAAAATTATGATTGATTTACCACAGTCCGGTGAACCATACGACTACTTCAGGTCATTTGTAGATGACAATTTGTTAGGGTTAATTGTTACTTAAACAAATTTGTATGCTAAGGAGGTGCACTGTTCGACTGGTGTGTATGAAAAATCAAGGATTTCTGCATGGAAGGACCTTACAGTACCTGAATTATTAATTTTTATGGGTCTTACATACCATATGGGTACAATAGGCTTAGTGTTCAGGACTACTGGAAAACAGATCGTTTATTTAATTTAACCTGCTTTTCACAATATATGAGTAGAGATCGGTATTTAGTAATGTCGTTGTCTACATTTTACTAAAAATCCAGAAGATCACGAGCCAATGCCAGCAGAAAGGTTATATAAGGTTAGACCTGTAATAGATTTTTTCAATAATAAAATGGATCAAATATATTATCCCGGAAATAATTTATCGCTACATGAGTCGATGGTTCTATGGAAGGGCAGGCTTCTGTTCAAGCAATATATTAAAAACAAAAAACACAAATACGGTTTAAAATTACACATGTTGACAGAACCTGATGGATTGATTTTAAATTTTGCAGTATATACAGGTCAACTTGATGAATTTGGTGGATAAGGTCATGCCCAAAAAGTAGTCATGTATTTAGCTGCAAAAAAATTAAACAGTGGTCATTCATTATACATGGATAGTTACTATAATAGCTACCAATTGGTGAAACGTCGCTGCAGCACAAAACATACTGTACAGGAACTTTATGGGTGATCGAAAGGACATTCAAAGGATGTAGTAACAGCAAAACTTAAAAAAATTTTGGTTATATATAGCATATTATAAATCATATTTTATGTAGGTGACACTAAAGCTAAATACAAACATGGGATTATGATTGGCAAATGGAAAGATAAAAGGCGTAATTTATATTTCCACAGAATTCAAAATGAAATGCTAATAATCCGCAATAGAAGAGGCCCAGAAAAGGAAAACCGTTACCTGTATCGGAGTATAACAGATTTATGAGTGGTATAGATGACAAGATCAGCTTATGGCAATTATCCATCTACGTAAAACACTAAGATGGTATAAAAACTTGGAGTTCATGTTTTACAGATGATGCTATATAATTCGTTCATGATATATAACAAGTACTCTGGAAAAAAATGTCCTCTATGAATATAGATTATCAGTACTCAAAAAACTTTTGCCAGGTAAAGATACAAAATAAGTAAATCTGCACCAAAGATATCTGAACATAGACCAACAAAAATAGATAAACTGAATGGTAAAGGAAAGACACTTAGAAAGAGATGTCTTCTGACAGAAATAAAATAAAGGACACCCTTTTCCACCTTACGGATGTCCTGATAATCCCGGTCTATGTTTAGAACCTTGTTTTGCCAATTATCAAGAGAATAATGCAAAAGTTTGATTTATATTTTATCCCGTTGATGTTTTATTGTTTTGCTTTATAACTTTTGATTATACTTTAAACATTTTATTTCTAATTATTAGTTTGTAAGTACTTATTATTTAGTGTACATATAATTAAATACAGTTTAGTGTTAATATTTATCAATTTTCCAATATATCTGATTGGTGAATGAAATGACGCATAAGTCGTCATGTGCACAGACTGTGTAGCCAATTAATATTAATGACGCATGTGCGTCATTGACAAAATTTAAAAATACACTTTGACACTTATACAATAAATGCTGTAGCCACCTTTAAAGATTTCATTCCCAATTAAGCAAAATACCCTGCCAGCATACCACATGAGTATAGCTTCCTACTTTAGCAGTGAAGGGGTTAAATGCTTTCCATCTTAATAATATAATTGTGTAAATCTCTGCTTTAACATTCCAAATGAGTGAGTTCAGTATCTACTCGGCATGAACTCAAGGCAATATTAAAATTTTTTGTTTTCTACTTAAATGTCCATTGTCTTTATATGGAACAATAAGCCATTTTAGGCAAGGATACACTACAGTGCCCTGTATTTAAGATCCACAATTCATTTTGATTAAAATGTAATTACATTTTTATAGTTTATCGAATAAACTGATGAGTTATTTGTTTGGCAAAGTTTACCAACACAATTTAATTGTTAAGTTATAATCAAAATAAACTGAATACATATTTAAACAATCAGAACGAAATCATATAAAAATCAAAACGTTTAAAATACCAAGGCAAAATTAGTTTATGTTATTTTCTTAATCTGATTCAAGTTCAGAACTTGTGTCATCTTCCGACAAACCAGTATTCACTATTTCCAAACTTTCCACTACTTCGTCAAATAATCCATTTTTCTCCCACATTTCTTGAGCCAATTGATCCACATGCTTGCAATGTTTTTGCCAATCTAGTGCTGTGATTTCAGCAAAAGCGTTTCTCACTAGCACTTTGATTTCCTTGGTGCTTTGCTGTACGTTGTTCATTGCGACCTTATGTTTTACCAAACTCAATTGGATTAAGATCACAATGATATGGAGGCAAACGTAACACTGTATGTCCATGTTTTTTTAAAATTTCATCCACATAAAATGTTTTAGTGTGATTAAACTGTTTCACCAGTTCTAACAATTCGGCTTTCCGTATATCCCCAGTTGTTGAAACCTAGTTACTTTCAAACCAATCTCTAATCTCCTGCTTTCTTGTGGCTTGGGTTGAGGGTTTGTTAATTTGAACACTGTGGTACGGTGCATTATCCATAACAACTATCCCTTTTGGAGGAAAATTTGGGATCAACTGTTTTTCGATTCACTACATAAAATTCTGATGATTCATGTCATCGTGGTAATCCCCTGATTTACTCTTAGATTTGAAAATTAACAACGCGTTGTTTACAAATCCGTATGCATCACATGCGTGTACAATAATGTACCGCTGACCAGAACGATCAGCTTTGTATATACCTGGTTGGTCCTTTCACTGCCAGCATTTACTCACCCTATAGGATGAATGAATAAAAGAGCACAGTTTTCTCTGCACTTTCGTAAATAACAAGAACGCCAAGCTACGATATCATTGCGTTCCATGAGCAATTTTCGTCGGTTTTCACATTTCTTAAATTTGAAGCCAGTATTTAAAAGATTTCTTCGAATAGTTTCCTGTCCACCTGTATAATTGGTCTTGTCTTGCATCTTATTCACTAAAATTTTTAAGGTCGGCCCTTGCTTGTCGACCGTGAACACCTCTTGCACTGTAAGATTCCTAAATCACACTCATCCTCTGCTTCTTCTTTTTTTGAAGGTGAATCGAGTAAATTACCATCAGCCACAGGAGCTTCTTTTCTGATCCGCAAAATAGTAACAACTGATTTCCCAACAGCAGCCGCTGCAAGTTCGGTTGCCATGACCAAAGGGAATGCTTATTCACCAGCAGCTTTTTGTCAATCAAAGAACTGTATAACATCTTTGATAATGTTTCGAGCCTCAGAATGTATAGTTTCCTTCGTAGTTCCAGCCATAATAGGGAATTACATTTTTATAAAAATTCTTGTACATACCTTTATTTCACACATAAAACAACCACAGTCTTAAAAAAACTGATTTTAACAAACAAGAGTATCACAATAAAAGGATTAAGTAATAAAACGTACGCGGAAAATGTCAGCTATAAACTGTACCTAATAATTTACTTTTAACTGTGAATGCACCATTTTATAATTCTCAAATATGATTGGACAAATAATTTGCCGCGTCAAAAATTTCAAATATATTATTTTAGTTGACATATTTTCCCACTATCTTGTTTGCTGAGTGGAGTTGTACTTCCTTGTTTAGCAAGAAAGTAAATATAACCCGATTTCCAAAATTCAAGATGCGATAATAACTTCTTGTTCCAAATGCTTGAAAATGCACATAAGAGGGAATAAATGGCACCCTGGACGTGTGGTATAGTACATACTCTACCCTTGCACCATTTAAATTACATTCCTTGTAAGTAGTGACCATTTAAGTAGCGTTTATATCTATTTCTATAGAAAAAAAAGCGTTACTATTTACACACAGAGCATTCGCACACACGCACACGCACTTACGTACACACACAATCACAAACATACTCACACACACACGCGCACGCACAAACGTAGACACGTGCACACACAAACACACACACAGACGGACACACACACATACACAAACACACGCATGCACGCACGCACACACGAACTCACGCATAACCGCACACACGTGCACACACAAACAAATAAACATCTATCTATCATATCTATTTCTATAGAAGAAAAAACGTTACTATTTACACACGCGCGCGCATTCGCATGGCACACACAAATCTCACAATACACACTACATCCACATACTCACACTCACACTCACTCACACACTCAACACTCACACACTTCTCACACTCACACACACATCACACACACCACACACACACACACACACACACACACACACACACACATCACACACTCACATCACACACACCATCACACACACACACACACACACACACACACACACTCACACACACTCACGCACACACACACTACACTACACACACACACACACACACACACTCAGACATACACACACGCATACATGCACGCACACACAGACCACCACGTACACGCACGCACGTACACACGCACACACAAACACAAACATACTCACACACGCACGCACAAACGTACACACGCACACACAAACATAAATACACACACGCGCGCGCTGGCACACACACACACACACACTCACACTCACTCACACACAGACAGACATACACACACATACACAAATACACGCATGCACTCACGCACACACGTGCACACACAAACAAAGGAACATGCTCACACATGAAAAATTAAAAATGAAAATGGCTACTTAATTCAATCTTTTGAAATGCTTTGTTCCTTCATCAGGTATCTGTGTAAGAAGAACATAAGTAAGAAATAACCTATTAACATACAGATTACACAAATGCGAAAATTATAAACTAACATTATTGTACAGTAGAATTAAATTAGCGATTTTTTTAATTTAATAAGTTGGCTTTGAAAAATCAAATATTTCGGCATATAAGGATGAAAATGATTGCTCTTTAAAGTGCACCTCATAGTTTAAGATACCGAAAATTATGTAATTTGTGTTATTAAAACTATTTCTAGGTAGAACAAGATTTTATGATATTTCGTAATAAAAGCAGAGGGAAATAAAGGGTATTTTTTATTTTTTTCTGATTTAGTTGAAAATTGGTATATGGGGTCATTGTTGCATTCTAAATACATTTTCTTAATACAATCTTTCGATATCATGTCAATTTGAACCATTTATCGGCATTACAGTTAACATTTTTCAAAATTCCCGACAAATGTATGGTCATGTGACAAATGTCACAATGGATTTTTTGGTTGTCAGACATGCAGAAACGAACCATCAATAGAGCTTTTCAGAAATTTCAATAATAAAAATTTTTGACATATATGTCCAACTTTATGGCGTATATGTATATATATATATATATATATATATATATATATATATATATATATATATTTAACCAAGTCGAGGTCCGGATAAATCTCAGACAACCAGAGATCCTACTTAAAATTTAAATTTAGCGTGTATATATTTTATAAACACTATGTAGAGGCTTAGTCTAGTTATTACTGCGCAAGAGGAAACAAATTTTGTAATTCTAATTTAAATGATAAAAATTTAATAAGGTGAGATCCGTCAAATAAAGCAAACAAGACGAGCTCCTTTCGTGTATATGTTGACGTTTTCAACACAAGATGAGATCGTACATTGTTGCCAAACGTAGTCTTATAGAAAAGTGACTCACATGTTAACCGTTGTTATTTTACTTCGTGATTTATTTTAGTGCTGTCATTTTAACGTGTGTCCTATGATTTCACAATATGAGTAATCGAAGTAAACGGTTATTACAGTTGGTTTTATTAAATGGGGAATAATCTAGTGTAAAGGTGTAAACATAGAAGGTAAGTGTATTTTCATTTTACTCTTTTATTCGGTTTTAAATCTGTTTAGAATAAATTATAGAATGGGATGGGGATGAAGACCCTTGGATGATGGTTAAGAATGGAAAAGGAAGAAAGTGGAAACTTGCAACAATCAAGTAAGTTTGTTTTTTATGGAATCATAATTTTACAACAGAGAGACTCAAAAACGTTTAAAGCACCATCTTTGGCAATGCATTTAAAACAGTCTTGTTGTCAGCCTGCTTGGCAGCTAAAGATTGTTATTAAAGGAAGATCCTGTTCTCCCGGTTGCTGACTATACGGAAACACTTAAAACTGTAAAAATTTCGAGTGTTAGTGGACGAAAGATGGAAGTTTGATGTGGAAGCCTGGCTTTAAAAGACCTCAACGAAAAGCACGGAAAGAAGCCTCAGACTCTATCGAGAACCAGTGATATCCTTAGATTTCGAGAATATGCTGTTGGTATTGCTGAGTGTAGCATGATCGAGTTAAGGAGAAATGCTAACGATTTATTGTCTTTAAAAATTGACAGAAGCTGCTCTTGTTTTAACCGTTTTGTTAAACAGAAAAGAATTGGCGACAACAATATATTAAAATTGAATCATATACCCAAAGTTTCGTTACTGTAGATCAACAAGAGTGTTTGAGCGTGCTTTCGGAATCTGAAAACTCTTATCCGCACATTTTAAAAGAATTATACCTATTGGGAAAGGTAGCAAGTCTATACGTGTTTTGTTTGCTAAAAATGTTCAAACATATATAGAAGCGCTTTTAACTGCTAGAAAGGAGAATCAGCTAATCCTGAAGAAAATCCATTTCTTTTTGCTTCAATTGGAGCTAAGGATAAATGGATGGACGGATCATCAGTACTTAAGTTATGCAATAAATTGTGGTGCAAAAAATCCAAGCACTTTAACATCTTCACATCTTAGGAAGCAGATAGCAACAGATCTACAGCTAATAAATTTAAATGAAGCAGAAAAGAGCAAGTCGCACGTTTTATGGGCCATACAAGAAAAAACCCATGAAGATTTCGATAGGTAAAGATATTTTACTGTTTGATTCACAGGGTACTTTATTGTGAAAACCTATTGTAGGTTATCTCAGGACGTATACCAGACAGCAAAAATTGCCAAACTACTTCTAACTATGGACAACGGGGAGGAGCCGATTTTCAGGAAAGCTTTGGAAGAAATAGATATGCATATCGAAGCATAAATCAAGAAAATGCTGAGAACGTAGAAAGTGACAATGGTAAAATTTTTAAATTTATCTTAGTTATTTTACACGTTAATTAGGTTTATATATACAATGCTAAATGCAGTGGTTAATAAATGAAGAACAGACTGTTCATATTAATAAATCTAATACAGTATTCGCAAAGTAAACCGTACCGAAAACAACAACATAGCAACATAGTGATTTTGCAGATCATTGGACATATTCGTAAGTAGTGGTTGACGTAGTTGGAAATAAGTTATTATTGTTTGCCGTAGTTCAGCAATATACATTGGTGCATGAGTGGAATACTGGCTCTTTGATCATACCCACATGTATGCATCAGGTGGCGTAAGGTCAGGTGAAAGTGAAGGCCAATCGAAGTCCGCTCCACGAGAATTATTCTGTTATGATGATGTTCTCCTCACAACACATTACCAGTGCGACGAAATTTCTCAACAAGTGCCAACATTACGCTTTAACTGGGTGCAGTTGTATTATATTGCTCGATATTTTTCTAAAACTTGTTTCAAACTTGGGCCATTACCCGTCCACTTCCGTATGAACGGAAATACTGTTCTACTATAAATACCTTTTCCTCAGCATAATATTATTATGACAGTTAATGACAAACAAACCAAACATAACAAACAGACATCACCCAAGTTATTTCATGGCCTCTCGGTACTGTTTATCTTGGTGAATACTGTATTCATATACCCCAATGAAACCTTTAGACTTATTGAGGTTTATTGAAATTTTAGAATAATATTCAATTTAAACATCAGAATGAAAATCTGAATCGCTGGTTCTATGCCACATACTATAACAAAAAATACCTACCATACAAATAAAATTAACAACATGAAACGTTTTTCAATAACTAAGCTGTCATCAGGATCAATCGACCAGGACCGTCGACTTGATGATAGTTTAGCTATTAAAACTTTTCGGTATTATTTATTTTATTTGTGTTACCTAAGTGTATTGTACCTTAAACACTTTCGTCAAACATTTAAATTGTATTATTGTAAGTTTTTTATGAACGAATCAGTTCAAAGTTAATATGTAATTAAAAATTATTATTAATTTTATTAAATACATAAATAAAAGTTTACCTCAGTATTTGAACCTACAACCTGTACTTTGCTAGAGTACCGCGCCAACCAACTGCGCCATCAAGGTTCAAGCCCCAATCGATGTAAATTTTCTCTGTATGTAGAATTAAATTAAAATTAATAATAATTTTAATTTAAATTGTGTAGTTAGTACATTGCTATCTTTTGTTGCCAGATAATTTGTGCTGTTTTTGATACATCTAAACAACGCACTGTGTTTCTATTTTACATGATTATGAAGAACCAACTAGAACTGTAGAGAAGTTACACAGCAAAAGTATCTATGAAATTGGTATACATAAAGAAGGTAAAGTTGCTTCAAGTGTATAGTAATGTTAAAACAATTGAATTTTTTGCAGCAGTTAGCCGAATTAAAACAAAAGATAAACAACTAGAATCACGAAAGCGTGGATCTTGAAATAACCAACAAAAACTGTAATGAAGAAATTTTCAAAAACACATCAGTAATAATATTACACCTAAAAAGCAGGAGTGTCTTCAATTACAGCTCGAACATAAACATCTTTTTATGGACAAGACTTGGACACAAATAAAATATTTGTGTATAATTTATTTAAAACCAAAAATAGACAAACAAGAGAAACAATCAACTTATTACTTTATTACAAATTACTATATCTTGAAATAAATTTTCTTACATATTGTAGTTTCAAACATGCGTTTTCGTTTCCAAATAACCTTGTACAAAAATCTCTATAGTTTATAGTTTTGGAATTGCTTTAATTCAAAGAAAAACGTGGTTTTCAAGTCTTAGTTTAATATAAACAGTAACTAACATTCAATGAAAACATAAGTACATACAAAAAAAAATATTTTGTATACCAATATACCTATATCATAATATAGTCAGTATTCTACAGTGTTGATTGTAGGTACAGTAATTTACATTATAAGTTTCGACCATATTTAGAATTCTTTCAAATTGAATTACTTAAACTTGAAATGTATTGAAAACAGATAAGTTTCAAGAAACATGCTTCTGTCAAAAGATTCGCCGTTTTTACAATACACACACACTAGCACTGCAACTAAAATTACTTTGTCCTAGGGTCACAAAACATAAATACATCAAAATTTCTAAATGTATTTTACACCTCATTGTAAGGCTTCTGTTTATACACACTTTGTACTGGAAGGCAAAGATAGAAAATTATGTATGGACAACATCAAATAAGTTTAGGACGCAACAAATCCAATACAGGGTTATTGCTAGCCGAAAAGTAACTGTACTGTGACTGCACAGTTTACTCAGAGGAGTTTTAGACACTGTACTTTGTGATTGTTTTTAAGCATATAAACAACCTTAGACAAACCTTTGTAATACACAAATATCTGTTGTGGAACACCACGACCTTCCAACCTACAAAATGCAAATTAAAAGAAATGAAATTATTTTAATAACATTTTTTAGGATAATTATATCTTTATAAACCTTTATAATAAGCTAATCACGTAAATATGCAACATTGTAAAAGCAAAAACAATAATCTATGTCAAGCAGACGTTTAAAACTTCGGACAGGCAGAGATTAGTAGACATCTAGATGCTAACTTAAAATGAAAAGAAATGAAATAATTTTAATTATAATTTTCTAGGGTAACTGTGCAACCCCTTTCATACGTTCGTAACGAAACAGGCAACATTATAAAAAACAAAACAGTAATCTATGTCAGAATGACGTTAGAACTTCATTTCAGATAGACAGAGATACATGTTAACTTAAAAATCCAAAGTCACCCGCTTCTATAAAATATCAATAACACGTTTTAAACATTTTCATTCATATTTAATTATTTTTAGACTTACCTTGCATTATATTAAGAAACTTTATAAGAAGAATTATGTAAAATTAAATTTTCTTTAAAAACATGTCTACACTTTTTCTAATAAGATTAATCGTTATTCAGATATTGAAAAAATTTGAACTAACACTTAAATTCTACCTTACGAATTTTTGCTGCTAAATTACGCGTTGTATCAAGAAATTGCATAGATCATAATTAATCAATGTGTTTAAGGTGTATGTCTGTGTATTTTTATATCTTTGAAATATGCAGCTGTTTTAGAAATATTTGATAAAACCATAAGCTGACCTAATAATCTCTGCCGCTGGATTTATTCAAAATCTAATCAGATCTAAGCCAAATGGAAACAAGCTTAAATATAAAATTTTAACTATGTAGGTATTCTCGTTCTAGAGTTAACGTGGATACTAACATACAGATACATATCCACACAGACATCATGGCCGATCTTGGTGAAACTTGGCCAAAAGTTGTAAAATAAACTAATAAGTCGATTTAGCGATAGTGAAAAAGTCGATTGCATAACCTTCTATACCTACATATGTATATGTAGGTTGGAAATATTAGTCAATTGAAACGATTTTGTAATTTTGTTGAAAACGTATAAGAAGAATTGGAAAGAAGTTACTATCTGTATTGTACTGCAGTACCATTTAACACTAAAATGGTGAAATCGTTTGTAATGAGCGACAAGATAAGTCACAGTCGTCAAATAATGAAAAACATACTGTATTTTCAATATTTCTTACAGTTTGAGAAAAGGTTATCATTACATTGCAAAGTCGGTTACACAAACGTTAAGCGGAGTTATAAATGACAATTATGTAACTGATAATGGTTAATATTAATAAAAATCAGCTGCTGTACGCAGGTGTATCTATTTGTAATAATGATCAAGATGAGATCTGCTATGTTGTCAAATCTATGGATCTCGCTTTGTATATAAAAAACGTGTATATACACGACCGCATAAGCGACCTCTACCTATTCAACACCTAACTATTACTGTATAAAACGTGAAAAAAGGTGAAAAAGTGAGATCCACAAGAAAATGTAAATTTAGACATATACTTATCAATATTATTTAACAAGCTCCATATACACGCTAAAAGTCGAGATCCAAAATGGATCTCGCCTTTTAAATGATCTCACCTTGTGCAACGTTTATCTTAAAATGATCTCACTTTTACCTTTTATAAATCTATATATATATATATATATATATATATATATATATATATATATATATATATATATATATATATATCAAAAACTTCAATAACTGTCTTTTTAAGTTGTCATTTTAAATTATAATTGTAACATTGTTTTCATCAATTCTACTGTACAATAATGTCAATCAGATTATAATTCTCGCATTTAGTAAATAATCTTTATTTTTAACTAGATCACATCCCAATACCATATTGATTAATATATGTATATATATATATATATATATATATATATATATATATATATATATATATATATATATATATATATATATACAGGTTTGGAAAGACATTATTGCGAGTCTGACTTATAATAAGCTTGAAAGAAACCCAATAAGCATTATATGAGTGTGAGAGAGACATAACTTTACCGATTTTGCCACTTATACATATTTGCATGTAGGCACAAAATATGAACTACTTAAGTCTCCTTCAATCTAGCTTTAACATTTCTAACAAAACCAAAACAATTAAGATGATGTTGAAAAGTTGCGTGTTCTTTGAAACTATTAAGTGAATACTTTACATTTAACCATTAAATGATAATACCTCAAACATCGCAGTTTATTGTAATTGCGAATTTATGACATGGTTCGACTATTACTCGTAAGAGGAACCAAGAAGAAACTTACGAGAACTACAAACAAGAACATTAACATTTACATTGATAGTATAACTTAAGTTTAAGGTTTAACTTTAACATTATAATTCTTATTGAAAAACCAACTATTTTTAAAAATGAATAGAATACACTTTTTTTCAAAACTCTACTTTATAAGATTTTCGAAAAGATCTCCACCTTACGCAAGGCAGTAACCCAATCTTTGATAACATTTTGTTCGGGTGTTTTCTAACATTTCTTGGGTGATGCTGTTTAAAGAGTCTGTAATTCTGACACGAAGTTCGTCCAAATTGTTAACACGTTCATGCCTGTGCCCATACATTTTCTGGGATACGTATCCCCAAACAACGGCGCGATATCAGGTGAGCGAGGAGGATATTTAATAGTACCTTTTGCACTAATAATACGGTTGGGGAACGTAGTTTCTAAAAACTATTGAAATCTTATTACAGCTTGAGCAGAACAGCCATCTTCTTGATAGCAAATGTCATCAAAATTTATATTGAGGCGTTGAACTGCTGGAACTATCTGGTTTCTCAACAGTTATATTTGTCCGAATTCAAGTTTCCGTTGATAAAAAATGGACCAATTATGTAATTGCCCAAAATTCTTGCCCACACATTAACTTTTTGGGGGTGTTGTGTTCGGCAAGGAATACTAATGTGGTTGTTTTCCCGTGAGTAACCAACAGCGACAGACGCATTGTGATGGCCATGTAAGTTAAAAGAACACTCGTCGGTGAACAAAATATTTTAAATAAATCTTTCGTTATCATTAGCCCGATTCATCATATCTTCACAAAATTACATACGCTTTTGATGACCTGGAAAAATGTCTTGTGCAGTTTGCAACTTATAGCTACGGTATTTATTCCTTTTCAAGATATTGCGAACTGTTCTTGGTTCAATATTCATTTCTTCAGCAACTTTTGTATTATTGCACAAGAAACTGGTTTCTGCTAACCTATACCTGCAATTTCTTGGAGTTCGCGCTATTCGTTTAAGTTACGACCAGGATGTTCACCATCACTACCATCAATGTTACTGCATTTTCTACAATTATTTAAACATCCACATCTTTCAAATTTACAAACAGTACGCATAATCGTACTTTCTGATGGAATTGGCCTGTTCTCAAAGGCAAAAGCAAACCTGCCCATTATTTCTTGTGCAGTGCTTCCTGAATAATACCGCTTAATAATCTGTATTTTTTCTTCACTGGAATACATGAGTATTGTGTCGGACTTGCAAAAACGCCGATTTTCAATTCTCGTTGACAGTAGCAGTTAAGTGTGTCATTGATACTAGCCTACTCAAAAGACGCATGTATGGCATCACTTAGCACGTGAAATGATTGTACTGTCTTTGTTTTACTTATTGTCAGTCAGACCCGCGATATTTTTCCATACCTTATATATATATATATATATATATATATATATATATATATATATATATATATATATATATACATTTATTTATTTATTTATTTATTTAAGTTTCCACGAGTGATATTATTTATAATAAAATTTATTTTAGGGTTTATCTCGTGTAATTCAATTAATAAATCGACGCTGTGAAAACTTCTTCGTTTTCTTTTTCAAGAATTGACAATTTGTCATTAATGAGTTATATATTAATAAAATGCTTTGTCCTCACTCAGTGACTCACTGGCTGATTTACTCGTCAGTCAACACCCAGTTCAGACCGTTAGGCCTAGGAACTTCAACTTTGGGTAATTGTACCTCCACGTAGGCGCACACTAAGGGAGAATTTTTTAAATCTCAATTCCTAAGGGAAACGCCTGGATTAATGGAATGATCTCATATTTTACCGTGGTTTGAAATTTTACCTCAAGGGATGAAATCATATTCCAAAGGAGGGATGAATTGTTTCAACAAAGTGAATATATCTTAAGAGCCGTTAAGCCCAGAACACTAAAATTTATGTTACGATGTTTTCTGAACCAAGTATACCGTGTAGAGTATCACGAGGATGGAAAATAATTGACAAAAATAAGGGAAAGGCAAGCATGAAATTAATCATCCTTAAGAGTAGCTTTAGGAGTTGACAGGTCAAAATATTGTAAAATATCAAGTTGGGTATCAAACTAAGCAGCGTTTTACAACCAAAATGAAGATTATTATAGAATACACTTCGGTAACGTGCTAAGGGAAAGGAAATTGAGTAAAATGAGGATTGCTTGAGACTTCTAACAAAAGTATCTTTCGAGGTTAAACATGATTTCGTGAGTATGTTTAGAACGCGATTGAAAACCAATGTCAGACGGTGGAAAATAGGGGTTGAAATTTTATTAGTGTCTTTTGGCATACCATTCTGTTGCGAATGACGAGTATTTTACTAGTTATTAATGAAACTGAAATCATTGTGCTAACTAGATTATAAAACGTATCTTTTGTATTAAAATAGTATAGTATAATACAAGTGTATAAGCAAGCCTTTAAAGCACGCGCAACGAATTTAAAAGCATGAGGCGAAACCTTATCTAAGTAATTGATATATGGTAAATTAAGATTTTGTTAGCAACGCTACCTTTAATGCATGTATTTAAAGCCAAATTCTTTGTTTAAAACCAAACTTTTATTAACAGAAACGGCGCCGTCATGACGGCTAAATTTAGCTTTTGCAAAAGATGTACCATACAATGTAATAATTTTTATGCTTTATTTAATTTAATTTTATATGATGCAATCAACTCTATTTAACGAAATTGCCTCATTTAAAGCAATGAAAGCATTTATTTACACAAAACTACCCTATTTACAAAGAAACTAACGAATGTTTCCTCTCAAATTAGTAGGAGGATTTCCCTTTTAAAGTTTCATTTTACTTTGATTACTACTAAAAGCTTCATTTGTTGGTTTCGAAAACACTAAAAAATTCATAAACCTTTGAATACGTAAAAGACAAAAGATAACGTTACAAAAGCTTCTCCAAACATTGATGCGTTATTAGATCCAATTACCAGAGTTTATATTACAGTTAAGATGTACGGTACTAACAAATAATTTATAATTTCGAAAATTATTGACCAATCTATGATAAAATCATGGACCCATGACAGAATATGAAAAATTTTCAACAAAGCTCCGATTTCGCTCACAGCTGAGTGTTCAAAATGGAGATTTTGATTCTGGTATAATAAAAAAGGTTTTTGTTTATTTTATCATTGTCTTTACATAATGTTGTTTAATTATTCGCCTTAAAGATTTCCCTATTATATTTTTTGGAATTTCATTTACAATTGCAATGCCTCCTTCTAGGTGTTTATATTCAGATACTCGGTTTCCAACATAACTTTTAATTCATCTGTGTTTACTTTTGCATC